>VZQC01014891.1:1735027-2052505 GCA_009823505.1 Rhizomys pruinosus
TTTTTTTTTTTTTTTTTTTTTGACTCTGTGACAGTATGAAAATAATACTCATTCAGGAGAAACTGCCCTTAGAAATTCCAGTTTTGAGCTTTCCTCAGGCTTAGTGATGTTGAATATAGCCCTCATTTTTTTCTGGTGTTGCTGGTTAGGGAAAGCAGTGTCTCAAGAGCCCTAGAAACCCATGTAATTGCCAGGACAAACAAATGGTGCAGCATGCTGTGCTGCCTGACAGGTTACACAAAGAAAATGCATTTTCAGTAAAAATTTTTGTAAAGGGGTTAGCAGGACATACCAGATCATCGGCTGAGGAGTGTTTGTACTTGGAAAGTCACTGTAGAGGCATAGCTTCTGCTTGTTGAAAATATTTTCTTCCTAGGCTGGAGAGATTCTCTTTCAGAGGACTTGAGTTGAGTTCAGTTCCTAGAACCCATATGGGGGAGCTCACAACTCCCACTCCAGGGAATCCAGGAATGCCCTTTTCTGTGTACATACCCACACACATGTGTGTATGTACACAGACCCACATTCATACAGGCAAATAAATCTTTAGAATGAGGAAATATTTTCTTCCTGCTGTGCTGAGCTTCAAGTCTCCATTAAGCTGGCATGTCTCAGAACCTTGCTATCTTTCAGCACAGCCTCTGTTGTGGCCAGATCATCATAGGCCCTAGAGGATTGGATGCCCAGCTTGGAGAGTCTTCCCCATTATTAGGCTTGTCTTATCTAGAGAATGGAGTCTAGCCTTGCATTGGAGCCACAAGCAAGGACATTAGGCTCTTCTCCATCTCTTCCACAGTCATTCTCAAGCCACAGTTCTTGATATGTAGAGAAATTCTTTCCATGATCTGGCTTAGCCTGACATTCTTATAATTTCTGTCTTTTATTTCCAAAATCTTGCCAACTGTCCCTTTCTCCATCCACCCACTCCCAGGCCCTGGCTGGTCAGGTCTGTTCTTGCCCCTACTGGGCATGTTCACTGGGTCTCTGTTCCTGTTGGAGTTACTCCCATTGGGGTCCTCATCTGGCCAGTGTAACATTAACTCCACCCCACCCCTACCCTGGTGCACCTTGAACCTGCCCACCATGGGATGAATCCTGTCAATCAGCAAGGACCTACTTATCCCTGAACATAGTTCTGTCCTATTCAGAATCTCTCTACATGGTTTTTGTTGTGACAAATGCCCATCCAGTAGGCAAAAACTAGAAAAAGGAAAAAATTTAGAACAGGGTGTAAGAGCTGCTGTATTCCTCAGCTTTCCTTAGGCATTAGAAAAAGGAACAAAGAAAATGGAGAAGAAATATAAAAAACAATAGGATTCTAAATATTAAATATCCAGTCTCCTATTGGTTTGCCACTGTCCCCAACCAAGATGACTATTCATTTAAAATTGTTATTATACAGAATAAATAAAAAATAAAACCACAACAAATGGAAAGCTACAAAAGCCCAGGTAGGTGGAAGAACTCATTATTAATCATTTCTGTAGTCAAAACAGTCAGCATTAACTTTTCCACTGTAATTGGCTTTCTTATCAACCTTTGGGTCTGACCCTTTCACATGCATTCAAATAGTACCTGTTAGAATTTTTTAGAACAAAGAGAGGCCCATCTCCTCTGCTGGTGATTGCAGTAGCCTAACATCCTGTGTTATTTCAGTCCTGTGTTAGCTGTAGGAGTCTTTGCATATATTTAGCTCAGATGAAATCAGTCTAATGAGGTAAGACCCAAGAAGTTTTAAGAAGTTTTAATGAGTTGCTGTGAAAATGTAGATGCCTCACACTGCTCTGTGTGGGTTTATTTCTGAAAAAAAAAAAAAAAGAGCAATACGTTTCTTTTTTTCCTCCCTGAATGTCCTGAATTCCAGATTCTTAGCACTGTATTTCTTTTCTCCACTTATCAATTCAGTCAGAGGAAGTTGGATGGTGTCACCAGTACGTGTTGTAAAATTCTCACAATTAAGATGGCTGAACTTTTGCCAGCACCATTTGCTGAAGATGCTATCCTTCCTCCATTGATGTTTTTTGCCCCTTTGTCAAATATGAGGTGGCTGAAATTGTTTGAATCAAGTTTGGATCTTCAATATTGTTCCATTGGTCAACAGGTCTGTTTTTGTGCCAGTACCAGGCTGTCTTTATGTCTATGGCCCTGTAATATAGCTTGAAGCCTGGTAGAGCAATTCCCCCCTGTATTGCGTTTTTCACTCAGGGTTGCTTTAGCTACTTGGGGTCTTTGGTATTTCCATATGAATTTAAGGATTTTTTTTCGAAGTCTGTGAAGAAGCTCATGGGGATTTTGATTGGGATTGTGTTGAATCTATATATCAATTTGCGTAAAATGGACATTTTTACTATATTAATTTCTCCAATCCACGAGCATGGGTGATCTTTCCATCTTTTGATGTCATTTTCAGTCTATATTCCATGATGTTTTGTTATGTCTAATTCAAAGGGCTGGACTATTACACTGGCAATGTACAGTATGTATTTTACAGAGCTTTTGCCCTCTGCTGGTCCACTGGTTTCTCTGCAGACTACATTTATTGAGAAATTATTCCATTGCTATATTTTATTGTACCCCAGTGTCTGTTTAGCAATAACAAATGTTCTTTGGAGCCCACCGAGCCCTTACTCATTAAGAGTCTTATGGAATATAACCTGATGTGATAAAAATCAAAGATGCACCCTGAAGGAATAGCTCACTTAAATAAAAATTGTGACTGGGACTCGAGTGCTCAGAGCTTAGATAGGAGGAATTTTTTTTTTATAATTTTTTAATTTATTTTTCTCTATGTGTATGAATGTACTGTCTGCATGCAGGCCTGTGCACCCATGTCGTGCAATGCCACGGAGGTCAGAAGAGGGTGTTGGATTCCCCTGGAACTGGAGTTCTCCTGGAATTGGAGTTTCACACGGTTCTCGGCCGCCATGTGGGTGCTGGGGATCGAACCCGGGTCCTCTGTAAGAGCAGTCAGTGCTCTTAACCACTAGGCCATCTCTCCAGCCCCCTAGATAGGAGGATTTTTTAAATTAATTTTATTTATTTCTGTATGTGTATGAATGCACTGTCTGCATGCAAGTCTGTGCACCCGTGTCGTGCAACGCCGCGGAGTTCAGAAGAGGGTCTCGGACTCCCCTGGAACTGGAGTTCTCCCGGAATTGGAGCCCCAGATAGTTCTCAGCCGCCATGTGGGTGCTGGGGATCGAACCTGGGTCCTCTGTAAGAGCGGTCGGCGCTCTCAACCGCTAGGCCATCTCTCCAGCCCCTAGATAGGAGGATTTTGACAGACCACTTGAAGTACCTGTAGCGAGACATTTGCTTCCCCCCTCCCAACTGGAATTGTGGAGGGAGTGTCCAAGTCTGACCACAATAGTGATTCCAGGGCACAAGGCAAGGCAATAAATGAAACAGCAAACCTGAGATAACTCCAGTCCTGCACCACCAAGCTCTAGAAGCAACCTAGAGGAATGGGCTGGCAGGAAGCAGAGTGAGCACCCTGCTCAGCAGGGTACCAATTGGGCTGTTACCTACCCAGTTTTTGGAGAACCTTCAGAACAGAAAGGAAAGAATGAGTTAGATTTCCAATATATAACCAAAATTGAAAGCCTGTAACCTAGACAAGTCAACACTCCATAAACAAGGAGAAAACAATGAAGGCATCTGAAGGAAGCAAGCAGAGCAAGCCTTCAACACAGTGAAGAAACATTTGAGATTTGTATCAGAATACAAACAAAAAGAAACCCACATGCTAAAAGCACAATGAAAGAATAACATGGGAAAAGCACAGAATAATTCCACACCAAACTCTACCAACCCTATAGAAGATTCCTACAATGAGATCTCCCTAGAGGTAAGCCAGGACACAGATCTTAGAAGAACAATTGCAGACATATTCAAAGGAATCAAAGAATATAAAGAACAACTCAGAGAACTAAGGAGAGAGAATGACCTAGAAGGACTTAGAGGGAGAGAATGACAAACTCCAGAAAGGACTAGAGGGAGAGAATGACAAATTCCAGAAAGAACTAGAGGGAGAGAATGACAAACTCCGGAAGGAAGTGGAAATACTGAAAAGATCCCATTCGGAAATAAAAAGGGAAACCAATGAGCAAGGCAAGGAGCTATAGGAAGAGATTGAGAATCTCCAAAAGGAAGAGGAAATACTAAAGAAATTACAGGATGAAATGAAAAAGGAAATCGAACACTCATCCAATCAAGAGGAAAGGATGGGAAAAAGACTCAGAAGTAGAATGGAGGAAGCAGAAAAAATAATATCAGACCTGGAAGATAATACAGAACAACTAAAAAGCTCAAGTAAAGATTATGAAAATATTTAAAATACACAAAAGTGGAACAACCAGGAAATGCGGGACACTATGAAAAGATCAAACCTCCACATCATAGGGATAGAGGAAGGAGAAGAATCCCAAGAGAATGGTATTGATCAGATCTTCAACAGAATAATAGATGAAAATATCCCCAATCTAAAAAAAGACAAACCCATACAAATAAAAGAAGCACATAGAACTCTAAATAGCCAAGATCAGAAAAGAAACTCCCCATGCCATATCATAGTTAAAACACTAGATGTGCAAAGCAAAGACAAAATTCTGAAAGCCACAAGAGAAAAACAACAAGTTACATATAAGGGGAAATCCATCAGAATTACAGCTGACTTTTCAGTGCAAACTATGAAAGCAAGAAAAATGTGTAGCAAAGTATTCCCAGTGCTAAACGACTATAGATGGCAACCTAGGTTACTATACCGAGCAAAAGCATCGATTATACTTGAAGGAGAGAGAAAAATCTTTGATGACATAAATAAGATGATAAAATACATGTCCAGAAAACCAACCCTTCAGAGAATACTTGAAGCAATTCAAAGGAGAGAGGAGAGGAGCAACTATCCTTAGACACCTAGAAAGAGAAATTAATAGAAGCATAACTGCAAAAGTTGAAACCTAGACCAAAAATGCAAATAGATAATAGGATGAAAGAAAGCAACATACATCTTTCAATTATAACCTTAAATATTAATGGACTAAACTCCCCAATTGAAAGACATAGACTGGGAGAATGGATTAGGAAACAGATCCCATCGATATGCTGTCTACAAGAAACCCATCTCACTCTCAAGGATAGGCACCAACTTAAGATGAAAGGATGGAAAAAAATATTCCAAGCAAATGGTACCAAAAAGAAAGCAGGAGTTGCTATTTTAATATCAGACAAAATAGAATTCAAAGTAAAAGTAATCAGAGAAGACAAAGAGGGCCATTACATCTTTATCAAAGGAACAACTAACCAAAAATAAAAAAAAACAAAAACAAAGGAACAAGTAACTATGAAGATTTCACAATCATGAATATATATGCACCAAACTCTGGTGCACCAAACTTTATAAAGACAATTCTCCAGGACCACAAGGCACAGATTAACCCCAGTACACTCATAGTAGGGGACTTCAATACCCCACTGAGCCCTTTGGACAGGTCAACTGGACAAAGAATAGACAGAGAGACATCTGAACTGAACAATATGATACACCAAATGGACCTCACGGACATCTACTGAATATTCCATCCAAACTCCAGAGAATATACTTTCCACTCAGCACCCCACAGAACATTCTCCAAAATTGACCACATAGTGGGACACAGAAAAAAAAAACCTCAAAAAATACAAAAAGATTGAAATAATTTCATGCATTCTATCAGACCACAGCACAATAAAGCTCAATATCAACACCAGGATAAGCCCTACAATCTACAAGAACACATGGAGACTGAACAACACACTCCTGAATAATGAATGGGTCAAGGAAGAAATAAAGACAGAAATAAAAACATTCCTGGAACTAAATGACAATACAACACAACAAAACCTATGGGATACTTTAAAAGCAGTCCTAAGAGGGAAGTTTATGGCCCTGGGTGCCTACATAAAAAAAACAACAACAACAAAAAAACAAAAACAGAAACAGCACAAATAAATGACCTAACACTGCAGCTGAAAACAATTGAGAGAAAACAACAAATGAACCCTAAACACAACAGACAGGAAGAAATAATAAAAATCAGAGTAGAAATCAATGAAATAGAAAAAAAGAAAACAATAAAAAAATCAATGAATCCAAAAGTTGATTCTTTATAAGAATAAACCAGATAGACATATCTCTAGCCTAGTTAACCAAAAGAAAGAAAGAGCAACTCCAAATCAATAGACTTCATGATGAAAGGGGAAATATCTCAACAGACAATGAAAAGACCCAGACAATCATATGGGAATACTCCAAAAACCTATACATTACTAAGTTTGAATACCTAAGAGAAATGGTTGAATATATGAACTCCTGGGAATCACCAAAGCTTAATCAAGAAGAGATTGACAGCTTAAACAGACCCATAATAAATGAAGACATTGAAAATGTAATAAGAAACCTCCCAACTAAAAAAGCCCAGGCCCAGATGGTTTCACTGCAGAATTCTATAAAACATTTCAGGGGCTGGAGAGATGGCCTAGTGGTTAAGAGCGCCGACCGCTCTTACAGAGGACCCGGGTTCGATCCCCAGCACCCACATGGCGGCCAAGAACCATCTGAAACTCCAATTCCAGGAGAACTCCAGTTCCAGGGGAATCCGACGCCCTCTTCTGACCTCCGCGGCATTGCACGACACGGGTGCACAAACCTGCATGCAGACAGTACATTCATACACATACGGAAATAAATAAAATTAATAAAAAAAAATTAAAAAAAATAAAACATTTCAAAAAGACTTACAGTCATTATTACTCAAACTGTTTAGAACAATACAAGTAGAGGGAAATCTCCCCAATTCCTTCTACAAAGACAACATCACTCTAATACAAAACCAGGCAAAGATACAACCAAAAAAGAGAATTACAAACCCATCTCATTAATGAATACAGATGCAAAAATTCACAACAAAATTCTTGCAAACTGCATACAGACCCACATAAAAAAGATCATCCATCATAATCAAGTTGGAGTCATACCAAAGATGTAGGGATGATTCAACATATGAAAATCAACAAATATCATAAAACACATAAATGGACTGAAAGACAAAAACCACATGATCATCTCGATTGATGCAGAAAAACCTTTTGACAAAATCCAGCATCTCTTCATGATTAAAGTCCTAGAGGGAAATGGATTGGAGAGATCATTCCTCAATGTAATCAAACCCACAGCCAATATCATCCCAAATGGAGAAAACTCAGAAGCATTCCCCTTAAAGGTAGGAACTCAGCAAGGCTGCCCCTTGTCGCCACTCCTCTTCAATATAGTGCTTGAAACACTGGCTAGGGCAATAGGCAACAAAAGGAAATTAAAGGAGTACTAATTGGAAAAGAGGAAGTCAAGCTGCCCCCTTTTGCAGATGATATGATTGTTTACCTAAGGGATGTTAAAACACCAGAAAACTCCTAGAAATGATTGAGAGTTTCAGTAAAGTGTCAGGATACAAAATTAACCTAGAAAAATCAGTAACCTTTCTTTACACTGACAACAAGCAACTGAAAAAAAGAATACAAGGAGACCTTCCCTCTCACAATAGCCTCAAAACAATAAAATACCTAAGAACAAAGATATCCAAAGACACCAAAGATCTCTACAACAAAAAATTTAAACCCCTGAAGAAGGAAATTGAAGAAGACATCAGATCGGAAGACCTCCCATGCTCGTGGATTGGAAAAATTAATATATTAAAAATGTCCATTCTACTCAAATCAATATACAGATTCAATGCAATCCCAATTAAAATCCCCAAGAGTTTCTTCACAGGCTTGGAAAAAATCCTTAAATTCATATGGAGAAACAAAAGACCCCAAATAGCCAAAGCAACCATGAGTGAAAAGAGCAATACAGGGGGCATTTCTATATCAGACTTAAAACTATACTACATATAAAAACAGCTTGGTACTGGCACAAAAACAGACCTGTTGACAAATGGAACAAAACTGAAGATCCAAACTTGAGCACATACAATTTCAGCCACCTCATATTTGACAAGGGGGCCAAGAAGACACAATGGAGGAAAGACAGCATCTTCAGCAAATGGTGTTGGCAAAACTGGATCACCACTTGTAGAAGAATAAATTTAAACCCCCACCTCTCTCCATGTACAAAAATTAACTCCAAATGGATCAAAGACCTCAACATGAAACTCAAAACTCTGAATGTGATAGAGGAAAAATTTGGCAGCAACCTAAAAGACATATGGGTAGGAAAAGACTTTCTTTTTTTCAATTTTCCAATTTTATTTTATTATTTTTTATGTGTCTGAGTGTACTGCCGGTTTGTGCACCTGTGTTGTGCAATGCCAAGGAGGTCAGAAGAGGGCATCAGATTCCCCTGGAACTGGAGTTAAAGATGGTCCTTAGCCACCATGTGGGTGCTGGGAATCAAACCCTGGTCCTCTGCAAGAGCAGTCGGTGCTCTTAACCACTGAGCCATCTCTCCAGCCCCAGAAAAGACTTTCTAAATTAGACAGCAGCTGTGCAGGAAATAAAGTCGACAATTGACAAATGGGACCTCAATAAACTCAAAAGCTTCTGTACAGCAAAAAAAAAACAATCAAGGAAGTGAAGAGAAAACCCACAGAATGGGAGGATACCTTACCACTGATACATCTGACAAAGCATCAACTTCCAGAATAAATAAACTACTCAAAAATCAAAGAAGAAAGAAAACAAATGACTCACTCAAAAGATGGAGTAAAGAGCTGAATAGAGACTTCACAAGTGAGGAAGTAAAAATGGCTAAGAAACATCTTAAAAATTGTTCAATGTCACTAATAATTAAGGAAATGCAAATTAAAAGCACTTTATGATATCATCTCTGTGCTGGATAGCTTTGGTGTCAACTTGACACACCTGGGTTGAGGGAGTCTCGGTTGGGGAATTGGCTCCATTGGATTGGCCTGTGGCCACATCTGTGGTGTATTGTCTTGATTGTTGAGCAGTGACAGTATAAGAAGGCAGGCTGAGCAAGCCAGTAGCAAGCAAGCCGGTGAACATGGCCTGTGCTTCAGCTCCTGCCTCCAGGTTCCTGCCCTGAGTTCCTGTCTTGGGCTCCCTAAGTAATGAACTGTGACCCAGGAGATGTAAGCTGAATAAACCCTTTCCTCCCCAAGTTGGTGTCGGTCAGAGTGTTTTGTCACAGCAATGGAAGACAAACCAGAACAGAAATTGGTACTGAGAGTGGGGTATTGCTGTGACAGACCTGACCTTGGTGTTTTGGGGAAGGATTGTGGAGGCGTTTGGAACTTTGGGCTGGGAAGATCATTGAATGCCTAAAGATCGTTGCTGTGGAGCTTGGAGCAGTTTTGCTGAAGGAGTTGTAGAAGATGGAGGCCTGGCTTGTGAAGTTTCTAGTTTCAAAGGAGAGCAGAGATCATCAGGACTGTGTAATCTGTGGGTTCTGGTCAGCTGGGGCTGTGGAGAATCAGCTGTAAGTAACAAGAGACCAGAACCTGAAGTGAAACTTTTGTGGTACTGGGGCAATTGATGCTGGTTAGCTGGGGCTGAAAAATCAGCTGTAAGTAACAAGAGACCAGCATCACTGAGGTGAAATCTTCTGGGGAGAATATCTTCAAGGTCAGCACACAGAAGCTGTGACCCAGAAAGGGCCTGAGCCTCCATCTCGAGCCAGAAGCCGGACTTGGTAACGTGTAAGAGTCTCCTATATGGTTCCGGTGTTGAAATTTGAGGGGGTCACAGAGAGCAGCCGAGGCTTGGCACTGTGAGAGGTCAGGAAAGACCATTGGTGGAAGTGCACCTCGGTTGCTGTGAAGACCCCAGGATTGCAGGGGTCATGGAGAGAAGCTGAGGCTTTGCACCAGGAGAGGTCAGAAGAGACCATTGGTGAAGGTGCTGCCTCAGTTTCAGTAGCGACCCCAGCTTTTTGGAGATGCCGGTACCCTGGGACGACCACCAAGAGCAGCGGTAGGTGTAGAATGGAGTCGGCCTGGGCCTGCGAGATGAGTGTGCCACGGACGGCAGAGTCGGAGAGGGGGAGCTGCCGAGACCCTTTGGAGCCCAGAAGATCGTGAGTGAATCCCAGGTGTCCAGCCTTGAGCTACTTTGCTGGACTTAGGTTTTGTTTGAGAGTGCCTGATTCTTCCCTTTGAAATAAGACAGTACTTGTTTTGGATTTTACAGCAGCCCACAGTTAAGAGACTTTTAATAGACTGGACTTTTAAGTGTTTGGACATTTTAAGGACTGTGGGGCTTTTAAGGATGTACTGTCTTAGGTTGTGATTAGTGTTAACATCATACTTTGGGGATAAGAACTGGAAAGGTGGTTTAATAGTGATGTGTTTGTGTGTCAAGTTGACAAGGGGTCAATTGTGCTGGATAGCTTTGGTGTCAACTTGACACACCTGGGTTGAGGGAGTCTCGGTTGGGGAATTGGCTCCATTGGATTGGCCTGTGGCCACATCTGTGGTGTATTGTCTTGATTGTTGAGCAGTGACAGTATAAGAAGGCAGGCTGAGCAAGCCAGTAGCAAGCAAGCCGGTGAACATGGCCTGTGCTTCAGCTCCTGCCTCTAGGTTCCTGCCCTGAGTTCCTGTCTTGGGCTCCCTAAGTAATGAACTGTGACCCAGGAGATGTAAGCTGAATAAACCCTTTCCTCCCCAAGTTGGTGTCTGTCAGAGTGTTTTGTCACAGCAATGGAAGACAAACCAGAACACATCTCACTCTGATAAGGCTGGCTAGGATCAAGAAAACAAGTGATACCAAATGCTGGAGAGGTTGTGGGGAAAGGGGAATACTCATCCACTGCTGGTGGGAAAGTAAACTCGTGCAACCACTATGGAAAGCAGTGTGGAGAACCCTTAAAAGACTCAAAATGAGCTTATCACCTGACCCAGTCATACCATTCCTGGGTATATACCAACAAGACTCATCCTACCACAGAGATACATGCACAGCCATTTTTATTGCAGCTCTCTTCCTTCACAACAGCAAAGAGTTGGAGCCAACCCAAGTGCCCCTCAACTGATGAGTGGATAGAGAAAATGTGGTACATCTACATGATGGAGTTCTATGCAGTGGTAAAGAAAGATGACATCATGAACTTTGCAGTTAAATGGATGTAACTAGAAGATATTATGTTAAGTGAAATAACAGTCCCAGAAAAATGATGAATGGTATCCCTCATCTGTGGATGCCAAGTACCTAGTTGTAAGGCAAACTAAGCAACATTAATGTTATATTCCTCATGGTCTGAAAACAACTGTGGTCTTATTTTGTGAATCCCTTAACAGGTTCTAGAATTAAATTACCATTTATTTTCAGACTTGGGCAATTTTGGTATGTGGGTGTGCATAAAATCAAAAGACTGAAGAAAAACCCCCTAATTTGTCATGACATTTGTCTAACCATAGTATTTATCTTATGGGAGTGATTCTTAGTATTTATTATACAAGGCTGCTTGAGCTTTTGTCCAAGCCTTTTCTAAAATATTATACAGTAGTTAAAAGTATCAGGCTTGTGTAACTTAGTCTTTCTGGATGCTTAATGACCATACTTAATGCCCATACCAATTTGGCTGAGGGTCTTAAGGGCTAACTTTGTTCTTTGCTCTCAGAAGTCAACTAAGTCCCAGGGGACTATGCATGGGGACATCTCTTGAAACGTCCTGAAACTGTGAGTCACCAGTCTTCCTGTGCAGGGAGGTCTTGGAGATCCACTAATGGGACTTCAGCCAGTGTCCAGTCTATAAAGAGGAAAGTGTGCTCATGCTTCAAAAAGGGAAGCCTGGTGTAGCAAGACCTGACTTTGTCCTCAAGTGGATGGAACTGGTGATTGAAAAGCCAAAAGGAGCCAGGGACTCCCTCCCTCCCCAAAAAACCTGAGTGAGGACCAGATCCTCAACTGACCTTGAGAAAACAAAAACCTTGGTTCTGGGCTAACAGTGTGGCCTTAAGCATCCAAAAGGAAAGTATAACCAGAAATATATAATTAGTAAGACCTGAGAAATTGTATTTCAGGTATAAAACTTGAGATCTTAGTAAAAATACAAAAAGTAAAAAATATAACTGTGACTTAGTATTGAGGGGAAAATGCTGGGGGAAGATTACTTGAATTTTTTGCTCTTAAGGACACACTTAAGATGTGTAACATGTAAAACTTTGTGACTTTCCTTCTTTTGGGCAGTGAGGGTTGAACCCATTACCTCACATAGTAGACAACTACTCTATTGCTGGCTGTATCCACAGACCCTCCCCACCCTTTATTTTGCTTTTGCTTTGATAGCCTAGGCAAGCCTTGAACTTGCAATCTTCCTGCCTCAGTCCCCCGAATAGCTAGCTGGCATTTCATGATTGTGCCAACAGACTTGGTGTATGCAATGAATTTTCAAGTTTTTTTCTATTTATTTATTTATTTATTTATTTATTTATTTATTTATTTAATCAAATCTAGATCCGTGTCGCCCCCCCATTCCCCCACCCCAACAGAGCTCATGCATTCTGCCAAACATGCTTTTCATCTCTTTCTCAGTCTTTCTCAATATTCTCCATGTGGAAGTTGACTGTTTTGAGCAGAAGTTCACTGTTTCAGTCAGTTCTTTGATGCAGTCCTTTCTGTTGTTGTTTCCAATATGCATCACTCCCAACTGCTTTGGACAAAAGCTCAAGGGGTCATGCACAAGAAATACTTACAACTAGGTAATTGGAACTAGCATCCACAGATGAGGAATACCATTCGTTGTTTGTTTTTCTGGGACTGTGTTACTTCACTCAGCATGTCCTCTAGCTCCAGCCATTTTCCTGCAAAGCTCATGATGTCATCTTTCTTTACTGCTGCATAGAACTCCATTGTGTAGATGTACCACATTTTCTCTACCCACTCATCAGTTGAGGGGCATTTGGGTTGGTTCCAGCTCCTTGCTATTGTGAAGAGAGCTGAAATAAACATGACTGTGCATGTATCTCTGCTGTGGGGTGAGCCTTGAGGGTACATGCCTAGGAGTGGTATGGCTGGGTTGGGTGGCAAGTTCGTTTCAAGTCTTCCAAGGGTTCTCCACATTGCTTTCCATAGTGGCTGTATGAGTTTACATTCCCACCAGCAGTGATAGTTTCCCCTTTCCCCACAACTCTCCAGAACTTGGTATCATTTTTTTCTCGATCCTAGCCAGTCTTATTGGAGTAAGATATATCTTAAAGTGGTTTTGATTTTCATTCCTTAATGATTAGTGATGCTGAAACACTTCTTGAGGTTGTTTATCAGACATCTCTAATTCCTCACTTGTTGAAGTCTCTGTCAGTCTTGGCTGTACTTCATCTTTGAGTGGGTCATTTGTTTTTCTTTTTCTTTGTTTTTTGAGTAGTTTATATATTCTGGAAATCAATGCTTTTAGTCAGATGTATCGCAGTGAAGGTTTCCTCCCACTCGTGTGGGAATTTCTCTTCACTTCCTTGATTGTTTTCTTTTGATGTACAGAAGTTTTTGAGTTTAATTGAGGTCCCATTTGTCAACATCATCGACCTTAATCTTGCACAGATGCTGGTCTGATTTAGGAAGTCTTTTCCTACACCTATGGTTTTGTAGTGCTGCCAACTTTTTCTTCTAATCGCCTTCAGAGTTTTGGTTTCATGTTGAGGTCTTTGATCCATCGGAGTTGACTTTTGTACAGGGTGAGAGGTAGAGTGTTTAATTTCATTCTGTCTAACAAGTGGTGATCCAGTTTTCCACACCACTTTGCTGAAGATGCTGTCTTTTCTCCATTGTGGCTTCTTGGTCCCCTTGTCAAATATAAGATGCTGAAATTGTATGTTGCTCAAGTTTGGATCTTCGGTTTTGTTCCATTGGGTCAACAGGTCTGTTTTCTGCCAGTACCAGGGTTTTTGATGACTATAGCCCTGTAGTTATAGTTTTGAAGTCTGGTATAGAGATCCCCCCTGTGTGTAAGCTCTTTCATTCAGGGTATGTTTTGGCTATTCGTGGGGTCTTTTGTTTTTCAAATGAATTTAAGGACTTTTTTTTTCCAAGCCTGTTGAAGAAACTCTTAGGGATTTATTAATTGGAATTGCAATTAAATCTTATACAAGAGTTTTGGTAAAATGGACATTTTTACAATGTTTTATCTTTCCCAATCATGAGCATGGGAGGTTTTTTCTCCATCTTCATGTATGTCTTCTTTCAATTTTTCTTCTTTCTTTTCTTTCTTTCTTTCTTTCTTTTTCTTTTCTTCTTTCTTTCTTTTGGTTCTTTTGAGACAGGTCTCCTGTTAGCCCCAGCTGTCCTGTGACTCACTCTTAGACCAGGCTTGGCTTGAACTCACAAAGATCAGCCTGCCTCTGCCTCTCCAAGTGCTAGGATTAAAGGCATGCGCACACCACACCCGGCTCTTCAATTTCTTTCTTTAAAGGTTTAAAATTTTTGTTGTAGAGATCGTTGGTGTTTTTGGTTAGGTTTGTCCTAGGTATTTTATTGTTTTGAGCTATAGTGAGTGGGAAGTTCTC
The DNA here is from genome assembly GCA_009823505.1 of Rhizomys pruinosus. Taxonomy (NCBI): domain Eukaryota; kingdom Metazoa; phylum Chordata; class Mammalia; order Rodentia; family Spalacidae; genus Rhizomys; species Rhizomys pruinosus. Next base: position 1,749,520 of record VZQC01014891.1, read on the forward strand.
TTTGAATTCTTTCTCCAGTTGCTTGTTGTTGGTGTAAAGAAAGGCCATTGATTTTTTTAGGTTAATTTTGTATCCTGCCACTTTGATGAAGCTGTTAATCGTTTCTAGGAGTTTTCTGCTGGTGTTTTTAACATCCCTTAAGTAAACAATCATATCATCAGCAAATATGGATAGCTTACTTCCTCTTTCCAATTAGACTCTTTAATTTCCTTTCTTTGCCTTATTGCTCTAGCAGTTGTTTCAAGCACTATATGAAAGAGGAGTGGTGACGGGGGCCAGCCTTGCCAAGTTCCTACCTTTAAAGGGAATGCTTCTGTCATTTCCCTATTTAGGATGATATTGGCTGTGGGTTCCGTATATACTTTGATTACATTGAGGAATGATCCCTCCAATCCAATTCCTTCTAGGACTTTAGCATGAAATGATGTTGGATTTTGTCAAATGGCTTTTTTCAGTATCAATTGAGATGATGGTGTGGTTTTTTTTCTTTCTTTCCAACTTTGTGTTTGATGATGTTTATTGATTTTTCGTATGTTGAACCATCCTCCATCTCTAGTATGACTCCAACTTGGTCATGATGGATGATCTTCTGATGTGGGTCTGTATGCCAATTTGGCCAGTATCATTGTTTAGAATTTTGGCATCTGTGTTCATTAGGGAGACTGGATCTATAATTCTTCTTTTAGTTGTATCTTTGCCTGGTATTTGGTAATCAGGTGATGTTGCTTCATAGATGGAATTTGGAGAATTTCCCTCTGATTTGTACCTTCTAACAGTTTCAGTAATAATAGTGTAGCGGTCTTTTTGAAATGTATTTATAGAATTCTGCCGTGAATCCGTCTGGGCCTAGGCTTTTTTTTAGTGGAGGTATCTTATTACATCTTAATTTATCTCATGTATAAGGTTCTGTTTAAGACTGTGGATCTCTTCTTGGTTGAGCTTTGCGGATTCCCAGGATTTCCAGATATTCATTCTATTCTCTAGGTTTTCAAACTTGGTAGAGTATAGGTTCATGAAGTATCCCATATGATTTTCTGGATCTTTTCCTTGTCTGTATTGTGATATTTCCCCTTTTTCATCTCGTATTGCTATTGATTGGGTTGTTCCTTCTTTCTTTTGGTTAACTGGGCTAGTGAGGTCCTGTGTGTCTTGTTATTCTTTCAAAGAACCACTTTTGGTTCATTGATTTTTGTTATTTGTTTGTTTGTTTCTATTTCTTTGATTTCTGCTCTCTAATTTTGTATATTTCTTCCTGTCGTTGTGTTTAGGGTTCATCTGTTGTTGCCTCTCAAGTGCTTTAGCTGTAGTGTTAGATCATTCACTGTGCTCTTTCTGTTTTTTTAATGTAGCACCAGGGGCTATAAACTCCCTCTTAGGACTGCTTTTAAGGTATCCCATGGTTTTGTTGTGTTGTATTGTCATTGTCATTCAGTTCCAGGATGCTTTTATTTCTTTCTTTATCTCTTCCTTGACCCATCTCATTATTCAAGAGTGTGTTGTTTAATAGTCTCCATGTGTCTTGTAGGCAGTCGGGCTTATCCTAGTGTTGATGTTGAGCTTTATTGCACTGTGGTCTGCTAGAAGCCTGAAATAATTTTCAATTTTTGGTAGTTGTGGAGGTTTCTTCTGTGTGCCCAGTATGTGGTCTATTTTGGAGATGTCATGGGTGCTGAGTAGAAAGTGTATTCTCTGGTATTAGGATGGAATACTTTGTGAGGTCTATGAGGTCCATTTGGTGTATCATATCATTCAGATTCAGATGTCTCTATTGTTTATTCTTTGTCCCATTGACCTGACCAAAGGCTCAGTGGGGTATTGAAGTCCCTACTATGAGTGTACTGGGTTATGTGTGACTTGTGGACTGGAGAATTGTCTTTATAAAGTTGGTGCAACCAGAGTGCACCAAATAGATTTCACAATATTCAATGATGTGAAAATCTTCTTGGTGAATTTCCTTGATAAAAATGTAATGGCCTTCTTTGTCTCTTCTGATTTCTTTTACTTTGAAGTCATTTTGTTCTGATATTAAAATAGCAACACCTGCTTTCTTGTTAGACATTTGCTTTTTTGGAATATTTTCTTCCATCCTTTCACTTAAGGTGGTGCCTTACCTTGAAGGTAAGATGTGTTCTGTGTAGACAGAATATCTATGGATATATATGGATTCTGTTTCCTAAATCCATCTCCCAGTCTATGTCTTTTGATTGGGAATTTTAGTCCATTAATATTTTTTTTGGTCTTTTGAGATTGGGGTCTCCCTGTAGTCCCCAGCTGTCCTGGAACTCACTCTTGTAGACCAAGGCTGGGCCTTGAACTCACAAAGATCTTCATGCCTCTGCCTCCAAGTGCTAGGATTAAAGGCATGCACCACCATGCCCGGCTAGTCCATTAATATTTAATGACTGATAGGTTTGTGTTGCTTCCTTTTGCCTTTTTATCCATTTGCTGTTTTGGTTTAGGTTTCTACTTCTGCAGTTATGCTTTTATTATTCTCTTTCTAGGTGCTTGGGGATTGGTTTCTCCTTTCTTCTGTCCTTTGAATTGCTTCAAGTATTTTCTGAAGGGTTGGTTTTCTGGACATGTATTCTTTCAACTTGTTCATGTCATGGAAGGTTTTTCTCTCTCCTTCAGTTTATAGTCGACATTTTGCTGGGTATAGTAACCTGGTTAGCATCTATTGTCCTTTAACACTGGGAATGCTTTGCTCCAGGTTCTTCTTGCTTTCATAGTTTGCCACTGAGAAGTCAGTGTAATCTGATAGGTTTTCCCCTTATAGGTCACTTGTTGTTTTCTCTTGTGGCTTTAAGGATTTGTTTCTTTTTTGGTTGTTCTAGCATTTTAACTATGATGTGGCATGGAGGGAATTTCTTTTCTGATCTTGTCTGTTTGAAGTTCTATGTGCTTCTTTATTTGTATTGTGTTGTCTTTTTTTAGTTTGGGGAAGTTTTCATCTAATTATTTTGTTGAAGGTCTGATCAATACCATTCTCTTGGGATTCTTCTCCTTCCTCACTCCTATGATGCAGAGGTTTGATCTTTTCATAGGTCCCACAGTCCTGGTTGTTTCCACTTTGTGATTTTTTAAATTTTTCATAATCTTTCCTTGAGGTTTTTAGTTGTTCTGTGTTATCTTCCAGGTCTGATATTCTTTGTTCTGCTTCTCCATTCTGTTTCTGAGGCTTTTTTCCATTCCTTTCCTCTGTGATGAGTGTTTGATTTCCTTTTTCATTTCTCCTCTTTCTGATTTCTTTAGTATTAACTTCTTTTTTGAGCATCTCAATCTCTTCCTGTAGCTCTTTGCTTCACTGGTTTGTTTCCTTATCTTTTTCAGCATGGGATCTTTTCAGTGTTTCCAGTTCCTTCCAGAGTTTGTCATTCTCTCTCTCTAGGTCCTTCTTGAGTTCTTCATTCTCTTTTCTTAGTTCTTTGATTTGCTCTTTATAATGTTGTAGTTCTTTAAATATGTTCCCAATTGTGTTTCTGATATCTGTGTCCTGGGCCATCCCCAGGGGGATCCCACTGTAGGAGTCTTCCATTTGGTTGGTTGAGCTTGATGTGGGATTATCCTGCCCCTTTCCCGTGTTGTTTCTTCTTCGTGTTCCTGGCATATGAGCTTCTCCTTGCCTGTATTCCAATGTAAATCCTAAATGCCTCTTCACTGTGTTGAAGGCTTGCTTTGCTTGCCTCCTTCAGATGCCTTCATGATCCCAGTTGGCAGTGTGTGTGGGGGGACGGCTGTGGGCGGGCTCTTTAGCCAGTGCCCAGGCACCTGCACTTGGCTCAGCTGGTCTCCAGAGGTCTCAGATCTCAAGACTTACACAACACTACCTTTTATACCAGTTGGGAGGATAACTCCACCCCCACAGCCACAAAAGCCAATTAAGCCAAAGGCAACTGGATTAAAGGACTAACTATATTAAATCAATCAACATCAGCCTGTTGAAGCACCCAGCTGCTGCCTACCTACCTGCACTTGCCTCAGCTGGTCTTGGGAGATCTCAGATCTCAAGACTCACACAAAACTACCTTTTATAGCAGCTGGGAGGATAACTCTGCCCCCACAGCCACAAAAGCCAATTAAGCCAAAGACAACTGGATTAACGGATTAACTATATTAAATCAAACAACAATCAGCCTTGCTGAAGCACCCAGCTGCTGCCTACCTACCTGCGCTTGGCTCAGGTGGTCTCGGGAGATCTCAGAATTTTCAAGTTTTAACATGATATCAGAATCTGGACACATTCAATGGCTTTTTTTTCCCCTTTAATACACAAGCTTTGAGAGCCAACACATGAATTAAACCAAAACCATAAATATCTCTTAACTGTTGTTTTGAAATTATTGTAGACAAAGAAACCTATTTTAAGGTTCATTATTTTTAGCATTGATTTATTAATTCATTTACTTTGTGTGCACGTGTGTGCATGTGGATGCATGTATGTGGCAGTGAGAGGACAACTTATAGGAGGCGTCTCTCCTACTGTACGGGTTCTGAGGACTGAACCCAGGTCCTCAACTTTTTGGCAAACACCCACTCAGCCATCTCACTGGTCCCTTAAGGAGCGCTCTGATGGAAACATTTATCTTTTTCATTGTTGAGTTTTGTTTTTGTTTGTTTTGTTTTGTCTCCTGTAGCTACTGCTGGCCTGGAATGTACTCCTGCTATGTAAACCAGGCTGGCCTCAAACTCACAGAGATTCATCTGCTCCTGTGACTCAAGTTGAGATTAAAGGTGTGCTCCACCATGTCTGGAATATCTTTTAAGACAGTGAAAACACTAAAAGACTCTTGACAGCAAATCAGATAACACACTAAACTGTGCATATGGTCTTTGGTCACAAAAACAAGATTGGGATGGAATTTGTTAAACTGATTGTGTGTGTGTGTGTGTGTGTGTGTGTGTGTGCCTGTGTGTTTTAAAGTGATTAGAAACAAGAACCAGAATGCCCTGACAAATGCTGGTATAGTGGCCTCGCCAGCCACTGATGTGTACATTCTTTCCTATGGTGATTATCTGCAAGGACAGTATATAATTAGATTGTCTTGTTTCTGACACTCCTTCAGAGCCTTCTTGGATCACCTGAGGGTTTCTTCCTTTTACATACTCTGTCTTAAAATTACTAACAACAGTTAAGGAACTATTTAAAATACATACCCCTCAGGATGTGTTTATATTGGTTTAGAAACAAAAACATAATCTACAAGGCTTTTATGCTGAGCAAAATTTATGAATGTCTCCTTCTTCAATGACTTCTCAGCCTCTGGAAAGTAATGGTAAACACTGGTGCTTAAGTGTTGAAGTCCATTATAGGACTGCAACAGTGGAGCATAAATACCTACGTGAGTGGATGTGAGCCAGGGTTATCTCATTCCTCATCAAACTCAGACAGTCCTGTCAGAGCCTTTGATCCATTGGAATGTGTGAGTGTGTATATGTGTGTGTGTGTGTGTGTGTGTGTGTGTGTGTGTATGTGTATGTGTGTCTCCAGGTGGAGGTCAGAGAACAGCCTTGGTGACTCACCTTTTGAGTTGAGATAATCTCTCTCTCTCTCTCTCTCTCTCTCTCTCTTTCTCTCTCTTTCTCTCTCTGACCTGGAATTCACCAAGTAGTCTGGGCTGCTGGCTGGGGAGTCCCAGCCATCTGCTGGTTTCTGCCCCCCACCCCATGTTGGGATTACAGGTGTGTGCTACCATGCCCAGGATTTTAATGTGGGCTCTGGGATTGGAACTCAGGTCGTTCTGACTGAGCCATCTGTCCAGACCATGACCTGTCATTTTAAGGTTGAGCAGCTTACCACAGAATCAAAGCATTGGATTTAGGATGATTCTGAGAAGCTCTGTCTGGTGAATCAGGACAATAGTAAACAGATCTAGGACCCTTGGACTCAGTCCCTTTCCTTTTCCAAGTTGTGAAAATCTTTGCCATCTGTTTTCCATTGTTTAGGTCAGGGAAATGAGCTCTCTTGAAAGAATGAATGTGGATTTATTGTGGATTTTCACATACTTCAGATACTTGATCAGAATGGTCTTGGAAGCAAAGTGTTGCTGCCAAAAGATTCAAACACTTATGACATCAAGAGTTGGATCAGAAATAGCATCAGGTCTGACGTTTTAATACAGTACTGGACATATTTCCCCTAAATATATTCAGTGTTGTAAAAACTGCATCCTGATGAATATGGCACTACTATATTTAAATATGGGTTTTGTTAATTAGCACAGTTATAATTTTATATACCTTGACATATAATAAAGGAAAAATAATTGTTCTGTAAATATCAATATTAGGAGAACACGAGTGGTAAATGCATTACCTGGTCTTGGTCACGGATTCCTGGCACATAGCTCCACAATTCCTTGGAATATCCTGGGTGATAGGAATGTCTTTTATTCTAGCAAAGCCCTTAGGGGAGGTTAGATAACTTCAGAAAGTACAAGGCATAACTGGAGACTTAGGACTTCAGCCCAGACCTCATGGGAAGAGGAGAAGGCTGGAGACTGAGCTATGATTCATGGAGTCATGAAATGGAAACTCTGTAAAAACCCTGCGTGATAGAGTCTGGAGAGCTTCCATGTTGGTAAATGCATCCATCTGTTTAGAGAAGCAGTGCATATCACCACTCCATAGAGACAGAAGCTCTTGCACTTGAGACAGGATGGAGATGGTGATGTTGCTAAAGATCCTTTTGGGGGGGGTATGTAAACAATGTCTACCCCCTACCTTCCTTGGTCCCAGTGACAAACTGCAGTCCAGGAAACCAATGAGTTTACTGGGTTTACCTACGTAACAATGGGTGAGGGTTTACTTACATAAGTGTGGGTGTTTGCCCCCTGAGGCTGCTCTGGAAAGTCTTCACCCCATAACCACATAAAATGTGGAGAGACCCTCTCCTAGACTTCCACAGCCCACTTACCCTTAGCCCCACCCCTGGCCACTCACCACTAGGGCTGACTGGTGGCATAGGAACTGTGGCTGGACTTTCTTGTGACTCTTCCTGCCCCTCCTTCCTCGCAGGGGCAGGGCAGTTAACAAACTCAGTGGTGAGGGTCCTAGGCAACCTAGTTTGGGGAGATGGCATCTGTCATTTGTTGGAGAGCAGCCCTACACAACAGACTATGATAGCCACATGGAAAACCCATTTATTTCAAGAGCTTGGGCAGTATAGGGACAGGGGAAGGGTCTAGTCTGGGATGAGGGGAAAGCCTGTGGCCACAGCAGAAGTCCTATGTTTTGATATAGTAAGTACCACCTGTACTTTGATTGTACTTTTGATTGGCTTTGATTGTTATGCCCAAAATGTACAGTCTAAAAACCAGAATCAAGACAATGTAAAGTCATGTCCTTCTGGGATATCCATCTGACAAGAGGGAACAAGCCAAGAAGTCTTCATAACTCTTCAGAGAAATTTAAGATTCTTTGATAGATGCTAGTGTGCATGCTTGAGTTTATGGACATGGGTACACATACCTGGTCACATGTATGTATTTATTTATATGTGAATGTCTGTACCTGTGTATGCATGTGTATTCAGTATTGGGTGTACATCTGTCTGAGTGTGCCTGCTGATGAGCATTTGTCTGTGTCTTTATCTGTTTACAGAGAAGTGAAAGACATAAGGTGGAAGATATTTCCCTCAAGTGACAGGCAGAAAAAGCAAGATTTTTGCCCTCACAGTGATAACTGAGGATAATTGAGGATCACTGTAAGTCACTGAACTACCATCCTTTGACATATCTAGGAAGCTTTCTTTATATGGCAAACAGGGACCACGAGGCCCTGCTAAGGGGAATGGGAACACAGTGCCCGCTTTGAGGACACTGTGGGGAGCTGACCCTCTGGCACGGAGGCCAGCCAGCTACTTCCCGTAGCCCAGCCTGAGTGGTACTTCCAACTCGGGCCCTTAGCCTGGACCCACAAGACACATGTTCCACTCTTGGCCGTGACTTCCCACCTGCCCAGAGACTGCTTATCCCTGGACAGGAATTTCAGGCTGATGGCTGATGGCCTATCTTCAGCCTATGTCCACTCACAACACCAGCTACCCAGATTGGTTGTCCGAAAGGGACCTCTTTCCAACCCACTGGCCACCCGAATGAAATGCAGGCCTACCTTAGCTTGTATGCGTGCAATAATTAATAAAAATAATGGCCAGGAATTCTATGATGATGTCACTATGAAATTCAAATGTATTCCTTGATACAGCCTGCTTTTATAAACTAAATGACGTCAGTTCCCAGGACCAATCATAAATCCCCCAACTCCATGCCACTGCACACCATTGCCCCACCCAGCTAGGCTGCATTGTTTGCTCCTCCTTGGGGCTGGGTCAGACCCTCGGCCATGGGGTGCCCTGAGGTGTGCTAGCTGGAAGCTAGCCTGCAATTTAAGATGGATTTTCCCACAGACGTACCTAAGAATTACACCTTTACTCATATAGACACAGTAACTGCAACTTCAGTGACAGTCACTGATAATTACAGCAAAGCCATGAGGTCAGGTCTGATCTAGTTTGTCAGAAACACTTCCTCTATCTTAGTAACTCCAGTAACTAATTGGGAGTGGCCCCCTGCTGTGTTGGCGACACGTGCCGTTCATCTGCAAAGATCCTTAATCCTTGCTGCTCTCTCCTCTCTTCCCAGCATCCTAAATTAGTTGCTGTCAGAATTGTCTTTCTGAAGAGGGCTCTCTCATCACATTACTTGTCTACTAAAAAAAGTCTGCGCTGAACACATTCACCTCCCTCTTAATGAATAAACTCCAAACTTCACAGTGTGCCATTTGAGGACAGCCATTAACCAACTCTAGGGTACCTCTCTGAGTCTTGCTGTGACCCTCTCACAATCAGACATGATTTTTTGTTAATTTTATTTATTTTTTTATGCGTATGAATGTATTGTCTGCATGTAGGTCTGTGCACCGGTGTCGTGCAATGCCACGGAGGTCAGAAGAGGGTGTCGGATTCCCCTGGAACTGGAGTTAAAGACGGTTCTCAGCCGCCATTTGGGTGCAGGGGATCAAACCCAGGTCCTCTGCAAGAGCAGTCAGCGCTCTTAACCACTAGGCCATCTCTCCAGCCCCCAAGACACGATGTTTAAAACATGTAACAACCAAACAAATTTGGGGTTATGTCAGGGGCCACGCCCAGTTCACCGGGCAGTGGGGAAACCCAGGTTGCTGCATGATGACTGGGAGGGTGAGTGGGCACCTCAGGCACTAGGACCAGGAACTTTCTCTGGGTAGCTCACATGTACTCTGTTATCTGAGCATCTTACAAAGCCTTCCTTTACATGCAGCTGAAGGCAGCCCAGCCTGCCTGTACTCTCTCCATTCGGATTCATTTCTACCCTCTATATATAAGACTTTGACTTATGAACTGCAATGAAGCTAAATAATTCAGGTTGAGTAGAAACCAAATCTGTTGCCTCCACTGGTAGCAGGAACCCCTGTCTAACCCAGCCCAGCCTGAACTTACAGCAGGGCAACTGGACTTCTAAATGTATAAATAGTGGATGTTTTCTGGAGACAAAAATTTATTTTTCATTGTGTGCTTATGTGATTCTGATTAAGTCTATTTGAATGTTAATCTTTGTAAACTCTGGGGTTACATTTATTTTCATATTTCTTTTACAATGATATGCTATCCCAATAGATGCAATGTAATACAATATAATACAATTATGTTAATCATTATATTATTTTTCTAGTAAATGTTCTATTTCAGACTCTATATTTCTCTCTCTATTTCTTCACTTCTCTTTAGGCACAGTAATAGCTCTAACAAAACCCTCATGATTTGCATTACACATCTGTGATTATGGCTCAGCAATGGTTCAGCAGTTAAGAGCACCTGCTGGTCTTGCAGAGTGTGGGAAGATCCAGTTTGAATTAGAGGCTAGTTCTCAGCTAGCACCCCCCAGGGCACCATGTGGGAGTCTCTGACCCCGCCCCAAGAGGGAGCAAGCAAGATGGCCCAGACACAGGATGTTAGGCTGAGCAGCAGTATGCAGTGGTGTGGAACTGGGGGTCTGTGATTGGTTCTGAGAACTGACGTCATTTTGCTTATAAAAGCAAGGTGTAGCAGGCAATAAAGTGAATTCTCCATTACACAGAATTCCCGTTCCATTATTTTGCATGCATACAGGCTGAAGAAGCAGGCCTGAATTTCGAGTCATGGCCAGTGTGTTCAGACAGCATTTACAGACTCCAAAAAACAAAGCGACCATCTTCAAGTTATGCAGCATCTGCCTCTACCTGCCACAGGAGCAGTCACACACTGGGCGGTCGGCACTGTGGAAGACCACCTCCGTCCATACCTGTCAGAGTGAGCGCGAGCACCGACCAGCAAAGCGGAGACCAGACAAGGCCTCAGCAGTTCTCTTTTCTTGTTTTCTTACCGCTTTTCTTTCAGAGTTTAAAGAAAATGGACTCATACAGAGAACACTATGCATTTTGAAACTTGTTCATCCTGGATTTATTTTAATCATTTGTATCTCAGAACTTAAAAGAAAATAATTAGATGTCTCCTGCACAGACTGTGTGAAAAAAGGTGCTTTGCAGATTGCTGCATCGCATCAGCAGCTTACTGAAGTGGACTTGTACACTGAGGTGCTTAATGTATCTGAAAGCACAGGTAATGCTCAGTGACGTGGTCTTCACGTTTGTGCTGGTTTTTGCCTCTGACATCTTCATCAGTATTGAGGGTGAGAAGTGAATGTAACAGGTATAAACAACATTTAAAACTTAATACTTTTTTTTTTTTTATTTCTGTATGTGTATGAATGTGCTGTCTGCATGCAAGTCTGTGCACCCGCATCTTGCAACGCCGCGGAGGTCAGAAGAGGGTGTCAGATTCCCCTGGAATTGGAGTTCTCCTGGAATTGGAGTTTCAGACGGTTCTCGGCTGCCATGTGGGTGCTGGGGATTGAACCTGGGTCCTCTGCAAGAGCAGTCGGCGCTCTTAACCGCTAGGCCATCTCTCCAGCCCCCAACATTTAAAACTTAATATCTTTGCTATAATCACCGTGTTCCAGAGCACTGGCAGTTTATTCTAATGACCACAAGTGGTTTTTTTTTTTTTTTTTTTTTTTTAAAAAAAAACAAGGGAAATAAATTTTTTTTTTTTTTGGTCTTTTTGAGACAGGGTCTCCCTGTAGCCCCAGCTGTCCTGGAGCTCTCTATGTAGACCAAGCTGGCCTTGAACTCACAGAAATCCACCTGCCTCTGCCTCCCTAGTGCTAGGATTAAAGGGGTGCGCTGCCACGTCCAGCGAAATCATTTTTTAATTAATTAATTAATTAATAATAATAATTAATTAAATGAAGAAAAGCTTTGCTTAAGGATTGCATATTTTATGGGAGTAAATCTGAATGATTCTACTCCTTTGGAATAAAACTAGTGCTTACTGGTTTCCATTTGTATTTAGCTTCTGGTTGGAATTTGAAAAAAAAAAAAAGAAACCTAAATAAAATAGGTGACAGCTTCCTGGTGATTCAGGTGACTGGTAATCTGGTGTGGGGCTGGATGGAGACCTATCAGGTCACCAGCTGTGGAGTAAATTGTGAGTGGGTGTAGGCTGAAGCTAGGTCATCAGCCATCAGCCTGAGATTCCTGTCCAGAGACCAGCAGTCTTTGGGCAGGTGGGAAAGCACGGCCAAGACAGGAAATGTCCCCTTTTCCCAGGCTAAGGACCTGAGTTGGAAGTACCGCTCAGATCAGGTTACAAAAGTAACCAACTGACTTCTGCACCAAGGGGTCAGTTCCCTACAGTGGCTGCAGGTGGGCACTGTGCTCCCCTTCCCTTAGCAGGACTGCACTGCACCTGTTCATAGCAAGAGAGGCTTCCACATCAGAGGACCCCAGATTGGTTTCCATTATCCGCATGTTAGCTAACAACCATCCATAACTCCAGTTCCAAGGGATCCAATGTCTTCTTCTGGCCTCTTTAGGCACTGCCCACACACAATGTACTTACCATACATGCAGGCAAAACACTCATACACATAAAATAAAAACAAATAAATAAAGCACAGTTAAGTAAATAAAATTTAAAAGCTTTACTGCTGGGGTTGGAAAGATGACTTAACAGTTAAGATTGCTTACTGCTCTTGTAGTGGATTCCCGTTTGGTTCCTAGTACCCATGTCCAGCAGCTCATATTTGCCTATAACTCCAGCTTCAGGGGATCTGACGCCCTCTTCTGGCTTCCATGGGCACTGCACTCACATGTACATACGTACATACATACATACACACACAATTTAATATTTTTCTTTTTCATTTTTGAGATGGGGTTTCAAAATGAGATGGTCTGGACCTCACTATGTAGACCAGACTGCCTCTGCTTCTTAGTGTGCACCACCACACCTGGCACAAATAAAAAAAATTCTGGGGCTTCTCTGGGGGTAGAGGGATGGCTCAGCAGTTAAGAGCACTGGTTGCTTTTGCAGAGGCTTCGGGTTCTATTCCAAGCCCAGATGGGGGCTAATAACTATTCCAGGGGAATCCAACACCCTCTTCTGACGTCTGAGGGCACTGCATGGCACAGGTGCACATACACACACAGGCAATGCACTCATACACATAAAACAAAAATACTAAATAAAATATTTTTGATAAGCTTCTGTGTTGCTATCCCTTTGGGGCACAATAACATCACCACTCACAGGAATCTTCTCCAACTTGTAGCTCATCAGAGTTACCATCAGCATGCAGATTTGACAAAGTGTGACTTAGAACTTTGGATTTTCATTTATCCTCTGCAGTTTTCCCAGAAGGTTTGTGGACTGTGCCTATGAAGTTGCTCCCTTTATGTCAATTCATCCTTGCTTTGGTACATTTCAAATGAGCTGGAACAGCATTCTGTTTTTCCCATCCCTTTTCCATGGCAACACACTTTATCATTTGTGTGTAAATGGATTTTCACATCTTCAGCCCACACTCTGGTAAATTGCTTGGTAACCTTTTTGCTGAATAATAAGATTGCAAATAAAATCTTCATTATTATTATTTTCATCATCAGAAATTATACATTGTAATATTGGTTATTTTCCTTCTAGTTGGTGTTAAGAGATGAAAGTCATTTAAAACCTAATGACAAGACTACTTGCTAGTCATTTAATTTCCTTCTAGAACAAAAAGTTCTCATTAATAATTTATTTTCTAGAAACCATTTTACTCATTTCATTAAACGACAATGTAAAAAAGTCTTCTAAGCTTAGAGATAGAAATGGTTAAAATTGAGGAAAGTGCAGACTTCTCCTTATCTTGTAAAAGTTCTTTTAAGCAGACATCTCATACAAGTAAAGATTTGCTAAAGGAGGCCCTGATTGAGGGCATTCAAGATTGAATAGGATAGACAGAAGTCACAGTGGCACCCCTCCTCAAAGACAATGGTAGAGTGAAGAAAAGTTTCTTCTAGTTCTCCAAGTAGTCAGAGTGGGTTCTTGGCAATACAGACATTATTCCTGTTGGGATGGACAGTAAGAATCCCAATACATGTCATTTACCTTGAGATTGTAACGAATGCCTTCTTGGGACTGGCTGGGTAAGTGAGCTGGACTGTGCCCCTCAATCAGTCTCCACATCTGTAAGGCGGGCTCAGTTCATTTCCTGTCACCGGCTGGTCAAGGCCCTTTCCTGCTTCTTTCCATCCATGGAGACTCAGTCTGAGAAGCTGCGTTTTGATGCTTGGACAGACATGCCATAGCCTTAGGATGAAGGTGAGCTAGGTGGTGATGTTTGGAGGACTAAGAGACCCTACTAGACAACAACTCCAAAAGAGGTAACCCATTCCTGGTATTAGGTTATAAAGATGCGAGCCCCCAGATAAAAAGGCACATGAGACTTAAGTCACTCTGGGAATGTAATTTACTTCCATTGGAACTGCCAGAGCGGGCCACCTGCTAGCACGTGGTGGAACAGGAGCAGGGGCAGGAGCAGGAGCAGGGGCAGGGGCAGGAGCAGGGGCGGGGACAGGGGCAGGAGCAGGGGCAGGAGCAGGGGCAGGGGCAGGAGCAGGCAAGCAGGGCAGGAGTGGCAGGGAAGACACGGGCGCAGGAGGAGGAGGAAGGAGCAAGGGGCAGGGGCAGGAAAGCAGGGGCAGAAGCAAGGCAGGAGCAGGAGCGTGGGGGCGGAAGGGAACTTAGGAGCAAGGGCGAGGGCTATTGGGACAGCGAGCAGAGAGCAGGAGTTGCAGGAGGGCTAGTGACAGAGGGGAAGGGCAGCGAGCGCACGAGGGAGAGTAAGGGAATGAGAGAGGGAGACAGTTGAGCAGGGGGCGGGGCCAGGAGGCGGGGTCAGGAGCAGGAGCAGGAGGCATGGGGAGGAGCAGGGACGGGGCAGGGGAAGAGGGCAGGAGGGAGGGGCAGGGGCCAGGAGCAGGGGCAGGTGAGACAGGGCGAGGGCATGGAGCAGGATCTAGGGCTAGAGAGACAGGGCAGAACAGGGCGGGACAAGGAGCAGGGGCAGGAAGAGCAGGAAGCAGGATGCATTATGGAGGACAGGGCAGCAGGAGGAGCAGAGGGCCAGGAGGCAGGGGCAGGGAGCAGGGGAGTAGCAGGAGCAGAGCAGGAGCGGGCGGGGACAGGAGCAGGGGGCAGGAAGCAGGAGCAGGCAGGAGAGAGTCCAGGGAGCCATGGGAGCAGGGAGCAGGGGAGGGGCAGGGGCAGAAGCAGGAGCAGGGGCAGGAGCAGGGGCAGGAGCAGGAGCAAGGAGGCAGGAGCAGGGCAGGAGCTAGGGGCAGGACAGGAGGAAGGAGGCATGGGAGGGCAGGAGCAGGTCCAGGAGAGGCAGGGATGGGCAGGGGAGCGGGAGAAGGAGAGGCATGGTAGCAGTAAGCGAGCAGAGGGGACCAGGAGGAGGGCTAGGAGCAGGGCAGGGGCAGGAGCAGGGGCAGGCAGGAGGGCCGAGGGGCGATGGCATAGTGCAGGGCGGCAGGGCAGGTCAGGGAAGCAGAGCAGGAGGAGGGCACGGAGCAGGACCAGGAGCAGGAGCAGGAGGAGCAGGAAGCAGAAGCAGGGGCAGGAGCAGGACTAGGAGAAGCAGGGGCGAGGGGCATGAGCAGGAGGCAGGGAGACAGGAGTCAGGGGCAGGCAGGAAGGCACGAGTGGCGGCAGTGGCAGCATGGTAGAACCAGGAAGCGGGGCAGGAGCAGGAGCAGATGGAGTAGCAGGAAGCAGGGAGCGGCAGGGCAGAGCAGGGCCACAGGCAGGACAGGGGCAGGGCAAGGGGCAGGAGCAGGGTAAGCAGGGAGCAGGAGCAGGGGGCAGGAACGGAGTGGAGCAAGGATCAGAGGCAGGGGCAGGAGAGAGCAGGGCAGGAGCAGGAAGCAGGAGCAGGGGGCAAGGAGCAGGGGCAGGAGCACGGAGCAGAGTGAGCCAGGGCAGAGCAGGGGCAGGAGCAGGCAGGAGGGCAGGAGCAGGAGCAGGAGGGGGCAAGAGGCAAGAGGGCAGGAGCAAGGGCAGGGGCAGGAAGCAGGAGCAGGAGCAGGGCAAGGGGCAGGGTCAGTGGGCTAGCAGAGGGAGCAAGGAGCAGGGTATGGAGCAGGCAGGACATGAGCAGCGAGCGGAGCACGCGGGCAGGGCAGGGGCAGGAGGCAGGATGGCAGGAGCAGAGCAGGGGCAGGGGGCAGGAGCAGGAGCAGGAAGCAGGAGCAGGGCAGGAGCAGGAGCAGGAGCCAGTAGCAGTTGAGGGCTAGGGGGCAGGGGCAGGGGCAGGGGCAAGGAGCAGGAGGCAAGGAGCAGGAAGCAGGGCAGGACTATTGGAGCAGGAGAGCAGGAAGCAGGAGAGCAGGAGCAGCAGCAGGGGCAGTGAAGCAGGAGCAGGAGCAGGAGCAGGAGCGGAGCAGGGCGACAGGAGCAGAGAGGAGAGGAGCAGGGGCAGGGGTAGGGGCAGGGGCAGGGGCAGGGGCCAGGAGCAGGAGCAAGAGCAGGGCAGAAGCAGGAGGCGAGCAGGGCAGGGGCAGGGGGGGGGCAGGGGCAGGAGCAGGAAGCAGGAGCAGGAAGCAGGAAGGGAGCAGGCAGGGGCAGGGGCAGGGGCAAGGGGCAAGGGGCAGGGGCAGGGGCAGGAGCAGGAGCAGGAAGCAGAGGACAGGGGCGGGCAGGGGCAGGGGCAGGGGCCGGGGCAGGAGCCAGGAGCAGAGCAGGAGCAGGGGCGGGGCAGGGGCAGGGGCAAGGGCAAGGGGCAGGGGCTGGGAGCAGGGGCGGGGGCAGGGAGCGAGGGCAGGGGCAGGGGAGGGGCAAGGGGCCAGGGGCAGGAGAGGAGAAGGAAGCAGGGGCAGGGGCCAGGGTAGCCAGGAGGTGACAGGGCAAGGAGCAGAACGCAGGAGCAGGGGCAAGGGCAGGGGCAAGGGGCAGGGGCAGGGGCAGGGGCGGGCAGCAGGGGCAGGGGCCAGGGGCAGGCGGCAGGGGCAGGAAGCAGGAGCAGGAGCAGGGGGGGCAGGGCAGGGGGCGGGGCAGGGGCAGGGGCAGGAGGGCGGGAAGCAGGGGCGGGGGCAGGGGCAAGGGGCGGTTAGCGCAGGGGCAGGGGCGGGGCAGGGGCAGGGTGCATAGGCAGGGGCAGGGGCAGGGGCAGGGGCAGGGCAGGGGCAGGGCTAAGTGGGGGCGCAGGGGCGGGGCAGGGGCAGCGGAGCAGGGGCAGGGGCCAGGGGCCAGGGCGGCTGGGAGGCAGGGGGACGGGCAGGGGCAGGGGCAGGAGCAGGGGCAGGGGCAGGGGCAGGGGCAGAAGCAGGGGCAGGGGCAGGGGCAGGGGCAGGGGCAGGAGCAGGGGCAAGATGGTGACTGGGGACCACCCATTTATAGCCATGGAGCAGGGCCTCAGATACAGGGCAAGAAGTCAGAAGACTGACGGCCTCTGGAAGAAGTAGACGCCTGTGTGTCCCTTGGAATTCTGGGAAGCCCAGACCTAACATTCCAGCCTTTGGATTATGATAAGGAGATGGGACGCTGTTCTCTCTTCTGTATCTGCTTCAGAGCTGGGGAGGGGGCGAAGTCTCAGGGGGAACACGTGTCAGGCTGGAGGATTAGAATCTGGTTTCCCATCTTGGCTGCTCTGGGTGCTCTGCCTGTGGTCTTGGTCCAGATCGATAGTGTCCAGTACTTAGTGGACATTTTCTCTGCAACTGAAAAGACAAGCTGGTTGAGTCTTATATGAGTATACCAGTGCAGGGACTTCACAGTACCAACAGGGGGCTACTGGGTGCATTAGCAATTGGAGGGTCTCTGTCTAGGGTCTGCAGAGGGAGAAAGGACCTGTACTCTATTTCTGAGGAATTGGAAAAAAGTTTTAGTACACAGGGCTCCAGAATGAGAGCCAGCATAACCATGAGAATATAAAAGGTGACATTTTCTGGCAGGGAACAGTAAATCTGTCACCTATCTCTGATATATTTTTCTTCTTCTTTTGGTCTTTTCGAGACAGGGTCTCCCTGTAGCCCAAGCTGTCCTGGAACTCGTTCTGTAGACCAGACTAGTCTTGAACTCACAGAGATCCACCTGCCTCTGCGAGATATTTTCTAACATGACACAGTAGGTTCCTAACTTGGCACAGTAGGTCTCTCACCTATCTCTCTGGTAATAAGGTGCAAGTTATTTTGTTTTCTCTTATTTATAGTTTCTTGTTGGGGTGTTTAAAACCACACAGTTAGCTCAGATAAATAAAATTAGTTTTGGTGTTAAGGTCAGTTGAAATTCTGGTCCTTATGGGGTCGCTCAGGCCTTGCACCTGGCTCTCTTCATCAGTTCCATCTATGTGAGGACAAAGTCAGGCCTTGCTTGACCAGAGCTTCCCTTTGAAGCATGAGGAGTCTCTCCTCTATATGGACTTTCCTCCCTTGACTGGACACTGGCAGGATGAAGTCCTTTTGAGTGAATCTCCAAGACCTCCCTGGCACGGGATGACTGGTGACTCACTGCCATAGGACTTGTACAAAGGTGCAGATGCAGGACCCTAGGACTTAAGTCCACCTTAGAGAGTAAGGGCGAAAAGGTTGTCCCTTCAAATCCCCCCTGCCAAATCAGATTGGAGCTTTAAGTATGGTTGATAACCCCCAAGAGGATTATTTGAATGAATTTGTTACTTTAATTACCATATAACACCTAAGTAAAGCTTGAACATTGACTTAAGCACTCTTAATAAATTCTTAATTACTGTGGCAAAACATTCTGACTAATAATAAAGGCTCATGGCAGGAGCCTGGTGGTAGTGGCTGCAGCACAGGCTAGGAAAGGAAGGTACTTACTGGCTTGTGTTGCTGGCTCATGTTCAGCCTATTGTATACAATATAGAAATATCTGGCCAAGGATGGCATTGCCCACAAAGGGCACAGGCCAGTCCAAAGAAGACAATTATTGAAGTTTCTTAGCTCAGGTGTATCAAGTTGACATTAAACCTATGTGGTAAGGCCTACAATTTGTTCTTTAAGTTCTATAAAGATCATTTAGGTACTCAAAGTAGAATGGATTTAAACCATGAAAGGCAAAAAGAGTTCTAACATAGCCCATGAAACAAACCCAAGATAACAAAGAGGCTAAAACCAATACCTTCTCAAATGAAGGCCATGTCACTTGTCCCCAGATTTTGAATTATAGCTTTGAGAAGGAAAAGGAAGGGGGGCATTGTCACATACCAACAGCAGACAGGAAATACTTAGGGCTCACCCAAATTGGTTACATTTGGACTGTCTATGTGATCACCAGAAGTAAAACCTAATTTCTCTTAAAAATATTAAAAGTAACATGTGCAAAATATAACACATATATAAAACAGTTTTAGTATGTATGGGTAAATCAATATTTATTTATGTCTGTTTCAGTTGAGGCTGTAACAAGGTGGGTAGTACCTGCTAGTTAGAACACAATTTCTTGTATATGCCATAACTACATTATAGAATTCTTAAAAGTGAACAGTACTGGGGCTGGAGAGATGGCCTAGCGGTTAAGAGCGCCGACTGCTCTTACAGAGGACCAGGGTTCGATCTCCAGCACCCACATGGCGGCCGAGAACCATCTGAAACTTCAATTCCAGGAGAACTCCAGTTCCAGGGGAATCTGAGACCCTCTTCTGACCTCTGCAGCATTGCACGACACGAGTGCACAAACTTGCATGCAGGCAGTACATTCATACACATACAGAAATAAATAAAATTAATAAAAAAAAAGTGAACAGTACTTCATGCATACACTCATAAATAATAAAAAGCAGAAATCCCAGTAGTAGCTCAGTCCACAAGTTGGATGTCTCTGCAATGGCAGTTTATAAAGGCTGTACTGAGCAGAGGCACATGCATTGCTGTCATACACAGACAGACCTTAAAATGCTGTTTAACAATATCATACACATACACACAATTATTCACACATTCATTCAAGAGATTTTTATCCTAGTGTTTGTACTGAACAGTCACACATTGGAAAAAAACCTTTAGAAATATTTTTTCATTTATATATCTAATATATATATATATATATATATATATCAAATCTAGACCCATGTCCCCCTCCTTATCCCTCCACCCCACTAGAGCTCATGCATTCTGCCAAACATGCTTTTGATCTCTTTCTCAGTCTTTCTCAATATTCTCCATGTGGAAGTTGACTGTTTTGAGCAGAAGTTCACTGTTTCAGTCAGTTCTTTGATGCAGTCCTTTCTGTTGTTGTTGTTGTTGTTGTTGTTGTTTCCAGTATGCATTACTCCCAACTTTTTGGACAAAAGCTTAAGGGGCCGTGCACAAGAAATACTTACAACTAGGTAATTGGCACTAGCATCCACAGATGAGGGATACCATTCGTCGTTTGTTTTTCTGGGACTGTGTTACTTCACTCAGCATGATGTCCTCTAGCTCCAGCCATTTTCCTGCAAAGCTCATGATGTCATCTTTCTTTACTGCTGCATAGAACTCCATTGTGTAGATGTACCACATTTTCTCTATCCACTCATCAGTTGAGGGGCATTTGGGTTGGTTCCAGCTCCTTGCTATTGTGAAGAGAGCTGAAATAAACATGGCCGTGCATGTATCTCTGCAGTGGGGTGAGTCTTGAGGGTACATGCCTAGGAGTGGTATGGCTGGGTCGGGTGGCAAGTTCATTCCAAGTCTTCCAAGGGTTCTCCACACTGCTTTCCATAGTGGCTGTACGAGTTTACATTCCCACCAGCAGTGGATGAGTGTTCCCCTTTCCCCACAACCTCTCCAGCACTTGGTATCATTTGTTTTCTTGATCCTAGCCAGTCTTATTGGAGTAAGATGATATCTTAAAGTGGTTTTCATTTGCATTTCCTTAATGATTAGTGATGTTGAGCAGTTCTTGAGGTGTTTCTCAGACATCTCTAATTCCTCGCTTGTGAAGTCTCTGTTCAGTTCTTTGCTCCATCTATTGAGCGGGTCATTTGTTTTCTTTTTTCTTTGTTTTTTGAGTAGTTTATATATTCTGGAAATCAATGCTTTGTCAGATGTATCTGCAGTGAAGGTTTCCTCCCACTCTGTGGGATTTCTCTTCACTTCCTTGATTGTTTCTTTTGATGTACAGAAGCTTTTGAGTTTGATGAGGTCCCATTTGTCAATTGTCGACCTTAATTCTTGTGCAGCTGCTGTCTGATTTAGGAAGTCTTTTCCTACGCCTATGTCTTGTAGTCTGCTGCCAACTTTTTCTTCTATCACCTTCAGAGTTTGGGGTTTCACGTTGAGGTCTTTAATCCATCTGGAGTTGACTTTTGTACAGGGTGAGAGGTAGGGGTTTAATTTCATTCTTCTACAAGTGGTGATCCAGTTTTGCCAACACCACTTGCTGAAGATGCTGTCTTTTCTCCATTGTGGCTTCTTGGCCCCCTTGTCAAATATAAGATGGCTGAAATTGTATGTGCTCAGATTTGGATCTTCGGTTTTGTTCCATTGGTCAACAGGTCTGTTTTTGTGCCAGTACCAGGCTGTTTTTATGACTATAGCCCTGTAGTATAGTTTGAAGTCTGGTATAGAGATCCCACCTGTGTAGCTCTTTTTTCTCAGGGTTGTTTTGGCTATTCGCAGCGTCTTTTGTTTTTCCAAATGAATTTAAGGACTTTTTTTTCCAAGCCTGTGAAGAAACTCTTGGGGATTTTGATTGGGATTGTGTTAAATCTATACAAGAGTTTCGGTAGAATAGAAATATTATTTAAAGCATGTAGGTGTTGGATCTCCTGGAACCGGAGTTACATATAGTTGTTAGTTGCCATGTGGCTTCTGGGAACTGAACTCATGTCTCTGCAAGAGCAGCCAGTGCTCTTAATGGCTGAGCAATATGTCAAGGCCTCACAGAATTATTTTTGAGCACTAAGTCTGTACCCTGCAATGAAAATGTTATTGGTCGTGAGTAGACGTACATTCGATAACCTCTAAAGAATATATCAATTTCCAGTCATATTCTATAAAACTTAAGGTATAAATGATATAATAGTGACCATTAATTGAATATGGACCAAAAACTTTACTTACAACCTTAGTTTTTACAAGGATTCATTTGATCAGGAATACATAAATACATAAATCTCTTTAAATGAGGAAAGATGGTCAGAGTGTTCCCAGGGTCTCAAGTCACATGGGCACGAGGTGGGAAACAGCAGGATCTGGGACTGATCTCGGAGGTGTGGTTGGTCTTCTCTGGGGGTCTCAAATTGCCCTGTCCTGGGTCTCCATGCAGAAGTGACAGAAGCTGTGTCTCTTATTTGGTGTTCCATAATCCCAGCACTTGAGAAGTTGAGGCAGGAGGATTGCCATGAGTTTGAGGGCAGCCTCTACTAAAGAGTGAGACCTGTCTCAAAAAAACAAAGCAAAGTTTTTAAAGTCTCTTCTGATTCTATTTCATATGAGTATTCATAAATGGCACTTTAGAAAAAGTTTGATGCTGCTAACCAGAGTCAGCTGGGACTGCTGTAAATAGTAGACCATATATACTAGTGTGGACACTTGTATCAATATTGTATTTACTTTCCAACATTCAGAACTATTTGCATGCTGAGGAACATCTAGCTTTTGGTGAGGGATGGTGGACCTTCATTACGTGAGGATGGAAGCCTCACACCAGTAAAGGCATGACCTTACCAATGCCACAGTGCCTGGAGAAGTCAGGATTCTAAGGACTGTAAGACAGCATGGAAGCCATCAGACGAAGCCAGAAGCTCACCTGGCTTGTGCAATACCCAAGAGAACCCTCCCAGTTTGAAATAGAAGATCCTACTGTAACCAAACAATTCAGTAAGGTAAGTCTGTTCTTCCCATTCAAAGATCTTGGTACACCCTGTTTGTCTTGATGTCAAATGATTATTCATCCATATTACCTACTGGTGCGGTTTGACTATGAAGTGTCTCCCATAGGCTTATATGTCTGAACACTTGGTTCCCAGCTGGTAGCACTGTTTGGGGAGGCTCGGGGGCCTTTAGGAAGTGGAGACTTGCTGGAAGAATGCCATTGGGGACCAGCTTTGAGGGTTTATAGCCCGGCTCTACTTACTGTTCATGGTTCTGTTTCTCAAGGGCAGATGAAATGTGATCAGCTAGCATCCTGCTCCTGCTACCGTGTCTTCCCTGCTTTTTTCCATGATTTCCATGGCTATGATGGATCCTTTCCCTCTGGAACCATGAGCCAAAATAAACCCTTTCTCTCCTAAGCTGCTTCTCATCAAAGTATTTTTTATTACAACAACAGAAAAAAAAGCTAATATACCTACATTAGAAGTCCTACTTTGAGTTTTATATATTGTTTTATAGCTTCATTGATGGGATATCTTTTATTCTGTCTCTTTTGTCTTTAACATGTTTTACTGAATTGTATGCATAAACTGGAAAGAACTCAAATCATATGCATACAGTCCAATGGTTTTTATGATCTGACTACTGACCTGCCATAACTTACACTCACATCGAATAACAGTGCCAGCACCACCTGGGTACCCTTTCCCCACCACTCCATAATGTGGCTTATCAGGGTCTTCTTAGCAAGACTCGGGGTAGGTGCCTTTGATGTCTTCAAATTCTTCAGCCGTCTTAGAATTTCCTGTCACTGTGGTGGGTAGCAATTTCTTCCAGATAAAACCTTCTATTTTAGAGGGAAACCGGTAAAGATACAGAATGGTAGAAGGGGAGGTAAAATGTTTCATCCTTCAGGGAAGCTCATTAAACTCTGGAAGTAAACAACTGAAAGGCTTCCGGAAGTTCCTGAAACTCACCAGATACACCAGGGCTTTCCTTCTCCAACTGTAATAAGCACGAAGAACTACTGAAAGTCACTGCCCAAGAAAAAGCTGCCTGAAAGAGGCACTCTCCAACCTGCTAAGCTGCTTGCAAGTCGGAGTCCTAAATCAAGAAAAAATAAGACTCTGTAGTTTAACTCTAAGTTAAACAATGAGTCTCAAAGGGAGGAGCTGATGCAGAGCCTGGTGGAATATTTAAGGAAAAGATGGATTTTAATCCTTATTTTCTCTCTCTGTCTCTGTCAGCAAGGTTCAGCTGACACGTTTGTGGTTGGAACATTGACACAGCTAGCTAGAACCACTTACCTTGAGTCCTGACAAAACTTCCTTCCTCAATTCTGTTTGTCTCCAAGGAGGACTTCTACAATGTTTTCCTTTTCTAAATTTATAATAATTTTCCTGGTTTTAGGACTTTGCTGAATATATATGTTTCCTTCTCACTGTAACCAGGTATGTACTATCTCCCTTTAGGGCCCAGATTTTAAGGCTGGAACCCACTGGACAGGGCTGGAGTCTAAATAAAATAGCGGCTTCCTGTATACTCCTGGTGTCCTGCCTGGTCTTCCCTGGAACAAGCTCAAGTTCCCAGATTTCATGAGCTGTTTCTGTGCTGGGGTGGGCTTTGGTGATACAGCCTCCTTTGGGTAATTTGTGCTCCTGTAAGTATCCCCTCATCCACACTCCTGTAAATAACCCCAATAAACTCATTCATTCACCAAGTGTGACTTCAATGTTATTTTTGCTTTTGTTTGTCATTGGTTCCCTATCCGGGGTGACATTTGTCTGTTGCGTGACACATCTCCTCAGAGAGTGTCACACAACAGACATTTTTTTTTCAATCCTCCAAACATCTTTTTATTATAAATACAGATATCAAAACAATCCTGAACCTATTTTTGATACTACTAGTAGTCAGCACCCACACCTCTGCAAAAATTAACACGATTTGTAACAATATTCATTGTACCTGCTACTTTAAACCATTTCCACTGCAGCTCTCTAGGTAAGATGGATAAAGCAGGCCATTTCTGTTCTTTCTTCTTGAGATTTTAGTTTTCAGAAACATGAGAGTCTCCACTGCCATCTGACATTCCGGGCCATGCTTTTGGCTTGTCATCTGAATTCAGTTTTGATACTCCAGGATCATGTTTAAATAACAACACCTTAACAAGAGAAAGAAAATTGTGTTGCACATTTCCTCCTGTTACCTGAATATATAATAGGTATACACATATTAATATTTTCTTACAAATGTCCGGGTCATGTTTACCAGTTGGAATTCTTTTATTAATGTGTGTGTATTTTGCATTGTGATATTTAATCAAGACATTAACATGAGTAGAAAGTGGTTGATTTAAGACAAGTTTGAGATTCACTAAAATTAATTGCTGTACTTCTGTCCTTCTGGTGGCTGTGGAAGCTTCATGTTTTCTTTGG
Source organism: Rhizomys pruinosus (assembly GCA_009823505.1). Taxonomy (NCBI): domain Eukaryota; kingdom Metazoa; phylum Chordata; class Mammalia; order Rodentia; family Spalacidae; genus Rhizomys; species Rhizomys pruinosus. Next base: position 1,774,170 of record VZQC01014891.1, read on the forward strand.
ACATCATTAGACGTCTTAGCTCTTGAAGCACAACTTTAATGCTATAGGAATTTTGCCATTTTGCTAACACTGGTATGCTCTGTGCATCTACCATTCCACTGGAATTATTTATTCCATTCATATTAATTTTTGTTACAAATCTAACTGGTGGAGGAGCTTCTGGGTATTTAGGTCCACATTCTACTTTCAGGCTATATATTCTGTTTTTATAGTTTGTCCTTGGTGGCCCAATAATCATCCCCATCCACCTTGTAAGTGTCATATCTTCATCATCTTCAAAGCCCCAGCTAACCATACCATCACATACTCTTTTTTGTCCTTCTTCAAGTTCTTCCAACAAACGAAAATTGTGGGAAACTTTAACTCCTGTGGAGACCGCCATCTTCTCCTCCAGCCTGACACCGCCCACAACACACATTTTCATAGTGTCATATAAAAGGCGTCGACACATTGGAAATAGTAAATTCCTGTTGTTTCTGGTTCCTGAAACCTTCCAAAACAGCATACTAGCTGGGGATGAAATGTTAAAAAACCCCTAGCCTATTGGGGACCCTTCCATTGAAAACACCACAGCCTGACAGGCAGAGACAGGCTTTCAGGGAAGGTCTCTGAAGGCCATTTGCCTGGTACCTTGTTTTAAGTGATCTTTACTCTCTCTGTGGCGCCATGCAAGGAGACTCTTCCTCATGTCTCTGCTGCTCCAAACTCTAGCCTGCTTTTCTTGTTATGATAGATTGAAATCTTTCTGAAATGGTGAGGCAAAATAAATATTTTCCCTTGATTGTCTCTGTGAGGTATTTGTCACAGCAACAAGAACAGTAACTAGAACAGATGATATTAAAGGGTACGGGAAACTGCATGGATTGTGCAACTGTGCTGATTTGGTGTCCGTTGTGGGTGTCTGACTGAGTTGAAGTTGAAGAGCACTGTCATGTGGCATCACATTGTCACCCAGATGGATCAGTGTCCACACAATCTGATATTTTTTCAGTGCTGGGGCTTGAACTTAGGGCCTCACACATATTAAGCAAGTACTCTAGCACTAAGCCACACCCATATCCCCGAAATCTGAATTTTGAATGTAGCTATATTTCTGGCATGTTGCGAGTGACAAAGGAGGATGTGTGTCAGTGAATGAAGCAGGCACACACTGCAGGGTTGTTAGTGGGGGTTTCGTAGGCCACCTGTGTGTTCTAATGTGAAATTGTCCTGCTGCCATGAGTCAGCAAAATCAGCTACGACTAATATTTTAGTGATAAGAGTAAAAAATGATTGGAAATCTGTGTAAGCATGAAATACCAGCCAGCCAGGGGGAACTTCATCTTGTCATAAACTGTGAGTTAGACATGACTTTCCCTCAAACTGGCTGCAGAGATTTGGAAACAGCAGAGGTTGTGTCTTACTGTCTCGAAAAGACCAAAAAAAAAAAAAAAAAAAAAGACTGCTTCATTTTTAAGGCACTCCCATGTGGACCATTGTTGGCTTCCTCCCTGTCCGGAGGTTCCTGCCTCCCAGGTCACCATCCTCAAGGCCCTAGGTCTGGCAGTTGTGCCCGATTGTGGCACAAGGAGGGAAGTGAGAGGGAGCAGAGGATGATCCCCGCAATAGCAAGTGAACCCAAATAGATCCAAAGAAAGATCTTGGAGTTGTGTCAGTGAACCAAACTCATTTATCGTAGGGGTTTTAAGCACTTATATACTTTTGTTGGGCTCTTTGACCAGGAGGTGGGCAGGACAGAGTGGGGGCCTATGTGAGTTCTACAGTGGCTAAGTTTTATGACAGGAACACCACAGCCCCCGAGATAAGCATATAGCTTGTGCCATTTGCCTCCAGAGGACACGGCAGACGTGCCTCAGGAGGGATAAACTTAGGAATGCTACACTTCAAGCTGCCCTCCCCTGGGGGTGGCCTGCAGGTGCCTGATGTCCAGTATGGGGAGTGCTGGCCTTCTAGGTTTTTGGAGTGAAACCAAGCTTTTAGATTATTGGGGGAAAGAAGCCGGCTCTCTTATACTCTGCCACAATAGATTTGTCCAGGCCCACAGATCATTTTGTGACTTAGGTTCAGGGGCTTTGTCTGCACATTTGGGAAGAACTTCCTAATTCTTGGTAGTATCTAACAAATTGATAGAAGGCTTTTTTCCCCTCAAAATTTTCTCTCTTGTCACTAAAACATCTTGTATCTGATAGCCATGTGAGTAAAACAAATGTTAAGCCAACACACACACACACACACACACACACACACACACACACACGAGACTCAGAAGCATCTTTTCTACATTTGAGGACTTATTTTCTTTTGGAACTAGAAGCATCGAGCTGTGGTTTTCTTATTAGAACTAACAGTAATATTTCCTGCTAATGAAGTTTCCTGATTTGGCAGATGAAATTAAATCTGCTTTCTAATGTGTACTTTGTAGCACACTAGTTCTTTGATTTTTAGGAATATAACATTTCAAAATTATTTATTTGTAAGAATTTTTTATTTTTATTTATTTTTTGTAGGCGTTCTTTTTATTATTTTATTTACTCTTTTAAATTTTTGTGTACGAGTGTGCTGCCTGCATGTATGTGAGTGCACCCATGTTGTACAATGCCTGTGAAGGTCAGAAAAGGGCGTTGGATTTCCTGGAACTGTAATTACTGATTGTTATTGGCCACCATGTGGGTGCTGGGAATCGAATCCGGATTCTCCGCAAGAGCAGTCAGAGCTCTTAAATGCTGAGCCATTGCTCCAGTCCCTGTAGGATTTCTTTATATACAAGTATGTTTTGTTGAACAAAATAATGTTCATTATGACATTTTCATACATGTATATTATGTGTTTTGATTACGTTCCCTCCCTGTTCTTCTCTTCTTAATCTTGCTGGTCCCCCTCCTACTCCTTCAAATAGATTCCTTTCTATTTTCATTCTATTTGTGTGTGTGTGTGTGTGTGTGTACACATACACAGGTGTGTACACCTGTGGGTAAGGGTGTGTATGTGCACAGTATGTGTGTACAGGTTAGAAGACAATATCAGCTGTTCCTTAGGCACCTTCCATCTTTTGTTTAAGACAGGGTCTCTCGTTGGCCTGGAACTGCACTTTGTAGGTCAGGCTGGCCTTACTGGCCCACAAGCTTCTAGGGATCTTCCTGTCTCCAGCTCTAGTCTCCTAATTCTAGGGTTACACAGCTGTGTGCTACTTTGCCCAGCTTTTTACAAGGGTTCTGAAGATCCAGACTCTGGTCCTCATCCTTGTGGGGTGAGGTTTTTACTGACCAAGCCATGTCTCAGTTTATTTTATTTTATTTATTTATTTTTTTTAACGCGTATGAGTGTACTGTCTGCATGTAGGTTGGTGCAACCGTGTTGTGCAATGCTGCAGAGGTCAGAAGAGGGCGTCAGATTCCCCTGGAACTGAAGTTAAAGACAGTTCTTAACTGCCATGTGGGTGCTGGGAATCGAACCTGGATCCTCTGCAAGAGCAGTCAGTGCTCTTAACCACTGAGCCATCTCTCCAGCCCCCTATGTCTCAGTTTGTAATGCCACATTTTATTTTATTTAATTTATTTTAATATTTTATTTATTTATTTATTTTTATGTGTATGAATGTACTGTCTGCATGTAGGTTTGTGCACCCATGTCGTGCAATGCCGCAGAGGTCAGAAGAGGGTGTCGGATTCCCCTGGAACTGGAGTTAAGACGGTTCTCGGCCGCCATGTGGGTGCTGAGGATCGAACCTGGGTCCTCTGCAAGAGCAGTCTGTGCTCTTAACCGCTAGGCTATCTCTCCAGCCCGTAATGCCACATTTTAAAACTTTATAGTCTACATATGAGAGAAAACAGCCAATATTTGTCTTTCTGAATCTAGCCTCTTCGGCCCAACACTGTGATCTCAAGTTTCATTCATTTTCCTGCAAATGGCGTGATTTCATTCTTCTTAGTGGCTGAGTAAAACTCCAATGTATAGATATTAGTCACTTTTCTGTTGCTGTGATAAAACCACCATGACTAAGGGAACTTGTAAAAGGAAGAGTTTACTTGAGCTTAATATTGACAGTTCCAGGGAATTAGAGTCCATTGTGGCGGGGAAGCATGGTGGCTGGGGCTGGAGGAGAAAGCAGAAGTTCACATCCTCCAAGGAGCATGGGAAATTGAGAGAGAGCCTCTGGAGACCCGTAAGGCTTGTTAAGCTCTCTAAGCCCGCCCCCAGTGACATACTTCCTCCAGCATGGCCACACCTTCTAAGACCTCCCCAAACAGTGCCACCAACTGGGGACAAAATGTCCGAATACTTAAAGCCTGTGGGAGACATTCTCACTCAAACCACCACAGTGTATATGTGGTACATTTTGTCTATCTGTTGATAGGCACTTGGGCTGATTCTATAGGGTGACTATGATGAACAGTGCAGAAGTAAATATGGATTGCCAGGTGCTAATTCTGTTTTTTTTTTTTTGCCCCTCCCCAATATTCAATTAAAGAAGTTTGGAGAACACTTGATTTAACAAATTTAGTTTCTTTTCTTTCTTTTTCTTTTATTTTTTTTTACAGTCTATAGAATTAGAATACTTTGCTATCTCCAGAAATGGATGGAGTTTATACCACCTCCTCAAACTGTAATTTCCCTCTAATCTGCTTGTGGCACCAATGTTCCATGCAGATATTTTTTGTACTGAGATTGGACATTTTGTGAGTGTGTTTGGGCCACGATTCTTTGGTAGTTCACTTCCTAAACAAGTTTGAAAGTCATTGTTCTGTGACGAAGGAAAAGGTAGGTAATTGCTAGACAATAGGTTTATTAGAGCAAGAACTACTGACTTCCTCTGAACACATTCTCAGCCCCTTCCTTTGATAGTAAGTCTCCACAATTTTAACTCCATGCACAGAAGGAAGCCGTTCAAGCTCTTTTGTGCTAGATGAAAACACCAACTGCATTCTGAAGGAACTACCAAGAACAATCTCTCCATCATGTCTTCACAGAAGGGGGCACAGTTCAAACCCCCCTCTCCTGTTTCTGCTGGCTGGAATGCAGTTAGCATACCAGGGTCAAAAGAGCTATGAGAATACAAAATGAAACCCCAAGGTGAGGATGGTAGAGATGCAGTGGTGGGAAGAGCCTGGCATGCGCATGATCACAGAGCACACGCATGATCACGGAGCACACACATGATCACGGAGCACAATGCGTATCCAGAATTGTCAGCCTAGTGTTTCACATGAGAGAGAAACAAGCTTATGTAATCCAGTTCCATTCACATTCCTGCAAAGGACAATTTCATTCTTATTTATGGGTGTATTGCCATCATCAGAGTGTAGAAGAGAGTGTTGCCCTGCAGAGTGTCCATTACAACTACTGCTCTTTTATCCGGACTGATCACTGAGTTTGTGGACCAGGAGGAAGAACACATTGAGAGTATGGCAGCCCTGGGCACTGAGTTCACTTGGGGGAGCTCTGGTTTGATAGTTAAGTAGCTGAACGAGATGTTTTTTGTTGTTGTTGTTTTTTCTTTTTCTTTTTTCTTCTGATTGTTTATGCTGCTTTCTTCTTGCAGAATTCTGGCAAGGAGTATACATATCTGCTGAGACTTGCCTTCTCCAGAGGCTATTAAGCCCATTAAAAGAATTTATTCACATTCTTTCCTTTTATAACATATTTCCTCAGAGTTCAAAGTGGAAAATTTGACATACTGGTTTTTGCAGCAAGAGAATTCTCTATTTTCTTGGGCCAATTTTCAGAAAAAATGAAGGAAATTTGGGAAGTATCCCAAACCTGAACTTGATGTCATTCCTGTCTCTGTATCACTTAGGGCAGGAGGAAGCTCTGTTTGCTGATCATTTATTGAAATCCTACTGCAGACCAGATTCTGCGGCAGATGTGTCCACAGCAAGAAGCAACGTGTGTTATAAAGGAGAATATGGCTCAAAGTTCCTGTTCTGCTTCCTTAGGACTTTGCTGTGTATAGAAGTGCTGACTCCCCTGTCTGTGCACAATGACATCACCATGGCACTTAAACCATTAACTGGAGCTGCACACTCCCTATTCCCCAGGGTTGCTATAGGTTCAATGGATTTTAAGATCTAGAAGACACGATGCTTTAAGAATGAGTGGTGGTGCACATCTTTAATCCCAGTGCTCAGGAGCCAGAGGCAGGCAGACCTCTGTGAGTTCAAGGCCAGCTTGGCCTACATAGTGAGTTCTAGGCCAGCTGGGGCTACAGGGAGACCCTGCCTCAAAAAGACCAAAAAAAAAAAAAAAAAAAAAAAGATCAAAACATCACATGTTAGGCCAGGCATGGTGTCACACAGCACTCAGGAGGGAGAGGCAGGTGGATCTCTGTGAGTTTGAGGCCAGCCTGGTCTATTTAGCAAGTTCTAGGCCAGCCAGGGCTACAAATTGAGACCCTGTCTCAAAAACAATAATAAAACCACAACTCACATATATGCACAAAGACCTGAGTTCATCCCCAAAATTCTCATACAAAAGCTGAGTGGTGGTGGCACATGCTTGTAACTCCAACATTGGTAAAGCAGAGACAGGCCAATCCCTGGGGCCTCTGGCCAGCCAACCTGGCCTTCTTGGCAAGCTCATGTCCAGCGAGGGGCCCTGTCTCAAAAAGCCAAGGTGGTCAGCACATAAGGAATGACGAGAGGTTAACCTCTGACCTGTACACGCACATGCACACAGGGTACCTACACATATACACATGAACACACACACATATACACACATAAAACAAAACCACATGTAACAACTAGAAAGAGTATAGTTCAGTAGATAGGTGGTGTTGATTTAGTCACTACAGATATCCAAGGGTGGGTTCAATGCAAGACAGATTTCTAATAATCTCTCTAGCTCAAAGTTATGTAGCTGTTGAAGCAATTATGTTACAGAAGAGTCAGGAGAGTCAGGTGTGGGAGAGATGGGATTCATATGGCTGTGAAGTAAATTGGAAAGGGGGTCCCACTTCTCAGCTTCTGGCCTGATTTTCCATTTTCATTATGTTCCAGGTTTGTACAAGGACGTGCAGTGTCAAAGACCATGTTTGCAGTACCAGAGGAGAAAGAACAGGACAGCAGCTTCAACGGAGAGAAATAAGTCCTTTTTCTGAATAACTTGTTGTATGTGCAAGGCGCCCTGGTGACTGACAGAAATGTCTGGCCCAGTGGGAAACCCACATTTTCTAGGTGAGGGGAGCTCAGTGTAATAGTGACTGCACTGTGTAGGGCAGAAATAATTACTGATTTGTTTCCACAGCTGTTTATACATCCCCATCTCTAGTCCCTAGATATCCCTTGCCTGTGTATATGCATTTATTCATGTGCATGCAGGTGTGTGTTTGTGTGCACACATGCACATGGAAACCAGAGTATTTTCCTTAATCCCGTCCGACCTTATTTTTGGATGCTGAGTCTCTCACTGAAGCCAGAGCTCATGGATTCATCTAGACTGATTGGTCAGCAAGTCCCAAGGATCCCCTTTCTCCACTTCTGCAGCACTAGTGTTATGGGCATCCACCACCATGCCAGCCTTCTTACATGGGTGGTGGGGATCTGAACTCGGGTCCTCATGCTTGCAGAGCAAACACTTTAGCCACTGAGCCATTTCCTTAACCTTTCCTTTGCTTTTAAGGGAATTTTTCTGGAATGCTAGTTGCTCACAGGTTCATTACAGCTGTGTGGAGCATGAGCGTTCTGGCAGCAAAGATGATGCATCAGAATATTTTCAGGATACAGATGAGCTTTAAATTGCCTTTTTTTTTTTTTTTTGTTTTTGGTCCTGTTTGAGACAGGTCTCTCTGTAACCCCAGCTGGCCTGGAACTAACTATCGTAGACGATGGCTATGAATCTGAATTTGCTGACCCTCTGTCTCTACCTTCTGAGTGTTAGGATTAAAGGTGTGAGCCACTATGCCCGAAAAAGTGCCTTTTCTATACCCAAATATTATAAGCACTTCAAAAATGTGAGGTGACACTTCTGTCATGTGAACCTCAGCAGACAGAAGTCAGTGTGCATGGAAGAACAGATTTTATGAGGGGGAGGGTGGCAAGGAAAAGCCGAGCTCTGCTCCACATCTCATGTCCTTTTCTTCTCTCTTTTCCTCCCCATGGTAAGGTGCCACTCTCCTTGTCGTCTCTGTTCCCCGGCCGGCAGGAAAAAGGAAGGACACACTCTTGTTCTTCCAGACGCAGTTATTCAGGCAACTCATACACCAACACCTCTCCCCCTTCCAGTGTCCCCTACTAATATACCCTTCTCTCACCCCGCCTCCTGCTAGGGCGCAGTCTCTCATTGGTCTGTAAGCGTGTATGCACAATTACGGAAGTCAGTGACATGCTAATGAGGGCTCAGGTTTGGCTTCTCTTATTGGCGGGGGAATGAGCTGGGCAGTCAAGCAACAATCAGGCGATAGTCATAAGACCTGGCCAGGGTCAAAGCGCCATTTTGGCCAATGCCCACTCTCCACATCTCCCCCTTTCTTGTTATAATATGGCAGAGAGAATGCTTGTCTTAGGTTAGCCCCTGCATGTATTCCTTACCTGTCATGGGGTAAACAAACAGCTAGGTTTGTTCCCTGTCTTAGGTTGGTAATACAGGCAGCGGGTCTTACCGTCTTTGACTACTTCTCTAGCATGCTAAGCCAAACTTGAGGTGAACTGCCCAGTTCAATAGCGGCAGAGCCTGCACGAAGAACGCTCTTCTCTGCGCTGATTGTTCCGCATGCGATCAGACACCACAGACATCAATGACCCATGCAGGATTATACTGCAACCCAAACCACTGTTCCAGCCCACGGCTGTAGTGAGACACCGCCTTGACATCCAAGAGATAAAACCCTCAGACATGGACAAGTCTACTCGTGTAGAGTTGATGTGCAGATGGATGAGCGGAGTTCTTCCAATAGAGAGTCAGTTCACCGGACCAGTTTCCTGTTAAATGAGTGAGAACTGGTGATAGATTAGCTGCTGGCTCAGATTCTGAAAAGGTACAGAGGTAATACAGAGCCCAGAATGTCTCCATTCACACCCAACTGTGCTATCTGTATAAGCACATCGAGCTGATCCTGCACCAAATCAACACTTTGATTGAGTAACATAATGCCTATTTTGAAATGATTATAATATTCTGTTGATTGGTCATAGCCTCAGCAACACCAGCCAACAAATTGTTAAGTGCAGCCGCTGTCTGAACAGTTGACGTCAGGAAAACTGCGCAGCTGTAGCCGCGGCAGCTGATGCTGCGATTGTCACAAAATACCACCGCTAGAGGAAAAGTGGTAGCATTCCAGCATAAAACATAGAAACAAGTCCTGTTACCACAGGTGACATTTTTCTTTCATAGCTTCCATTATATACAAGGAACACAAAGGGGGCCATACGCATACAGGCACGGTTTGAAAGTATAGTTTGTACTTTTACTATCATTTGTTATATGTGCTGTTGCCTCAAAGCTGCTATTCCTCATCATTAAATCATTACCCCATGCTCTGCCTGTCAACATGCTCATGGGTGTTAATCTGTGCAGCTGCCGTTGATCCCACACAGCATCCAATTGTCAAAAGGGTTAGAACGCAAGGCCATGGTTGGGTTTTGATATGTCCAATTGTATCCTGCCCAGGTAGCATTATAGAAGGTACTTATGTAAGGTGAGAAGGTAAAATAATCACGGACAACCCAAGCCACCTTCTTGGCTTGACACCCAGTCCATGGGGGTAATCCCTCACGACTTCCCCTACAAGAAGGAGCCCATCTTGGCTGAGGAGGTATAAACCATAATGGGCCAAGCTCCCCTGAGCCACGTGGCATTGGACCAGCTGGTCCCCGGAGGGGGTGCATCAAACCAGCCTCCTGTCTGGTTATACATACGTACACAACCACTGTCCTGGGATATGTTAGTAATCAGTTGGAAGCACAGTAATCCTTTTAGGGGCAGGTGTATGGTCTCTTGTACTGCTGCTAATGTGTCATCTAATGGTAAAAAAAAAGGACCTCCATGTTATCATTGGTTGCAAAAAGGCGGGGGAATACTTCGCTGAATGGGTGACTGGGATAGGTTTGGGAACACTGTCATCAGCCCCCAACGAAGCTCTTCCATCATCACCATGGGCCATGGCACCATCATCACGAGTATCCACACTTCCACATCTTGAACCACTTGGTGAGCCTTTCCGGGATCCAAAGAGGTTGTTGATGATCCTGAGGAAAAACACAGACAGACTCCTCGCGCCCATGTTAGGACCGGGTCCGGACCATACCATTTTCCTGTAAGTATGTCTTTCCACATTACAAGCCCTTTTGAAGTGTTGTCTGTTTGTGTGTGCCTGTCCACAGCTGACCGCCGTGCTTATCTAAATTTAAAAATAATAGTAAAAAGAGCAATCGCAAGTCTTTCCTTTGGAGGAGAGCCAGAGCTATTCCCCCTTTTGTTTTTAAGGCACTCCTTTAGTGTACGCATGAGCACGCTCATAATGCTTGTCCTTGTGGATTGTAGCGGAAACCGTGAGTGAGGTGAATGCCCATCATCAACAGAAGGAGTTAAAGGAGCCTGAAGTGTAAGCGAGGCCATTGTCAGTCTTTAACTTTTTAGGCTGTCCCCAGGCTGCCCACGCCTGGAAACAATGTTCGTGGACATGACGGGCCTTTTCTCCAGAGTGTAGGGAGGCAAAAATGATTCCTGAGGCAGTATCAACAGAGAACATGCACATATTTAAGTGCCAAATTCAGGGATGTGAGTGACATCCATCTGCCATACATGTAACGGGAGGAGACCCCTGGGATTAATCCCAAGGGGCTGTTGCGGCAGAAGTGAGGCACATTGATGACAATTTTTTACAAAATCATGACATTGGCTCGAGAGATGTGAAATCGGGAGGCAAGCATTTTAGAATTAACATGAAAGGGGAGTGAAAGGTGCGTGCAAGTTCCTGAGGGAGGAGAGAAAACACATCAGAGCTCTGGACGCCTTATCAACTGAATCATTGCCTTTCAGCTAGCGGGCCGGCAGTCCAGTGTGAGCCTGAATATGCTGAACAAAAAATGGGTGGTCTCTCTGGGAAATGAGCATGTGAAATATGCAGAGAGACCGATGCTGACCTGAGATTGATCTTTCCTACTACCTCTAGTCTTTTTAGGATATTAACAACATATTGACTGTCAGAATCAGGTTGAAAGGACATTAAAGGTCTGAAACACTGTTATGACTATCTTGAGCTCAATAACTGAGGGGAGGCAGGAGAGAATGGTACGTGACTGGAGGTGCTCCTGCCAACATATAAGCTCCTTGGCCTGTCTTAGATCCATCTGTGATATGAGAAGGGCACTGTTTAGTGGGGCAGATGCAGTGATAATGGGGGAAAATTACAGGATGAAGCAGAAGGAGATGCAACAAAGGGTCCCTAGGATAGTGATTGTCAAGTGTGCCCAGGAAGGAACAACGCAGTATGGCCCAATCATCTAATGATGCAGATAGGATCTCAATTTGTTGTTTGGTGTAAGGAACAATGATCACCTGCGGAGAGACTCCAAAGTGCTGAATGCACTGCTGGACACCCAGCAGGGCCAGAGTGGCCACAGCGGTCGGGTAATGTTCAAGTGTTTTTGCTGGAGAGATTTTTGGATGAACCCAGAGAAGCAGGCCGCCCTGCCATATCACCCCAATGAGTTGACAGGGAGACTGTAATATGCAGAGTGTGATAGACTGAGATGGATCACGGCGCCTAACTGCAGCGGTCTGAATCTTTCAACTAGTTGCAAAGCCTGTTTAGCTTCTGCAGTAAGGCGCCTAGGGGAGTGAAGGTCTGTCTCACCGGGCAGGATATCATACAAAGGTTGCAATTGACAATTTGGGATATGTAGGTAGGGTCGGACCCATTGAATGTCTCCTAATAACTTTTGAAAATCATTTAAGGTCGTCAAATGGTCAGTACGTGTACACAACTTTTGTGGCCGAACTGCTTCTGGGGAGATCATTGTGCCCAAATAATGGACCATGTTTTCCTTTTGTACCTTTTCTGGGGCTATATGTAAATTTTTTCAGCTCAAAGAAGTAACTAGGTCGAGATATGCCTCATCTAGCATCGCTTCCTCCGGGGCAGCCAACAAGATATCATCCATATAATGGCAGAGCTTCAGTATTGGAAATTTCTTTCTGACTGGTTTCAGAGCTTCAGCAACAAAAAGCTGGCACATAGTGGGGCTGTTAGCCATCCCCTGCGGCAAGACAGTCCATTCATAATGCTGATCTGGCTCAGCATGATTTTGAGAGGGGACAGGGAAAGCAAATCTTACTGTGTCTTGAGAGTGAAGGGGAATGGAAAAGAAGCAATCTTTTATGTCTATAATTATAATGGGCCAGTGTCTTGGAATTGCTGAGGGCAGAGGAAGCCCCCACTGCACCGCCCCCATAATTACCATTTGTTTATTGATTTCCCTTAAATCACATAGTAGTCTCCACTTGCCTGTTTTCTTTTTAATTACAAATATAGAGGTGTTCCACGGAGAGGTGGAGGAGCGAATGTGCCCTAGTGCAAGCTGCTCCTCGACCAGTTCTCACGCTGCTTTGATCTTTTCCGAGGGTAGCGGCCACTGAGAAACCCATACAGGTTCCTCGGTTTTCCATGTAATGGGCACCATATCCTCAGTGGCCCCTAGGGAAAACCCAAACCTTGCCTTCTGCTGCATTTTGAGACAATAACTGGAGACACTTGGCCCTGCAGCTGTTTTCCCAAACCCTTACCTGGCACATGTCCCATCCTTTGCATAATGTTGTATAATTGAGGGCTATACTGAACTTCATTGGTAAGCTGAAACCCCATCTGTTCAAGAAGATCACGACCCCACAGAGAAATTGGAACCTCCAAAACATATGGTTGAAACAATCCTGACTGTCCTTCATGGTTCCTCCAAGATAACTCTCTGGCACTGAGTTGTGGTGCTTTGGCATATCCCAGACCTTGTAATGTTTGAGCAGATTGTTGTAACGGCCAGCCTCTAGGCCAGTCCCTTGAACTTATTATGGATCTATCTGCACCAGTGTCCAAGAGACCTATTATAACCTTTCCTTCCACAGTCAATGAGACGACTGGCCTCTGATCCAAATTTAAGGCAAGATATATGCCTGGGTCTCCAGAGGAACCAAACGCCTTATTCTCCCTGTCTTTGTTTTTACACAGGAATTGAGAGTGCAGGCTGGGCAACAAAAACAATTGTGCAATCTTATCTCCTGGAGAGATGGCCATAATTCCTGTTGGTGAGGACACCATGATCTTAACTACCCCTGTGTAGTCAGAATCAACAACTCCAGGATGAACAATCAGGCCTTTTAAGGCTGCAGTACCGTGACCTAATATGATGCCCTCAATCTCTTTAGGTAAGGGGCCATGGAAATCTGTTTCCACCACTTGTACTCCTTGTCTTGGGGTTAATATGAGTCTGGTGGTGGAACTGAGGTCAAGTCCTGAGCTCCCTTTGGTAGCTCTCTTGGCCATGCCCAGTGCATGGGTGGTCTGAGGCTGGGCCACAATCCCTCCTCCATAGCCCCATATATTTGAGGGCCCTGAGGCTGCTGGGCCCTCCTCCAGTTTTTCTGCAAAGCCTGTGGGGCATTCGACTCAGAAGAGTGACCATTAGAAGGCGGGAGTGGCCTGCCATTGATATCTTTGACTGATATGCATTCATTTGCCCAATGATTCCCCTTTTTGCATCTTGGGCACAATTTTGGCATGGGGGTGCCTTCTGCTGAGACCACCCACCTCTCTCCTTTGGGGACAATCTCTTTTCATATGATCGGGGTCCCCACATTGGAAGCACCCTTGCTGCCCCGTTCCCATCTGCCCTTTTGCCATTTGCATGACTGCAGCTGCTAGGCCAGAATTGGTAAGAGGGCTGCCTAATTCCCGACAGACCTTCATCCACATTTCAAAGCCTTTATTTTTTTAAGGATTTATTGCCTGCCTACATTCCTTTGTACATTGTTCAAATACCAATTGTTTAATAAGCGGCATGGCAGTGTCAGGGTCACCAAATACCTTTCCTGCTGCCTCCACCATTCTTGCCACAAAATCAGAAAATGGCTCCATTGGTCCTTGTATTATTTTGTTCAAATTTCCGGTGACTTCCCCTCAGTTGGGCAATTTTTTCCATGCCCTGGTTCCCATATCATTAATCTAATTGTATACTTGGACAGGATAATTAATTTGTTGATTAGTGAAGCGTCCTTGCCCCATTAACATAACCACATCCCAGGCGGGCTGGTTGTTGGCCCGGTTTTGCGTGGCCTGATCATAGGCCAACTCTAGATATATAGCTTTCCAATCTAGTATTGCCCCGGCGACAAACAGGCTCGGGCTAAATTTTGCCAATCGCCAGGGGTCATGCAATACCTGTGGAGATTCTCTACCTGTGAAATCATGTAAGCGGCAGTCACTCCATATGAGCGCACACTTTCTGCTATATTTTTTATGATTTTAAAATCGAGTAGCTCTTGTTAATGGTTATTGTCTTGTTGGTTTTGGAAGACTGGAAAACATAGGGCTGGATTTTGAGCGGCTACCTCCCTCCAGCACTCCGGATGAAACGAAGTGCCAGGTACCGCAAAAGGCCGAGGGGGTACCGGGGCTGTCGGCAGTAGGAGAGGTCCCAAGGCTGCTGGCTGTATGCTAACCTTCACTTGCTCCATGCTTTCTACCAAACTCTCCAACTCATCGGCCGACATATCCTGCTCTTCGTCCTCAACCCCCTTGGGTGGCACCTGTTCCTCTTTTAGCTGCTGTAGAAGTTCTTCCCCCTTTTTTTATTTCTGCTGTGCAGCTCCCTTCATCACCCAAGCAATTTCCTATTAATTTCCAAATCAGAACTACACCTCTCTGCAGAATTCCTTGTTCCTCAGCAAACATTAGGTCCCCTCCCAACTTTACCCAGCAATGTGGCGTGAGGTTTCCGGTCACAAGAAACCAGGGCACGATCTAATCTACTGCTCCTAAGAACTCATCTAAAGTTTGGGTCTTTATGCCAATTACTTTCACTTTCAGCAGTTCCTTTAAGGCATCGCGCAATGGCCGCATTGAATTTGAATTCCCCATGGTCTCTACTCCCAAGAACCTTATAGTCCCACCTTACCTGGGAACTTACTGGCTAGCCCACCTGCCTGCGTCTGGTTCTGAACCATGCTTGCACCGACGGAGGGTCCCCGTACGGGCCACCACTTGCTGCTCTCCTTGTCACTCTCTGTTCCCGGCCGGCAGGAAAAAGGAGAGGACACACTCTTGTTCTTCCAGATGCAGTTTATTCAGGCAACTCATACACCAACTCCCTTCCCCCTTCCAGTGTCCCCTACTAATATACCCTTCTCTCAACCCCGCCTCCTGCTAGGGCGCAGTCTCTCATTGGTCTGTAAGCGGTATGCACAATATACGGAAGTCAGTGGACATGCTAATGAGGGCTCAGGTTTGGCGTTCTCTTATTGGCTGGGGAATGAGCTGGGCAGTCAGGCAACAATCAGGCGATAGTCATAAGACCTGGCCAGGGTCCAAAGCGCCATTTTGGCCAACGCCTGCTCTCCACAGTAAGGTCCAGATAATTATTCTATAGAAAAGGAAATGGACACTTAGGGGAAATGGCTAATTTACTCAAGCGACTGGTAGCTTCAGCCACTCATCTGTCTATACTGTGAATGCTGGGCAGATCAGAGGAGATCTGTGTAAACTGAGAAGCAGACAGCAGTTTTGTAAATATCTTACACCTCGTAAGGGTCCTAGGAACCTTCATAGACACTGGATATGAGGTTGTGCAGAGAGACTCCAAATGATGACTGAAACAATTTTCTGGCGACCAGGTGTGCTGGCAGATGACACCAAATTGTTCTTGATTTAGGAGGACAAGTGCATCACTTGCTGCCAATTGAGGTTATGGGCTACAGTTTCTATAAGGACTGGGTATAAAGTGAGCCAGTGAGTGGTGGCTGTTGCAAGTGTTAGCACGGTGTTTGTGCCATTGTCAGGACTAGCTGGTCTCTCCCGGTCAACTCTAGATGTCACTGTAAGATCGTCCACTGGATGCGTCAGAGTTTCCTCTTCCTCTGCAGTCCTTTCTGCTGACTCATGCTGCAATTCCCCATCTCATTCAGATGCAGAAAAGAAAACCTTCTAGCAATTAGCTGCGAAACTTGAGAGTTTCAATAGCAATGTGCATGTCCGAGCTGCAGCCTTGACCTCCTGATAGATCAGCACCACACACAGTAAGAAGACTTCACGTCGGAGCTGGGCTTTTGTCTGAGAAAACAGAGTTCCTGTAACACAGAAGCTGTCGTGTATCTGTGCAAGTTCAGGGAGGGAATGTCTTGTGTCTGAGAGGGACTGTGGCTGCCTAAAAAGGACGGCAATAAAGATTCTTGGCATTTCTGGCTTCAGAGAATGAGACTTTTGCTCCTTTTGTTCTGCTTGGGAGCAAGCTGCTCCCAGCCACAATAGCCAATAGTGGGCAGGTGAGAATGAAATGAAAGGTGTAGAGTAGAGAAGCTCAGGGGCCCAGCCAGTTCCTAACAGATCTTATTCTTCAGGGCCAGTCAAGTTCCTATTTCCTTTATGGGAAGCAAGGGGTTTTCTTACTCTGCATGGTCCTGCAAAGGCCCCTCTTCTCTTTTGGGCAGTGAATGTTTGGTCTGAGAAGAACTGCAGCAGACTGCAAAATATTTTCTTCTTTTGATTCCCTAATGAGATTTTTTTTTTCTTAGAGATAGCCATTGGCTAACAGCTGCGATAATGGGATGTTTTTGAAGTAAGCACCGGAAATATGTTCAAACAGTAGGCAAATAAGGACCTCCATGTTGAAAACATCTGCCAGTATCTTGGGGTGGTGGTAATGTGAAACAGCTCTGGTTCTAAAGAGGTTAGTTTAGGGCTGGAGAGATGGCCTAGTGGTTAAGAGCGCCGACCGCTCTTACAGAGGACCCGGGATCAATCTCCAGCACCCACATGGTGGCCGAGAACCGTCTGAAACTCCAATTCCGGGAGAACTCCAGTTCCAGGGGAATCCGACACTCTCTTCTGACCTCCGCGGCACTGCACAACACGGGTGCACAAACTTGCATGTAGACAGTACATTCATACACATACAGAAGAAATAAAATTAATAAAAAAAAAGAGGTTAGTTTATTATAAGTGACCATGGCTCTGGAACATGCATTCATATTGGAACGATATGCTCCACTGTGGAAGAGCTTACAAAAACCTTAACAATCCCAGAACAACAGTGAAGAATACACTCACCAAACAGATTCGTGAAGACATCACCTTGACAGATGGCAGCAAAGTGGTGATATCTCTGCAGTATAGCTGATGCTACTTTTAGCTTGATGGTTGGTGGACACTGGTGATCTGTTAAGTTAATACAGTCTAAAAGTTTTACCCAATAGTCCCCGAAATGGTAAGTCAGATAGATAGGTTGGTAACAAATGGCTATTTAAGAGGATTAAAGGTAGCCAAATATGGACCATCAGTGGGCCACATTCTCAAAATTCTAATCAGTCTGTAGGGTCTTCAACAGCTTTCTAAGAGAACTGCAGTTCACAATGGAGGGACATGCCGGTGGTCATTAGACTATGGATTGTATCCAGGCAGGCCTAGAAGGTCAGAGATGGAAGGGAAGGGAAGAGACAAGGATTTGGGGTAAATTTTTGAGCAATTTAAACTTTCACAGTTTGTAAGATTGACAACTTCATACTACTAACATGAACTAGGAAATTACAGACAAGCATAAAATAAAAGCAATAACATTTTTATTTGGCTACAGAATAGATGTGTAGACCAAGAAGCTGGGGTTGCAGTTGGAGAATGCCCATTTCAAGCGAGGGAAAGCTGCCTTGGGCCTTTACAGTAAGGGTGAATAAAAGCGGCTTAAAAGCAACGAATATGGGGCTGGAGACATGGCCTAGTGGTTAAGAGCACCGACCGCTCTTGCAGAGGACCCGGGTTCGATCCCCAGCACCCACATGGTGGCAGAGAACCATCTGAAACTCCAATTCCAGGAGAACTCCAGTTCCAGGGGAATCCGACACCCTCTTCTGACCTCCACGGCATTGCACGACATGGGTGCACAAACCTGCATGCAGACAGTGCATTCCTACACATACAGAAAAAAAAAATTTAAGAAAAAATTAAAAAAATAAAAGATAAAAAAAAAGCAACGAAGAGCAACATAGTGTTCTTTGGGGGAGATAGCAAGGTTGAGACAAATCCGGTGGTTGGAAACTGACACAAACAGGGTGATTATATATTTTGTAAGTCTTTTCCATGTCTAAGTTAGGAGGCAAAATTGGTCACTCCAGCATTTCCTAAACATTGAAAGGTATTGTCAGATTATGGCCATTTTTTTTTCCTGTGATATATACAGTTCCCAACAGCATCTCTTTGGTAATTTACAACCTGTTAGTAAATCTGTAAGGCTCAGGAAAAGAGGTTTGCTCTCCTTTGATCACTCCAAAGCCATTTTCATTTTTGTGTTAGCATTAATGAAGCTAATTGGCAATTCATGATTTCTGAGACTCAAAACCATCGACATCATACCTTTGATATTTCCAGGAACATGATGGTGATATGGAAGTGTCACTCGGATGACTTTGCTCTTCTACCGTGCTCACAGGTGGCTTTGCTATTCCAGTGAAGAAGTCACTGGATCGGAAGACTTTGGCATAAAGATTGTTTTGAGATGAATTTAATCAAATGGCCACAAACATGAAGAGTCCTTTTACTTCCCTCATACCTGCCTAAAACCCGGGCATTGAATTGCTTTCTTTTTTTAAGTGAAAAGCAGAAAAAAGAGATTTATTTCATGTGGCCTTTGGGATAATATGGACTTCTTTGGAAGTGGATTTATCATTAGGCAATTGGCGAGCTACGAAGATGGAGTCTAGTTTACTAAAGGGCAAAGCCAAAGTATCGTGGGCTGTGATACTCCCTGAGAACATGGGGAACTCTGGGAAGCCACCAATGCCATGCTGGAGGAGGAGCCAGGGGCATAGAAAAGCCAGCCAGGGGCTGGAGAGATGGCCTAGCGGTTAAGAGCACCGACTGCTCTTGCAGAGGACCCAAGTTTGATCCCCAGCACCAACATGGTGGCTGAGAATCATCTGTAACTCCAATTCCAGGAGATCTCCAGTTCCAGGGGAATCCGACGCCCTCTTCTGACCTCCACGGCATTGCATGACATGGGTGCACAAAGCTACATGCAGACAGTACATTCAAATAAATAAATAAATAAATAAATAAATAAATAAATAAGAAAAAAAAAGCCAGCCAGGTGCGGCCATTTTGTTATTGTGGTCAGAGGTTACCTGGTTCATGCCAGGACTCTGGGGGGCAGTGAGGGAAAAGAGAATCACTGCTTGGCTAGTAAATGATATTTTGTTTCCATTCACTTCATGAGCAAGTCTGAATAAACTCTATAGTCTCCCTGCAACCCCCCCCCCAACTTAGATTGGTGAATCTGTGCACCAGATAGCGATAGAGGTGGGATACCACAAGCGTGGGCACCTCTCCAGTGGAAATCTCTGCTACAGGCCACATTAGAAAAAGTGACACAGAGATCTGGTGACACATCAAGTGCTCTGCATCGCCCTCTTCCTGTCTGTATCAAGAAGAACAAAAATAGCCAGGTGTGGTGGTACACACCTTTAATCCCAGCACTTACTTGGGAGGTAGAGGCAGGCATATCTCTGTGAGATTGAGGCCAGCCTAGTATACATAGCAAGTTCCAAGCCAACTGGAGCCACAGGGAGACTTGTCTCAAAAAGACCCCCTCCAACAAAAAAGAAGATCACAAGTAATTGCTATCACCTGAGACAGAAATTTGACACCAAAATGAGTCTATAAAAACAAATGTTATGAAAATAACCCTTATGTGCTACCAATTTCTTTCCCTTGAGCATTTAGCATCATTGGAAGCTCAATCCTTTTTTCTTCTATCACTTCACTATTTATCGTTCTTTTTAAAATGACATATAACACTCTGGATCTAACTTTTTTGCATCTTCCCCTCTTTTCTGTGAAGGCTTCTTCACAAGTGAAAATTAAAATATTAACACTAAATACATTTTGTTCCGCTTTTCCCCATTAACCTGTCTTTTGCCAGTGTACCAGCTGGCTGACTCCACGCACTGAATCTAAGAGGACAGAGGAAGCAGTTTCCTCCTTTACACCAGAAATTCCTCCTATCCAATAAGAAAAAGTTGCAAATAAAATGTTCACTTTGTTTCAGAAACTTCTTGCAAAACCTCATTTATTTATTTTTTTTATTTCATGTACGTGTCTTGTCTGTGTGCACCCATGTGTGCAATGCCAGCAGTGGCCAGGAGAGGGCAGTGGATCTCCTGGAACTGGAGTTACAGATGGTTGTTAGCCACCATGTGGATTCTGGGAACAGAACCCCAGACTTCTGGAAGAGCAGCTAATGCTCTTAACTGCTGAGCCATCTCTCCAGCCCTGATAAGTCCTTTTAACTGAACATCAGAACTCCATTATTTTCATAGCTAGCATTAAGTATTTGTTTATAAGTGTCTCCTTTTGCATGGTGTCTTCCAGTCCTAAATGATTATCTTATAACTGTGCCCTAATAATATCCTGTATCAAAGATTTACCATAAACCAAATCTCCAAACCTGACATTTACTCATCGCCTTATTCTCTGAGACACCACTTAAATCTATCAAAGTAGCATTTTCTTTTATCAATGAACTCAGGTCATAATGGCAGGATATTTGGTAGCATTTCCCTTGGTCTTTCAGAAGTGCTTGTGGATTATTCCATTTCTTTTACCTCACATCCCTCTTGGGTCTCCGGGTTTTACATCTCTCCTGGCCTCTTCCTTCTTAGATGGCATCTCCCTTCCAAGACTCCCAGTGAACATCTCCACACAGAGGAATGTGAGATGATGGCATCAGTAACATCTGTTTTTGCTTCTCTGTCTATGGTTTGGATGTAGTTTGTTTTCTCTAAAGCTACATAGAAATATGGCTCCGTGCAAGGTACCGAAAGACAATAGGATCTGCAGGAGGTGACTGGAAGCTTAGGATGGGGTTAACTCTTGCAGTGGTGTGAGTTCCCACTCTTGTAGATTAGTTACTACAGGAACATGCTATAAAGCGAGGGTACTCCCCATGTTGTTTCTTCTGCATGCTCGCCCTTCCGCATTTTCTCATGAGCGGAAGCAGCATAAGGCTCGCACCAGAGGCTGAGCAGATGTTGGCATCATGTTCTTCGTTTTTATAGCCTCCAGGACCATGAGCCAAAGAAACCTGTTTACTTTATAAATTACCCAATCTTGGGTGTTTTCCATAGCAACAGAAAGTAGACTCAAACACCCACACAACAGAAGGTTTCCATTTGTATATTTCCTTGTCATTAGAACTTAATCAGGTCCCCATCAGTCAAATGTGATATATGTTTATTATCACTGACTCATTTCTTTCCTTTACTGCCTACAGATCATCAGTCTCCAAGTTCTGTTCATTTATCCCCAGACACTTTTGTGGATCCTCTTCCTTGAATTTCCTTCTCTGTCAGTCCAGCCTGGGACTTTTATCTGGTTTGCCTTAAGTTTTATTATGTTCATAGACTCCCTTAAGGTTTTACTGAAATTTATGAATCCCTTTTCTCCAGAAAATTGTAGCTGTACATACGCACATGAAATTTTGAGTATAACATCAAGAAAATCACAGAAACCCTAGGGATCGAATTCTTGTCCTAATATTTCTGTTTGTGGTGTCATTTATTTTCCAAAGCCAGTTTTATTGAAGCTTTGTGCATTTTATGGTATCATTCATTTTTAGCCTGTCCACATGACCCTCATGCTAATCTCGTTAATGTCAACCCCTATAAAAGACTATCGATGGCTTCTTAAACCTTAGACTCAAATTTGAAGCTCACTTGAGTAGTCCCAAAGTCTTTCTTGATCCCATGGAAGGGACTCAAATTTACTCTTTCAAATGTAGATGTAAAATAAACCCAATAATAATAACTGCAACAACAATAATAGGCGCATATTATTTGAGCGCTTATGTATGTAAGGATGCTCTGTGCTGGGTGTAAGAGTTTCAGTCCCCTTCTAGGAGTAAAGAATGGAATCTGTGTGTTATAGCTTCCTCCCTTAGACATTAATCCAGTTGGGCCAGTCAATCAATCACATGGCTCAAGGACCATCCCTCAGGAAGGTAGTTTCATGTTAATTCATGCTAAGTAGGTGGGAGGAATAATTATCCTTTTAATGAGCTAGTGTACATTTCCTTTGCTGAATTTCCTCCTTTGGGAGAGTTACTGCGAGTTGCTTTGAGGTTCTTTGGGGTCTGCCTGCCTTCCTGGGTCCTGACTCAAGTGTAACATTTCCTTTTTCTTCTCTCCTATATCTTACTATTAGGTGCTGGCCAGAGTATGTTTTTTTTTCTGGTAACCTGGACTTTCTCATTCTTTCTCTGAAGCCCGTACCTCCCTTTCTACCATGCAGTGGTTTGCCAGCCACATGGGTGACCTCCATGCCCTCTCCCTCTTCAGCTCCTACCTAAGACTCTGTGGTAAACTTCTCTCTAAAACCCATCCTCTGTGGTCCATGGGGTTCATTGTTTGAATTCTCCAAGACAAGACCCAGAAAGGCGTGGACTGGCTTTGGTAGTCATCAAGTTTGTAGGACCCTGGTTCCCTGAGAAAGACTCCATTGTTCTTGTATCACCCTTGTTTTGCTCAAATTTATGTCTGTGTCTGTCTGATACTGCATGGACTTTAGAGTTAGTGGGTGGCTCTTCTATTTTAGTATTCGACCACTGAGCCTCACTTTTCCCTAAAATGTGGAGAGGACAATAACTAGTCAGCAGTAGGATGGTGAAGGAGATTAGAAATGACAGTAGATGGCCGGGCGTGGTGGCGCACGCCTTTAATCCTAGCACTTGGGAGGCAGAGGCAGGAGGATCTTTGTGAGTTCAAGGCCAGCCTGGTCTACAGAGTGAGTTCCAGGACAGCTGGGGCTACAGGGAGACCCTGTCTCGAAAAGACCAAAAAAAAAAAAAATAATAATTTGAATAGTGTCTGATCTAGTAAATAATTACCATAGTTTTCTTGTAGGCAAACCTTTTGTTAGAAGGAAGCACCATCATAATCAACCTGCCATAAGCACCAGATGCTGGATGCCTTCCAAAGAGCCAGATGCACCTCTGTGCTGTAAGGAGCCACAGGCTTTAGCTTGCTTATGCTGAGCTTGCTTACAAGGAAGTTGACTCTGTGAATTCTCACCTCGAGCCTTTTCCAAGAGCTGGGTGCGGACATGCAGTAAAAGCCACCAGCCTTTCTCAAGAGCTGGGTGCAGACATGCAGTAAAAGCCACCAGATACTCCAGCCCAATGTCTCAACTCAGTGATCTTGCAAAAACAGACCCTCCTCTGACGCCAGAGAGCCCGACCGACTGATTACCCTGTTTTACCCACCCTCTCCCTATTTCTTGCCTTCTGCAAGATAAATACAACGGCTTGTGCTCAATAAAGTAGACTTTGACAACTTTTGCAAAGTCTCGCTCTTCTCTCTCGCCCATCTTCACAGGTTTGGGGTCTCCTTCGGGTACCTGTGATTACTGTCCCCGCAGGCAGGGACAATTGGCTCCCGACGTAGGGGGTCGAAGTTAGAGACCCCCCACCAGACAAAGAAGCAAGAAGGACCAGCCGGTCAAACACTGAAGAAAAGGGACGCCCACCACCCGCGGAGCCAGGATCTCACTGAAGAAAAGAGACGCCCGCCACCTGCGGAGCCAGGATCTCACTGAAGAAAAGAGACACCCGCCGCCCACGGAGCCAGGACCTCACGGATGAAAAGTAAGTGATTTCTTTGTCTTATATATAAGATGGGCCATTCGCTGTCTAAAGAGGAACAGTTTATTCAACATTTTAAGACAGGCTTCAGGGAGAGAGGAGTTAGGGTTAAGAAAAAAAGGACTTAGTAAAATTCTTTATATTCATTGGTGATACCTGCCCCTGGATTGTCCTTAATGGACCATCCATTCATCCCAAAATATGGGACAAGGTGGGTAGGAAACTTAATGCCCACCTTAAGGAAAAAGGAAATCTCTCATTATATTAAGTCAAATGTCTATGCAAGCTCTCTGTGTATTAACTGTTCTCTCATGTGTCTGAGATTTGTATCATGTGTGTTCCTCTGTGTTNATGTTCATATTTTGAACAACCAAGGTTCCCATAGTTCAGTCCATTTGTCTGTAATCTCACAATTCACCCAGTCTCTCCGAAGCCCTTGACGTTTCTACCAGTGCCTCCTCTTCCGCAAGTTGGTCCCTAGGCTTTGGGAGAGGGGCACAGGTGGGTGAGACAGCAAAGAGTTGTTTTCTCTGGAGAGATGTTTTTACTCGTTAGGGTGTTTCCCTGTCATGGGTTGACAGCTTCACCAGTGGTACCTTTATTAACCTACTAACAAGACACAAGTCAATTGATGATACAGACATTTAATCAATATTATTATGGCAAGCTAAAGCTGGGAGCCATAGCACAGATGTTTGGATTGGTATGTTAATCCATAAGCTGTGGGATTTCTCCTATAAAGAGTGACAATTCTTATTGTGGCTCATATTATCTCCTAACCACTAGAGGATTAAGCTTATGGCATCAGCCATGAATTAATTCCTCCAAGGAAGAGGCTAATAAGCCATTCGATTTGGGATAATGTATAGACACATGGCTGCCACTGTGCACCATATCTCCAGGAGTGCTGAGTGTAGCCGAAATACTGACAGAGGAGTCTGCCTGACTCAAGGAGGGACAACACTTTGAATCTTATCGCCATTAATGGCGCTTTAGTAATGTTCTCTGGCCAGTTCC
This sequence comes from Rhizomys pruinosus, assembly GCA_009823505.1. Classification (NCBI taxonomy): domain Eukaryota; kingdom Metazoa; phylum Chordata; class Mammalia; order Rodentia; family Spalacidae; genus Rhizomys; species Rhizomys pruinosus. Next base: position 1,799,009 of record VZQC01014891.1, read on the forward strand.
AGAGAGGCAACTGTACATTAGCAATGATGTTCTAAAATATTTTTTTTATGCTTACACCTGGTCTCAACAACAGGGACTTACCACCTTATTTTGTATCCTTTTTTTTTTTTTTACAGGCAAAAGGCCTTTTATAATTTTGGGCGGGGCTGTGGATTCCCCCAGCCAACATCTCCTTTGCAGAACAATCCATTGCTGACCTCAGGGCTTTTCTGTATTAACATATTGTGCTCAATTGTACCACTTATAAAACATTTATTTGGCTCTAGACAGAGAACCATTCCTGTACAGTTTGTATGTCCATCAATCAACCAAAGAAGGAGTCACACCTGTTCCACAAGCATTTACCATTATAGCAGTAATTTCTCAATCCACAGCTGGGGAACGACCCCACTACCATCACATTCCTCCTTCTTATATAAATGTAGAAGGTAGAAAGGTTTTCTCAGCCATCTGGAAGGTAAACTTTATCAGACCACATCATAAACAGTTATCCCAATAGAATTTCAAGAGAAATGTTCAGTGTCTGTGACTAGCAATCTGAGGTTTCTTTTTCTTTAATGTCCAGATGGGTCAGCCTCTCTGCTGGAAATTCCCAGTCCATCTTGCACACAGAAAGACTTGTCATTTTCAGACATTTATGGTTGGGTGATTTTAGTCCTGTGGGAATCCATACAATCTCCCCCATTGTTAGCTTTAAAATTTTTTTAATATAAAATTTATCAAATAAGTTTGGACTATAAGAGGGAATTATACCACTCCCTCTTTTTTGATCAATAGATGATCTAAGTTGATCTTTGCAAACATACCCATAAACAGGAACCAAGGTGTAAGTCTTATATCAAATTTATCCAACTGTTATGCGCTTGACTGTATGACTTTTGGGAAAACTGGAACTCAGACTTAAATTTTTTAAAATTTATCCTAACAGTAAAGAAAAAAATGTTACAAGGTGATCTGTAAACACAAAAAATACTTAGACCATCCGTTTTTGTGGGGGGGGTGGCCTTAATCCCAAAAACCATTGTTGGAAATTCTACAGATCAAAATGAAAACAATTCACATCTTATTGTTTTCAATTAGTTCAAATGTCAATTACATTTTAAAACTGTAAAACCTTACAAAGTTGATTATAATAGTTTGTCTTTTTTAGGTTTTTGGCCTGGGGTTAGGCCTGGCAGGAAAACCTACGGTAAAGGGGGTTTTAATAGGATAGCGCGTTAAAAAACGTCATAAGTATACATGTTTCTAGGACCGTGCTATGAGTCAAATTATATAGCCAGTAACGAGATTGGAGATTGTCCCATGAGGAGTGTGTACCAGCATTCATCAATTTTAGTTCATGTGACATCTTGAGTGCGGTTTTTATATGTTATCATCATTACCAATCCTGATTAATTTTTTATGATTTTTTTTTTTTTCTTTTTATTTTTTTATTTTTATTTAAACACTAAACCTTATTAACACTTTAATACACTGAAAACCTGGTTGTACAGTGTAGATTCATTATTTAAAACTTCCTTGATAGATACACCATAATCTTGTTTGAAATTGAACCATGTTTTGGCTGTTAATATAAATTTGCATTCTTAAGATGGAAGGCCAGTTCCCACCTTAGAGGCAATGTTTTTATATTCATCATGTCTATTAACATAATATACTTAAACATTAAAAGTACATCTCATCCCATTACACACTGTGCACGCACATAATACATACACAAGAAAGATTTGTTAGGTTGACCTGTAAGAAGAAGAAAGCCATATCGTTGATGTTCCAATGAAGAAACTGAAAAATTTTTTTTTTTTTTAATTTTTTTTCTTTTATAATTTTATTTAATTTCGTATATGTGCGACCTTGTACCGTCTGCATGCAAGTTTTGTGCACCTCGTTGTCGTGCAACGCCGCGGAGGTCGATTTTTTCTTTTAGGTTTTTTTTTTTTTTACATAATTAGAAATAAATGGTCCTAGTAAAACTCATAAAACAGCTGAGATCCCATATGCCACCATCTTAGGCCCATTTGCAACCACTTGCTTCAATGAGCTATTACCTAAGTTTACTATTTCTTTCCTATCCTGTCCCTTCTGGTCAATTGATTCCTAAGCTGTCCCTTTGCTAAGCCTAACTGACCCTATTTATTTACAAATCTAAAGATTGGAGGATTTCCAAAATTAGACAGGCCAAAGTTGTTTAGTCTTGAAATGATCCATTTTGTCTTGCTATTAAGTGGACTATTGGAAGACAATAATAATTATTCATAATTACAACAATTATGAACCATTATTAATTTATATTAATTATAGAATAGTAGCATTAACTTATTATTAGTCACAACAATAATTATGAATAATAATTGCAAAGCTATCAACAAATGAACAAGTTTCATTAGACTGAATTTTTATCAATTATTATATAATAATTATATTTAATAACAATAATTATAACTAATAATAACATTTAATGACTATAATTAACAACAGATCTATCATAAATGAATAATATGCTATACTATAAAATCCAATTAAAATTCTTTTTGTTGTTAACACTAAGGGTATAAAGCAAACATTTTTTATGAATCGATCTATTTGTTTATAAGTTAGTAATAGATTTAAGACACTGTAGGACTATAATAAATTGAAAGCGGCAGGAACTTCCATCTCTACTCCACATACACACAGCTTAGAGATGGGCCTCAAGAAATGTAAAACAGTTTTATTTAAATGAATTTCTTATTTAAATTAAACCCCAAATATCAATTCATGTTTATTAAAGAGATTTTACCAAAAGTTTCTTAAAAAAAAAAGACAATTTATGAGTGACCAAGTTTGTTTTGTTAGAACTTTAAAGCCTGTCAAATTCTTCTAGACTTTGAGTTAAACATATTGAGATGCGATTTGAATTGCTTAATTTGATACAACTTGGTAGGGTGGCGGTCCACAGTCTGTCTCCGGAGGATTGGAATCAAAGCTGTACTTTTAAAAGCACAATGAAATCACTGCCTCGTTGGGCAGGTTTTGACCAGACTTTTGCTTCCAGTGAAACACAGAATACTGTGAAGCCAGCCCTTCCCACCAGCCATCGCGTGTTTCCAGAGCAGGAGAGGGCACAGAACAAACAATGGAGTATCTACAAAAACAGCTACTGAAAAATGTAGACTAGGTCAGCCCAGAATCATAAAAAAGTGGGTTGATAAAGCGTGGGCCACCACTAAAGCCATATTTACAAGCTCAATTTGCAGACATAAAAGCCTTTAGGAACACCTCTTATGGAAAATGCTTGCTGCAATGGGCCTCCTCGGGCATGCCTGTCCTTCAAGCCTCTATGACCTTCCCCACCTGAACTGTGGCCCAGATGGCGGGAAGGAGCCTGTCTCTCTCACCCTAGACTGTTATGCTCGGGCTGGACTTGTGCGGGGTCAGTACGGGGATACAGCCCTGATTTAAAGGGCCCAGGCTGCAGGGAAAATTTCACACCACATTCTAAAACCTCTAGAAGGCAATTGATGGGAGAGGAGGGGCTCCTCTCACAATTTTTACTGAATACCCACCACCTGGAAGGCTGGGGAAAGCAACAGATGTCCCCTCAGGCATCCCAGGCATCATGCGCTATTTTATGGCAGGAATGCAAATGGTCAACTTCACACAGCAACTCTTTTTTTTTTTTTTTGTGTGTTGTTGTTTTTTAAACTTTCCCTCTGGGCCAAAAACTATGTCTATGAGGATTCAAGTAGCCCTATCAGGCTTTCAGCAGCAGATTATGAAGGTCCTAAGTCTGTCCCTCCTTCCCAGATACAATTATCAATAAATCTTAGCATTTAGATGCAAGCCTATTCATTTAAACAGCTCCATGAAACAAATATGTTTAACTAGTTTCAAACCAAAACTTTAGACCTTGATGAGAAACTCTAAATTAGAGATGAAACCTACATCAGAGGTTAAAATTGACTCTTAAGTTTGTAACAGCTCGAATTTCTAGTAATGTGTCTTGCAACCAAAAAGACCTGGATGTGCTCGAGATAAAGGCGTGTGCACACCACGCCCAGCAGGGAGGACCAAAAAAACATGAAGCACAGTCTTCACGAACCTGATCCACCCCGTTCTTTGAGACCAATCCTTCCTAAACACAAACACACAGTCTGCTAGCCTGATCAGCAAGGGGGGCACAGACCCAGAGAGGTCCCTTTTCCCCCCATGAGGCGGACGGGAGGGAGGGAAATAGGCTCAAAAATTTTTGCAGAAACATAACAGAGCCCCAAAAAAACTGCCCCAGACTGCTCTCCCTTGCTCCTTGGAGGCAACAGCCTGTAATGCACCCCTGGAAGCCATGCAACACCCCCCCCCCCCCAACCTGATCCAGATGCCCGACTCCAAAATCAGTCTCCAGCAAAGATTGAAAGGTTGCCACGTGGCCACTCCAGAGAGCTCAGGAATTCCCAAGCTCTAAAGACCTCCTCCCAAGGCCGACCAGGATTCCTGACTAAATGCTAATGCAAATTTTACTAGCCTGTAAGAAACAGATTATCTCTGGTCCTTTGTGATAACAACTGGGTAGATTTTTGTAAATATTATGTTTTAAACAGATGCTGCTCATGATAGCATGCTGTCTTCTCCCAGCTACTGATGGGCACCCTACTGGGTCATTCGAGACAAGGGAAGTCACCTTCCCAGATGAGCCTACCGGAGTCCCAATCCAGAGTCCACCGTGGGGCTCTAAGTGGGTGTGAACATTAAAGTGACCCACCTCGGAGCAGTGGTCACCAGAGCAGTCAGGGTTCAAATGTGACGAGTCTGAAGCAAGTACAGGTGGTGAGAGGTGAGAAACGGCCCTTCTATTACCAAACTCCAGCCCTGTCTGATGCATCATAAAAAAATCTTTAACCTGCCTTTTTCTCATCAATGCGACTCAGACTAGGCTTTTCCTTTCTTTAATCAGTAAAAACAGCACGATTTTAGTCCCTTGTTTATCCTTTCCATACCTTTTTTTTGTCTGAAAACATCCACAACTCCTCCCAGTGCAGGCACAGTAAGCCCCAGCCCCTCCAAACACACCCATTTATCTTGGTCCACATTTTTCTTACTGGTTCCAATATGAATATGCTTGATGTATCTTTTTACTCAAAAACAACTCTCACTCACCATAAGGCCCGGCCCATGATCAGAGGGATTGTAAAATTAACCAATAGTCCACATACACATGTGTAATACCAACAATCAAAAACACATGCTTCTTTTTTCCCTTTGTCTTTTTGAGACAGGGTCTCCCGTAGGCCCCATCTGTCCTGGAGCCACATAACACTCAGTGCTGGCGCTTGAACTCCACAAGGATCCGCCTGTCCTCTGCCTCCCACGTGCTAGATTATTTAAATTCGTTGCGCCACCACGCCCGGTTAAATACCTGTAACTTTAGACCAGTTTAATTTGGAGATCAAATCCCGTCTTAAACAGATAACAAATAATAAACTTTAGAAAACCAGTTTAGAATTTTTTTGTATGAACTTGGGAACCCGGGTTCAAATTAGACCTTTGAAAAAGTTTAAGAGGCATTTGCGAAAGAAGCTTTTTAATTTAGTGCACACAATATAGAATGAAAAAAACTTTGAAGTGGCCACTTTTAACAGAAACCGGCAACTTCCTCTCCCCTCTTACCAACCTAAGACAGGAGCCCTGAGGATGACAGGGTGTCCAAAGATGGGTAAGGAAGACGGTCTTGTAGAGGTCGAACCTAAGACAGGGACGGTCACATAATCGGCTGCAGATGCCACTCTGCCTGATACTTATCCATACCTTCTTAATGTAAAGAAGGGGGATTTGTAAGGAGCTGCAGGCTTTAGCTTGCTTACGCTGAGCTTGCTTACAAGGAAATTGACTCTGTGAATTGTCACCTCGAGCCTTTTCCAAGAGCTGGGTGCGGACATGCAGTAAAAGCCACCAGCCTTTCTCAAGAGCTGGGTGCAGACATGCAGTAAAAGCCACCAGATACTCCAGCCCGATGTCTCAACTCAGTGATCTTGCAAAAACAGACCCTCCTCTGACGCCAGAGAGCCCGACCGACTGATTACCCTGTTTTACCCACCCTCTCCCTATTTCTTGCCTTCTGCAAGATAAATACAACAGCTTGCGCTCAATAAAGAAGACTTTGACAACCTTTGCAAAGTCTCGCTCTTCTCTCTCGCCCATCTTCACAGGTTTGGGGTCTCCTTCGGGTACCTGCGATTACTGCCCCCGCAGGCAGGGACACTGCGCTTGTTTAACAAGAAATGTACCTTGTAGGCACATGTTTTGAACACTTGTTGCCTGTTGGTATCACGGTTTGAAGTTATGGAACTTTTTTTTCTTTTTGGCCTTTTTGAGACAGGGTCTCTCTTTAGTCCCAGCTGGCCTGGAGCTCACTACGTAGACCAGGCTGGCCTTGAACTCACAGGAATTTGCATGTCTCTGCCTCCTGAGTGCTGGGATTAAAGGCACGTGTCACCAGGCCTGGCTGAGGTTATGGTACTTTCATCCTTGCTGGAGGAAGTCATGGGGGCGGGGGTGGGCTTTGGGAATCTCTAGCCTTGCCCCATTTCTAGTTTACTCTGTCTGCTTTCTATGAGAGATGTGATCTCTCAGTTTCCTGTGCTGGCCGCTGTCCACAACACCCCCATCCCTGCTCCTGTATGGACTCTCCTGGAACTGTAAACCAGGATAAACACATTCTTCAGTAAGTTGCTCTTGGTTATGATATATCTATCTATCTATCTATCTATCTATCTATCTATCTATCTATCTATCTATCTATTTGGTCTTTTCGAGACAGGGCCTCCCTATAGCCCCAGCTGTCCTGGAACTCACTCTGTAGACCAGGCTGGCCTTGAACTCACAAAGATCTGCCTGCCTATGCCTCCCAAGTGCTAGGATTAAAGATGTGCGCCACCATGCCCAGCTGGTTATGATATGAACATCTCAGTCAACCTTAATCACCTTTATACTCCCTTCCCCATTGGTACCCTCCCACAGGTGCGCCCCCCCACACACTGGAACTCACACACTGTCATTTGTGTTAAGCCCTATTGTGTCGTTAGTGTCCTTGGATGTTCATCAGTTCAAGTTCACCCACTGAGGTCTAACTGAGGTCTAATCAGCCTATCCAGAGTCCCTTGTTTTAAGAAGATCAGCTCTTCTTCACCCAATAGCAATCAACTAAGATTGGGGTCTGCTGCCTATTTCCCCAGTTCCAAGCTGAGTTTTTGTCTGCTTGAGTTTGCATGGGTCTTGTGCATACTGACACCATTGCTGTAGGTGCATATGAGCAGGGTCCCAGGAGCTTGTGTGATTCTAGCTCCACATAGTCATGCCCCTCCCCTCTGGCTCTTACCATCTTTCTGCCCCCTCTTCTGCAATGGTCCCTGAGCCCCAGGCTACTGAAGCTTAATAGAGGAGTCTTGTCTGAGGACCCACACTCTGCAGACTCCTAATCTCCGAGGTTTGGTCATTTGTGACATTTTGTGTTCCTGGCCCTCTGTTGCATGAAGGAGCTTCATTGATGAGAGTCTAGAGATTCATTTGTAGCCAGGCGCGGTGGTGCACGCCTTTAATCCCTGCACTCAGAAGGCAGAGGCAGGCAGATCTTTGTGAGTTCAAGGCCAGCCTGGTCTACAGAGTGAGCTCCAGGATAGCTGGGGCTATAGGGAGACCCTGTCTCGAAAAGACCAAAAAAAAGCCCAGAACTAATGCAAGGTCTTTGAAGAAAATACAGACTACTTTGTAACTTCAGAAAGGAAATGAAGTGAAATGTGTTAGCTTAGGTTTGAAAGCCAAACAGTAAAGCAGCATTTTNTCTTCCTGGCTGGGCGTGGTGGCACACGCCTTTATCTCAGCACAGCCAGGTCTTTTTGGTGCAAGACACATTACTAGAACGAGCTGATACAAACTAATGAGTCATATTTTACTCTGATGTAGGTTTCATCTCTAATTTAGAGTTTCCATCAAGGTGCTAAAGTTTTGGTTTGAAACTAGTTAAACATATTTGTTTCATGGAGCTGTTTAAAATGAATAGGCTTGCATCTAAAGCTAAGATTTACTTGATAATTGTATCTGGGAAGGAGGGACAGACTTAGGACCTTCATAATCTGCTGCTGAAAGCCTGATAGGGCTACTTAAATCCTCATAGACATAGTCTTTGGCCCAGAGGGAAAGTTTAAAAAACAACAACACACAAAAAAAAAAAAAACAGAGTTGCTGTGTGAAGTTGACCATTTGCATTCCTGCCATAAAATTAGCGGCATGGATGCCTGGGATGCCTGAGGGGACATCTGTTGCTTCCCCAGCCTTCCAGGTGGTGGGTATTCAGAAAAAATTGTGAGAGGAGCCCCCCTCTCCCATCAATTGCCTTCTAGAGGTTTTAGAATGTGGTTGAAATTTTCCCTGCAGCCTGGGGCCCTTTAATCAGGGCTGTAGTCCCCGTACTGACCCCCGCAGCCAAGCCAAGCCCGAGCATAACAGCTAGGGTGAGAGAGACAGGCTCCCTTCCCGCCATCTGGCCACAGTTCAGGTGGGAAAGGTCATAGAGGCTGGAAGGACAGGCATGCCCGAGGAGGCCCATTGCAGCAAGCATTTTCCATAAAGGTGTTCTAAAGGCTTTATGTTGCAAATTGAGCTTGTAAATAATAGGCTTTGTGGTGGCCCACGACTTTATCAACCCACCTTTTTTATGAGTTCTGGGCTGCCTAGTCTACATTTTTCATGTAGCTGTTTGTAGATACCATTGTTTGTTCTGTGCCCTCTCCTGCTCTGGAAACAGCCGATGGCTCATGGGGGAAGGGCTGGCTTTACAGTATTCTGTGTTTCACTGGAAAGCATAAAGTCTAAGGCAAAAGCCCAGCACGAGGCAATGTTGTGCTTTAAAAGTACAGCTTTGATTCCAATCCTCAGGAGACAGACTGTGGACCTCCACCCTACCAAGTTGTATCAATTAAGCAATTCAAATCCATCTCAACATGTTTAACTCAAAGTCTAGAAGAATTTACAGGCTTTAAAGTTCTAACAAAACAAACTTGCAGTCACTATAAATTGTTCTTTTTTTTTTTAAGAAACTTTTGTAAAATTCTCTTTAATAAACATGAATTGATATTTGGGGTTTAATTTAAATAAGAAATTCTTTAATAAAACTTTTACATTTCTTTAGGCCCATCTCTAAGCTGTGTGTATGTGTGAGTGAGTGTGAATTCCTGCCTTCAATTTATTATAGTCCTACAGGTCTAAATCTAACTAACTATAAACAAAAATAGAATCGATTCATAAAAAATGTTTGCTTTATACCCTTAGTGTTAACAAACAAAAAAAAGAAAATTTTAATTGGAGTTTATAGTATAGCATAATTATTCATTTATGATAGATCTGTTGTTTAATTATAGTTCATTTAATGTTATTAATTAGTTATAATTATTGTTATTAAATATAATTATTAAAATAATTGATAAAAATTCAGTCTAATAAACTGTTCACTGTTGTTGACTATTACTATTGACAATTATTATTCATAATTATTGTTGTGACTAATAATAGTTAATGCTAATATTTGATAATTAATATAATTAATAATGGTTCATAATTGTTGTAATTCATAATAATTATTATTTCTTTCCAATAGTCCATTAATAGCAAGACAAGATGGATCATTTCAAGACTAAAAACAACTTTGGCCTGTCTAATTTTGGAAATCCTCAATCTTTAGATTTGTAAATAATATAGGGTCAGTTAGGCTTAGCAAAGGGACAGCTTTAGGAATAATTGACCAAAGGGACAGGATAAGGGAAAGAAATAGTAAACTTAGGTATGCTCATTGAAGCAAGTGGTTATGCAATTTGGGCCTAAGATGTGGCATATGGATCTCAGCTGTTTATGAGTTACTAGGACCATTTATTTCTAATATATGTAAAAAAAAAAAAAAAAAAAAAAAAAAAAAAAATTCTGACCTCCGCGGCGTTGCACGACACGAGGTGCACAAAAACTTGCATGCAGACGTACATTTCATACCACATATACAGAAATTAAATAAAAATTAATAAAAAAAAAATTAAAAAAAAAAAAAATTTTTCAGTTTCCATTGGAAATCAAACGATATGGCTTTCTTCTTCTTACAGGTCAACCTAAAAATCTTTTTGTGTATGTATTATGTGCGGTGCACATGTGTATGGATGAGTGTACTTTTAAGTTCTAAGTATATTATGTTAATAGACATGATAATATAAAAACATTGCCTCTAAGGTTGGGAACTGGCCTTCCATCTTAAGAATGCAAATTTATATTAACAGCCAAAACATTGGTTCTATTTCAAAAAAGATTATGGGTTATCTATCAAGGAATTTAAAATAATGAATCTACACTGGTACAACCAGGTTTTCAGTGTATTAAAGTGTTAATAAGTTTAGTGTTTTAAAAATAAAAAAATAAAAAGGTATATAAAAAATTAATCAAGGATTGGTAATGCATGATAACATATAAAAAAAATCAAGATGGTCACAATAATTGATACACTAAAAAAAATTGAGATGGTAATGATGGTAACACTTCTCATGGGACATATCTAACCAATCTTTAACTGATTAATGGACATAATAAATAATTTCATAATAAAATGGTAAGAAAAAAAATGAAATTATAAAAATATATATTTTATTAAGAGCTAAATTTTAAAACTTAAAGATAGGTTTTCATTGCCAGGCCTAAAAGGCCAAAAACCTAAAAAATACCAAACTATTATAATCCAACCTTTGTAAGGGTTTACAGTTTTTAAAATGTAATTACATTTAAACTAATTGAAAAAATAAGATGTTAATTGTTTCATTTGTAATCTGTATTGAATTTCCAACAATGGTTTTGGAATTAAGGCACACAGATGGTCCCTGTATTTTTCTGTGTTATACAGTATCACCTTGTAACATTTTTTTTTTACTTGTTAAGGTATAAATTTTAAAAAATTAAGTCTGAGTCAGTTTCCCAAATAAGTCATACAGTCAAGCGCGATAAACAGTCTGGATAAAATTTGATAAAGACTTACACCTTGGTTCCTGTTTATGGGATATTTTGCTAATCAACTTAGTCATCTATTTGATTCAAAAAAAGAGGGAGTGGCTTATAATTTCCCTCTTATAGCCAAATTATTTGATAAATTTTAATTAAAAAAATTTAGCTAACAATGGGAGGAGATTGTATGTTCCCACAGGACAAAACACCCAAACCTAAATTCGTCTGAAATACACAAGTCTTTACTACAAGATGGACTGAGAAATGCCAGCAGAGAGGCTGACCCATCTGACATTAAAGAAAAAGAAACCTCAGATTGCCTAAGTCACAGACATTGAACATTTCTCTCTGAATTCTATTGGGATAACTGTTTATGATGTGGTCGGATAAAGTTTACCTTCCAGATGGCTGAAAAACCTTTCTACCTCTCACCTTTATATAAGAAGGAGGAATGTGGAGGTAGTGGGGGCGTTGGCCCCAGCTGGGATGTGGAAAATTACTGCGAGATGGTGAAATGCTTGTGGAACAGGTGTCCGGACCTGCCTCAGGTGTGGGGATGATGGACATACAACTGTACAGGGATGGATTCTCTGTCATCAGAGCCAAATAATTAAAGTCTGGTACAAGTTAAGCACAATATAGGGTAATACAGAAAAGCCCCGGAGAGTCAGCAATGGGATTGTCCTGGCAAGGAGAGTTGGCTGGGGGAATCCAACCCCCCCAAAATTAATAAAGGCCTTTGCCTGTAAAAAAAGGTAGTAGAGAAAAAAAAAAAAGGTGGTAGTCCCTGATTGTTGAAGACCAGGTGTAAGCATAAAAAAAATAGTTTTGAACATCACTGGCTATGTACAGTGGCCTTCTGGAATGCCAGCAGAACATTAACTAAAGGCCACTAATGCGATATAATGCAAAGTGTTGGTCTCCTTGAGTCAAGAAAGACTCCTCTTGTCAGTATACAGCTTACACTCAGCACTACGACCTGGAGATACTGGTGCAACAGTGGCAGCCATGATGTCTATACATATCGCCAAATCTAATTGCTTATTAGCTACTCTTCGCTTGGAGAATTAATTCAATGGTGATGCCACAAGCTTATACCTCTAGTGTAGGAGATTATATGAGCCACAAATAAGAATTTCATTTAAAATAAAAAATCACAAAATAAAAAAAAATGGATTAACATACCATCCAAACACTGTGCCTATGTCCACAGCTTAGCTTGCCCATAATAATATGTTTAAATGTCCGTTACTCCCCTATTGCTTGTGTTTTGTTAGTAGGTTTAAAAAAGGTACCCTGGATGAGCTGCACAACCATAGTGAAAAGAAAACACCTAAAACTGAGATCAAAGGTCACTCAAGTACTTTTTGCTTCTCACCCCCTGTGCCCCTCTCCCAAGCCTAGGACCAATTGCGGGAAGAGGAGGCATGGTAGAATGTAAGAGGCTGCGAGAGACTGGGGTGAATATTGAGATTACAGCGACGATATGGACTGAACGAATGGGAACCTTGGTTGTGTCAAAATATGAACATTGGATACTTTGAAAAACCCACCTTTAAAGTTGGGAGTCCCCCTCTTGTCGTAAAAGATGCTGAAAGCCAATAGCTATAAACCTATTCAGGCTGTTCACTAACTGGCCTTGCTTATCTCAAAATTTTACGAGTACCAGCCCAGGTGGCCCAACCCCAAAACAGGCAACTTCCTGCCCCTCTACGGAACCAAAGAAGACAAGGAGCAAATGAGAGACAGGGTGTGCAGAAGAAGTGGGTAAGGAAGACAAGGTCTGTAGAGGTCGACCTAAGACAGGGACGGTCACATAATCGGCTGCAGATGCCATCGCCTGAGTACTACCATGACCATTCTTAATGTAAAGAAGGGGGGGATTTGTAAAGGAGGCTGCAGGCTGTTAGCTTGCTTAACGCTGAGCTGTGCTTACAAGGAAATTGACTCTGTGAATTGTCACGCTCGAGCCTTTTCCAAAAGCTGGGTGCGGACGTGCAGTAAAAGGCCACCAGCCTTTCTCAAGAGCGGGGCGGAACATGCAGTTAAAGATCACCTAGATACTCCAGCCCGATGTCTCAACCACGCAGGGATCTTCAAAAAACCCTCCCAAAGGACTCCCTCATGCCGCCATAGAGCCGGACTGATTACCTGTTTTAACTACCCACCCTCTCCCTATTTTTGCCTTCTGCAGATAAATACAGACAGCTTGCGCTCAATAAAAGAAGACTTGGGACAACCTTTGCAAATCTCGCTCTTCTCTCTCTCCCCATCTTACAGTTTGGGGTCTCCTTCTGGGTAACCGTGCGATTACTAGCCCCCGCAGGCAGGGACACTGCGCTTGTTTAACAAGAAATGTAAACCTTGGTAGGCACATGTTTTGAACACTTGTTTGGCTTGTTGGTATCGACCGGTGTTTGAAGGTTGAGATGGACTTTCTATTTTTTCTGGTTTTGGGGCCTTTTTAGACGACAGGTCCCTATTGAGTACCGCAGCTGCGCCTGGAGCCTCCAACTACGTGAGACAGGCGCTGGCGCTTGAATCTAACAAGGGTGAATTTGCATGTCTCTGCCCTCCTGAGTCTGGATTAAAGGCAAATGCCACCAAGCCCTGGCTCGAGTTATTGCCTACTGTCATCCTTGCTGCGAGGAAGTCCATGGGGCGGGGTGTGGCTGTTGGGAATCTTCTCCTAGCCTTGCCCTCCGATTTCTAGATTTACTGCTGTGCTCCGACTTTTTCTATTGGACCGAGAATGTGATCACTACTTGTGAACATTTTCCTGCTGCGCCCTGGAATTCGCTAGTCCACAATCACTCCCACACCCAGTCCCTGTGCCGCATCGGCTGTCCCATGTAGGACTCTCCTCATGGGAAACTGATAATAGAATCACAACGAAGTAAATAGAAATAAGCGAACTAAGATTACTGTCGAAGTAAAAAGTATAATTGTAACCCTATAGGATTCATCGAAAGCCAACACATATATCTTACTTCGTTTATATTCATTCGAATTATCGTGTGTATTCTCATTTCACTTGTTTTATAATCTCTTATTTCATTTACGTCAGGAGGATATTACTATTTCCTATATTAGCAGTGTCTATTGCCTGAAGTGAGACAGTGGGCTCATCCCACGATAGCTCCCCGAGCTGTCCTGGGAACCCTGCTCAATTTAGACAGGTTCGGCCTTGAAACATACAACAGATTCTCTGCTTGCTATCCCTTCCCGTAAGTAGCTTAGGAGGAGTTAAAGATGTTGGCGCGCCATCCTATTGCCCACTGGTTTCCAGTTTAGATGAACTGAACATCTCAGTTTCCACTCTTAGGAAGTCATACCCTTTGAGTGACTCACTCGCTTCCACCCATTGGTTACGCCTCGGTTCCACCGTGTGCGGCCCTCCGCCACAACCACTTGGCCAACCTCAGGCTACACTGTCATTTGTGTTAAGCCTTAGTGTGTCAAGTTAGTGTCTTCAGATGTCCCTGAGTGCGAGTTCACCCACTGAGGTCTAACTGAGGTCTAATCAGCCTATCCAGAGTCTCTTGTTTTAAGAGATATCAAGAACTGGCTTCTTTCACCCAAGATCAGTCAATCAACAAGATTGGGAAGAGTCTGCGCCCTATTTTCCCCAGTTCCAAGCTGATTTTATGTACTGCTTGAGTTTTGCATGTGTCTGTGTGCATACATGGAACACCATTGCTGTAGGTGCGATGGATTTGGAGGCAGGGTCCCAGGAGCTTGTGTGATTCTAGCTCCACATAGTCATGCCCCTCCCCCTCTGGCTCTTACCCATCTTTCTGCCCCCTCTTCTGCAATGGTCCCTGATCCCCAGGTTACTTGAAGCTTAATAGAGGAGCTTGTTGAGGACCCACACTCTGTCAGGGGACTCCTAACTCGCGATGGTTTGGTCATGTTTGACATTTTGTGAGTTTCCTGGCCCATCTGTGCATGAAGGAGCTTCATTGATGAGAGTCATAGAAATTCATTGTGTAGGCCAGGCGCATGGTGGTGCACACCTTTTAATCCCTCACTCAGAAGGCAGAGGCAGGCAGGATCTTTGTGAGTTCAAGGCCAGCCTAGGTCTACATATGGAGTTTCAAGCAAGCCAGGGTTCTATAGTAAAAAAAGAAAAAAAAAAGGACCAAAAAGAAAAAAAAAAAAAAAAAAAAAAAAAAAAAAAAAAGAGATTCATTCGTGTCCTCTGTACAAGGTCCTTGTTCTATGTTGTGTGAGCCTTGGGTGAAGAAGTTGCATTGTATATGTTGCGCTTAGGCTTGGGGGAGTCACAGACAATGTGTGTGTGCTGTTCATAATATTTTATCACAACAACATACAGTAACTAATATACCAAGAGACCCATGCTGCACTATCTGCCAGAGTGAGAGAGAAGCAGAGCCTCTATGAACGAGCAACTCTCTGCCCTGGCAGGTGACCTTTCCCTACCCTGAGCACAGAATAAACTAGATCATCCTGCAAGTGAGTTCAGGACAAAACCCATGACCTCAGACATGTAACCAGGGCAACCCCATCATACCCATCAACAATCAAAGCATGTTGATATTCAGATTCCCTGATTCACTAGGGGGTGGAATTTCATTTTCCACATCAATAAAGGATGAGTGAAGATGAGTCATGAGAAATTGAGGTATTGTGTTACCTTTATTTTATCTATGAGTGTCTAACTCATTAGAGAAACATATCGTTAAAGGACTTCGAGCTGGGCTAAGTCCTCTTCTTGGGGATTCTTACAAAGGGGAGTTTTAGGAAAAATAAGTTTTAGCTAATTTGAAATACTGTCTTACATATTGTGAAGCAATTAGATCATAATTATGTTCTAAGCCAAAGTTTCTTAAGTGTCATTTTTCAATGTAATTGGCTTTCTATTATCTTATGAAATTCAGAGGGGGAGGAGGAAAGAAATACAAACACACACATGAACACAGAGGGAGGAAGGGAGGGAGGGAGTGAAGGAGGGAGGGAGGGAGAGACTCTTGGAAAGTTCTTTCCAGCTGCTTGAGGCTCATCTCTCCCTCTATTCTATCCTGTTCAGTTTCCTATGGTGACACCCCACCTGGTGAGAGTTTGCTCCAGCCGTAGCTTGGGGTGAACACCCTTCTTACTCTGTCTGGTATCTGGGCTGCCCCTTTCAATTCTGCTGCAAAGCTGCCCTGAAGGGCAAGGCTGGTGCAGCAGTGGCCCGAGTGGGAGCCTCCGCATAGAGGAGGTGATGGGGTGTCCTAGCCTGTCAAGTGTGGTGTCTTTGAGTCACGCGTGACCGCCTTCCACACACTGTCCTTCCCTTCTTGGCTCAGCTCCAGGACTTGCCTCCTGCCTTCAGGCTGGCAGTCTCTGGGCTCTGCTCCCGCAAGAAGGGGGGAGGGAATACTGCTGGAGAACACCCGTAGGAAAAATAAGCAGACTCATGCACACGCGTGGAGAACTGGGGAGGATAGGGACTCGGTTTATTTTCTGTCAGTGAGGTCTATATATTCAAGACTACTGTGCTTTGGGCAAGGAAGTGGGGAGCAGGCGGAAGGAAGGGGTGAGCCAACTTAGTTCTAATGGGGTGGGCTGCAGAGCTCCGGTTTATGCAACAGGTAACTAGAGGTGTCACATTCTGCTCAATGCCTCAAGGGAAGGGGCCTGGGACTTTGCAGAGACAGGGTGAGACAAGAATCATTGTAATATCCCGAATCTTCCGGCTATGGATAACTCTGGAAGCCCACAGAGATATCAGATAACTGGAGATCTTCCCAGGACAGGTCTTACAACTTCTCACTTCAAGCCACACACAAAGTTCCAGTCCCACACTTGCCCAGCTAGGCAGGGGACATGCTGAGACACCTAGCTCTCCTCTTCCCCCTCACCAGCGGGAAGACTTGGAGAGGCAGAAAGAACTGGGAATGTGACTTGGCAGCTCCTGCCAGGGACTTCTGAGTTTGAAGGTCTGTCTTATGCTCTGCCTCATCCATTTCTCCACGCTTGGGGTGGGTGGGGGTGGGGCACGTTCTGCTGTCTCCTCTGCAGAATTGGCAGGCACCCGTCAGCAGGAGAGTGCCTGTCCTTATCTGTGGCAACCTTCAGATAACCTGACTCATGCCCTGCAAGGTGTCTTCCTGTCCAAGAGCGAATCAATTTCAGTTGTCATTGACTTGAGCTGCATTTTAAGATGGACCTCACGTGGCTGTGGAGGCAGGTGGCCTCTCCCACCTGCCTGCAGACAGAGCCCTGGGGTAGCCAGAGTTGCCATGCTCCAATTTTAACATTCTCTGGTTCTGGTTTTCTGTCCCTTTACTGGGCTAGGGGTCCATTTTAGACTACAGTAGAGTAAGCTATGCTTATTCTAGGCATCTGAAGGCTGGGGGAAGCTGAGATGCTCTGCCTGCTACATGTCTCGGCATACCTAGAATGACATGCTTCTACTTGTAGGGACTATCTCGAGTGTCACAGTGTCTAAAGGGAGCACTGAACACACGCTCCCTCCTTCTCACATCCAATAAGTTCATATCCCCAAAGCAAGTCTAGAGTCAACTCTAACCAGGGGCCAGACAAGCCATTCATTGACCAGCTCCTGGGAGGCAAGTGACTGGTATGGGGAATCTTTGCACTCGGCCCTGGGAATTTTTTGAACACATATATGCCGGAAAGTTTCTCATATTGAGAAGTACTACAAATGGAGGCTGTGATGACTGTGTGATGGTGAAATCCCATCAGTTCAGCTGTCCCACCTGCCACCTACCCTCTCCCCTGTGGACTGGCTAAATATCAGCTCTTTCATTAGCCACCTTCCCTTCAGAAAAAGGAGACATCATTCTCTCCTTTCAGAGTACTGGGATACAGAGGAGATGAATATTTAGCTGAAATTACTGTTCCAGTGTCAAGGACATAGACTGCTCGGATGTCAGTCCCTTCCTTTCCTCTCACCCTTCACCCACAACAGAAATCCAAGGTCACTCACGTGGAAGGGATGGAGTAGAAAAGGAATTCAGCTTACTGATTCAGGAGACACAAAACAAAACAAAATCTAATCATCCAAGACAACAGACAACCTGGGGGATTCTTTCTTTGGATGTTTGTTACTTGTATAATAGTAAATCAAACAATATAAATATGGTGTTTCTCGTATATGTTAATAATCATTGCTGGCCCTGTAAAATTGTACATAGTCAGAGGTTTGATGGTCTAAGTTGTTTCCAAGTTAAAAAGGACCACTCAATTCAGCAAGCAAGCTATCCAACTTGGGTGTCTATGATGTCATTGCGCCTAGCAAGAAATTAATATCTTTGCTCCTTTCTTGAATATTTATCTCAAGGTGTAACTCTAAGTGACAGCCCTTCCAGAATCCACCAAGATTTCTTTTTCAATTTGCTTTAGAAGTACCTAACATGCCTTAACTTGCTCTGACTCTATATTATATACTGACCCTACATGGGTTAGATTTCTCAACCAAAGCCAGTTAGAATTTTCCTGATGACAGAAGGATTCAATAATATGTCCTCAACAAATTTGGAAAACACACTCCACTAAACATACCTGACTCCACCTGGTCAGGTAAGCTCGACGGAGGAAGGTACTAAATACATCTTCAAACAGGAGTATGCTCTACTCAGCTACGCAAGACGTAGAGGCCCGGCTTCTTGATGTGCAGTGGTGCAGTTTGACCAGAAGGTGGCAGAAGCGCCCAAACAACGAGTGAACCGGAAAGACTGAGCGCGTTTGCTCAAATCTTGTGCATTAGAGACCTGTCCAGCTGTCCCCTATTCCGAGGGCACCAACATTGGGTGTGGTAAGAATGAAGCTAAATGATCCAGTAAAGCAAGTCTGTGGGCTTCTCACCTCTTCCCCCTCTGCCTGATGGTTGCTTTCCTCTTAACAGAATAAGTGGGCGGGAGACACAGCCTGAGCATCCTAGAAGGGGTGATACATTTAGCTCTGCTATGACGACTTAGCTTGACAAGCTAAATGATGATCCAACAGGAACAGGGCGTATTAATATCTTTGTTTCCCTTTTGGGCCATTCTCTCAGGGTGTAAGACACAGTAATCTGCAGCAGCCTACATGGGGCTATCACAGAGCCCTGCTATTTTAAATGGCCTAATTGGGTTTCTCATTTGGTTAGGAGGACTGGAAGGTGTGGGAGATGAAAGAAGTGAGAAAAGCACTTAATTGGTGCCGTGTTCAGTGTGCCTTTATGTAACAGTGCAGAAAAGGAAGGACTCTTACATAAAGAACCCGAGGAAGACCGATGGAGCGAGGACAGAGTGGCTGGGCAGGCTGCTCTGGGCACTCTGGTTGTGTGAGGATTGCAGCAGCCCAGCAGTGACTGTGCAGAACTCGCTTCCAAAGGTGCATGCCTCCTGATCTCACTGGAGTCAGGCTGCTTATACATGTGAAGATTTTGCTTTAACAAGGTTAAGTAAATCTTGGCCAAACAGCCCAATCAGAGCAGAAAAATCCCCTAATCTGACAAAAGAAAAAAATTAAACAGTAAGCCATGCAGAACCTCTCAGATTTGACTAGACTGCCTGGCCACCATTGAGCCCAAGGGAACCCCTGTCTCTGTCACCTGGGTGCTGGATTATAGGCACATGCTACCACACCCAGTTTTCTGACCTGGGTACTGAGTGTCTGAATTCAGGTCCTTATGCTTGTGTGGCCTCTCTCCAGCCCCAAGGACTGTCTTGATTATTCTGTAGAGACACAATGCTGTGTCAGGCCTAAACCTAGCTTCAGGAATTAGTTGTTCCCTATTAAACATATTGCCTCTGATAAATGATTGAACAAGTTTAAAGAAAGACCTTCTGCCATTTCCCCTCTGTGAGTTAATCCCAGGAGCTCCTGGCACGATCACAGCTAGATATGGCCCAGAGGCCCTGCTGGTTGTGGGCTGGGAGGGGCAGCACTTCTGAGCACTGGGCTCAAAGAAGTGCTGGGACAACCATGGCCCCGCAGCTCTGCGCCACAAAGCTCACTGCGGTAGAGACTGCAGCAGGCAGGCGGGCACACCCTGTTAAAGTCACAGCACTGCGTTATTTCTCAGAGCTCCCGCCCTGACAGGACCTGGGAAAACTCTGGTATGGTGGAAGCGCAGGTCTGTACAGGGATTTCCTGTCATCTCAGGAGAAGTCCAAGCTCTGGGGCTGTGGCCTGCGGATGGGGAAAGAGATTTTTTTTTTTTAGGTCATATTCACTCTCTGCTCTCTCACACGGGCCTGGCTGCTGAAAATTCAGCTTTCTGTCCGGAGTCGCTGCTTTTTCACACTCCACCTGTGTAGTCAAGCTCTTTTTAACCTGTCCGGTGGACCCTGGGACGGGCTGTGCTCTCTGCACTAGGGCCCAAGAAAGTTGTAAAGAGGCAGCAACACCCTGCTGTTCTTTGCTAATCTGGTTGACAGCTCCACTGCTCAGGCCAGGGCACAGTGTTTTCACCTGGGCCTGAGTTAGAGCACTGACTAGACCTGGTAGCAGAGGCCAGGTCGGGACTAGAAGCGCTGCTTTTCCGGGTGGTGTTTCTGTCCTCAAAGACACAAAACCCTGGAAACCAGTTTTTTCTTCCTCAGTAGTGGGTTAGATAAGTGATGGTGTTGTTATATGATTCAATAGAGCACAGTCATTGAAGAAAAGCTCTTTTTCATTTTTTTAAGTTAATTTTTATTGAGTGCATTTCATACATTTCTTAATCAAATTTAGACTCATTCCCCCATCCATGCCCACCCCTCGAGCCCCTCCCCCCACCAGAGCTCATGGATTCTGTCATACATGTTAAGTCCTGTCTTGCATCTTTTTTCCTCTGTCTTTTATAATCTTTTCAATGCACAAGTTTACTGTTTCGGTCAGTATTTGAATAGGTTTTTCTCTCTCCTTTTTTGTTCCCTTTAATTTTATATTATTCCAAAATATGCATATATACACTTCACACATAAATCAACATTACAAAATCTGAAAATAAACTATAGGTTAATTCCAAAACACACTTAGAAATTCACATTTTTTTTTTTTGTCTTTTTGTGACAGAGTCTCCCTATAGCCCCAGCTGTCTTGGAACTCACTCTGTAGACCAGGCTGGCCTTGAACTCACAGAGATCCGCCTGCCTCTGTCTCCCAAGTGCTAGATTAAAGGTGTGTGCCACCACCCCCAGCGAGATTCACATTTTTACAGCAAAGTTGCATGTGGGTAAAAAGAAGTATAATTTTACATTCTTTTTTTTTTTTAGAATATGAATACATATCTCCCACCCATATATGGTAATTACAATGTGTGAATACAAGTGGTAGGACAATTCTAGAGCCCATTAAGAGATTCACATTATAATAGCACAGTTGCTTTCAGATACAATGACATATAATAATAAAGTTGCTCAGTTTGCCTGCCAACTGGGGATTTGGTGTTAGCATCCACAAATGAGGGAAACCATTGCCTTTTTTTTTNTCTTTGAACAAGTATTTTTTGTTGTTGTTGTTCTCCAAAATATGCATATATACACTCCACACATGTAACAAAATTACATCATCTGAAAAAAAAACTATAGGTTAATTTCAAAACATGTTTAGGGATTCACTTTTTAACAGTAGAGTTGCATGCGAGTAAAAAGAAATATTTCTTTACACTCCTAAATTACATAGCAAGTTGATGTATGATTTAATATACTTTTTTTATAGTGGCATCAGGTATTATATTTACTAAAAAGGAAAAAAAAACCCTCAGTTTGCCTTACAAATAAGGATTTGGTTCTAGGATCCACAAATGAGGGACACCATACATTGTTTGTTTGTTTGTTTGTTTGTTTGTTTTTTTGGTCTTTTCGAGACAGGGTCTCCCTGTAGTCCCAGCTGTCCTGGAACTCACTCTGTAGACCAGGCTGGCCTTGAACTCACAAAGATCCGCCTGCCTCTGCCTCCCGAGTGCTAGGATTAAAGGCGTGTGCCACCACGCCTGGTGTCTTTTGTTTTCTTGATCTTGGCTAGTCTTATTGGAGTGAGATGATACCATAGTGTGGTTTTAATTTGTATTCCCTTAATTATCAATGATGTTGAACATTTTTTTTAAAGATGTTTCTCAGCCATCTTTACTTCCTTACTGGTGAAGTCTCTGTTCATCTCTTTACTCCATCTTTTGAGTAGGTCATTTGTTTTCTTACTTCTTTGTTTTTTTAAGTAGTTTATATATTCTGGATGTTAATGCTTTCTCAGACGTATCAGTGGTGAAGGTTTTCTCCCACTCTGTGGGTTTTCTCTTCACTTCCTTGATTGTTTATTTAGCTGTACAAAAGCTTTTGAGTTTGATTAGGTTCAACTTGTCATTTGTTATCCTTATTTCCTGTGCAGCTGCTGTTTGATTTAGAAAGTCTTTTCCTACGCCTATGTCCTGCCAACTTTTTCTTCTATCACCTTCAGGGTTTCAGGTTTCAGGTTGAGATCTTTGATCCAGTTGGACTTTATTTTTGTACAGGGCAAGAGTAGGAGTTTAATTTTGTTCTTCTACAAATGGTGATCCAGTTTTGCCAACACCATTTTGCTGAAGATGATATTTTTCCTCCATTGAGCTTTTTTGGCCCCTTCATCAAATATGAGGTGGCTCTCAACAAAATACTTGCAAATCACATGCAGATCCACATCAAAAAGATCGTCCATCATGATCAAGTTGGATTCATACCAGAGATGGTTCAACATATGTAAATCAATAAATATCATAAAACACATAGATGGACTGAAAGACAAAAACCACAGGATCATCTCAATTAATGCAGAAAAAGCTTTTGACAAAATCCAGCATCCCTTCATGCTTAAAGTCCTAGAGGGAACTGGACTGGAGGGATCATTCCTCAATGTAATCAAAGCCATATACAAGAAACCCACAGCCAACATCATCCTAAATGGAGAAAAGTTGGAAGCATTCCCCTTAAAGGCAGGAACATGGCAAGGCTGTCCACTATTGCCACTCCTCTTCAATACAGTGCTTGAAACGCCTATGAATGCAATAAGTAAGAAAGGGAAATTAAAGGAGTACTAATTGGAAAAGAGGAAGCAAAACTATCCCTTTTTGCAGATGATATGATAGTTTACTTAAGGGATGCTAAAAGGTCTACCAGAAAACTCCTAGAAATGATTAAAAGTTTCAGTAAAGTGGCCAGATACAAAATAAACCTAGAAAAATCAGTAGCCTTTCTTTCTTTTTTTTTATAAAGAACTTTTAAAATTTTATTTATTTTTTATGTGTATGAGTGTACTGTCTGCATGTTGGTTTGTGCACCTGTGTCGTGCAATGCCGTGGAGGTCAGAAGAGGGCATCAGATTCTCCTGGAACTGGAGTTAAGGATGGTTCTCAGCCACCATGTGGGTGCTGGGGATCGAACCTGAGTCCTCTGCAAGAGCAGTTGACGCTCTTAACCGCTAGGCCATCTCTCCAGCCCCAGTAGCTTTTCTTTACACCAACAATCTTTTTCATTTTTTATTGACAAGTTCATACGTGTGTACAATTTAGTGTCACGTCCATTCCATTTCCCTCCTCTGAGTCCCCCCATTTCTCTTCCCCCTGGTCTCCTCTCAACTTCATGTCTTCCCCACATGTGTGGTAACCCACTAATTCTTACTGGTGCTGTCTTTATGTGCCTGGCTGTGGAGTGATCCACTGAAGCATGGGAAACCTATGAATGGCCACATCCTCAAAGAAGAATGATCCTCCCTCCTCCAGAAACTGGCAGCTGCTCACGACTCTTCAGTAAGGGGATGGGGGTGTCTTGGGGAACACCTCTCCCATCTAGGCCAGAATTTTGACCCACTTGAATCTTGCTGTGTGTTCGTGAGGGTAATAGCCACCTTTTCAAGGTGTTAGTCTTTCACAACAGTCCTCCCATCCTCCAGAAGAAAGAATGTAACAGCTCTATGTTTTATGACGTGAGATGTGAAATAATACTATAATTTGTCTTAGTAACGAAATAAGCACAGTAGGTCCTCTTCATCTGTAGGATACAGTCCAAGATCCCAGAGATGCTGGAAACCTCAGTGCTGAGCCCTGTATATACTGCCATGCATTTCTGTGATAAGCTTCACCTTCACTTAAGACACTTCCCTTGGCATATCCAAGTTGCCCACGTTATTTCTCTTGTGTGTTGAGGCAAATTATTACATAAAATAAGGATTATTTTGTCATAAACACTGAGATACTGTGACAACTGAATGACTAACAGGAGGACAGTGAATATATTAGACAAGGAAGGTGATTCACATCCAGGGTGGGTTGTAACAGGATGTCATGAGATTCCCCTGTGGTACAATGATGTGTAAACTAAATCTTTTAAAAAATTTTTTATTTATTTTTGTATATGTATGAATGTACTGTCTGCATGTAGGTTTGTGCACCTGTGCCATGGAGGTCAGAAGAGGGCATCGGATTCCCCTGGAACTGGAGTTAAAGACAGTCACAGCCGCCATATAGGTGCTGGGGATTGAACCCAGGTCCTCTGCAAGAGCAGTTGGAGCTCTTAACTGCTAGGCCATCTCTCCAGCCCCATAAACTAAATCTTTTTTTTTTTAATTTATTTTTTTGTATGTGTATGAGTGTACTGTCTGCATGTAGGTTTGTGTACCCGTGTCATGCAATGCCACGGAGGTCAGAAGAGGATCTCGGATTCCCCTGGAACTGGAGTTCTCCTGGAATTGGAGTTACAGACGGTTCTTAGCCACCATGTGGGTGCTGGGGATCTAACCTGGGTCCTCTGCAAGAGCAGTCGGTGCTCTTAACTGCTAGGCTATCTCTCCAGCCCCCCCATAAACGAAATCTTAAGAAGTAGGTAAGCCGGGCATGGTGGCACATGCCTTTAATCCTACCACTCAGGAGGCAGAGGCAGGTGGATCTTTGTGAGTTCAAGGCCAGCCTGGTCTACAGAGTGAGTTCCAGGACAGCTGGGGCTACAAGGAGACCCTGTCTCGAAAAGACCAAAAAAAAAAAAGAAAAAAAAGTAGGTAATGGGGGCTGGAGAGATGGCTCAGTGGTTAAGAGCACTAGCTGTTCTTGCAGAAACCTGGTTTTAATTCTCAGCACCTACATATCTGATAACAACTGTCCACAGCTCTAGTTCTAGGGCAATCCAACACCTTCCTCTGACCTCTGCAGGCCTTGGACAACTCAGGTACACTTACATACATGCAGCAAATGTACTCCTACACATAAAAACAACAAATAGCAGGCCTGGTGGCGCACGCCTTTAATCCTAGCACTTGGGAGGCAGAGGCAGGATCTCTGTGAATTCAAGGCCAGCCTGGTCTACAGAGCAAGTTTCAGGCCAGCTGGGGCTACAGGGAGACCCTGTCTCAAAAAGACCAAAAAAAAAAATATATATATATAAGCTAAATTAAAATGTTAAAAAAAGAAGTAGGTTATTTCTGGAATTTTCCATTTGATGTTTCAGACTGCAGGCGATTGAAGATAACTGAAGCCAGAGAAAGCAAAACCACAGATAAAGAGGTAGGGGGTTGCTGAGTAGACTTTCATAGACGTAGAATGTGAAGGAGAGGCAGGTATAGAACATTCTAGGCTGAGGAAAGAGCCTGGTCCAGGTGGAAAGTTTAAAGAATGTCTGGCATTTTGTAGAGGCACAGAAAGTCTGGTGGCAAGGGAGGAGGAGAAGGAAGGCTTCCAGGATGCGGATTTGAGGATGGCTTTAGGGTATGCAAAGGAGCCTGGCTGACTCAATGTTTCCCTCCTGCCTCCCTCTGAGAGAGCTGTGTGCTTAGTTCTTGGAAGGAGCTTAGGAGGATGCAGATCACAGTGACTCAGACCAGACTCCGTGTGGATCAAAAATCCAAATACAATCAGGGGTCGACAAACCTTTGGAGCCTAACTCTGTCCACAGCCCTGTGGCCAGGCCTGAGGGAGACATGGGACCAGCCTGGCAGGTCTGCAATGGTCACCAGTCTTTGCCTCCTATGGTCTGAGCAGAAGGGCTGATGTGACGGTGGCTTTGACTCACTGCAGTAGCTTAGTAACTCCTTGCCATAGACTCCTAAAACTGGTGCTAGTATCAACCCCATATGCAGGAGAGGTAAATGGAACAAAGAAAAATTAAGAACTTACTCAAGGTCATAGAGCCAATAAGTACCAAAGTGGGATTTAAATTCATTACTTGGAAACAGACTCTGCACAGTCCCCTGAACTGCTAGGTAACTCAGTCTCCATTCAAGTAAGCAGACTTTGAGATAGAAGAGAGTGAAGGCCGGGAGAAATGAAAGGACTGTGAGAGGGAGGGAGGGGGAGATGTTCAGGGACATCATGTCCAAGAGAAGGAGGTTGGAAAATAACAATGGAAACAGAAAGTTAGATGGTTCCACAAGTTCAATTTGTAGAACTCCCCACCCAAGTTGAGAGTGGGGAGTTCCAGATGGAGGGCACATTGTACCCACGCGAAACCTCATGTAATCTTCAGATGTCATTCTGCAAGTCTGAGGTGTCTGCCATGACAAATATCCATTTTTCTGATTCTTGTGGTGTCTCCCCATTCATTCATTCACTCATTCACTCATTCATTCACTCACTCATTCATCCATGCATGTATGAATTCGTAGGTATCTCTGAGCATTTTCTCTGTGTCAGCCGCTTTGATGTGGCAATGCAAGCATAGTTTTACAGTACCTTGATTTTCCTCTGTAAACAAATGTATCTATGCATCCTCCTCACTTGATGAGCATCAGTGGAGAGATTTCCTGCCTTCCCTTCCCCCAACAAAAGGCATAATAACTAATAAGGACCATATGTCTTGATGGAGAGCCCATTTCCTACGCAGTCTATGCTGAAATTGAGAAGGCTCTTGTCTTCTGGTAGCTTACGATCTAGATACAGCTCTCATATATGAGCTGAATAAAGAGCTATCTGTGTCATGTTTGCTTTTTATTGATAAACTGAACAGATATATGAGTATAGAAAAATGCACAAGCAAATAAGTAAGTCAACATAAACTACAGAAAATAATCTGTTGTGTATGTGGGGGTGTGTGGTATATGAGCTTAAACAGAAAATTTGGAGAGTTTATGAAGTGTCTAAGATGAGAGAGGAGGAGCACTCAGAAAGCATTTAAAAATTGTTTTAAATTTATTTTTATGTGTATGAGTGTAATGCCTGCATGTATGTAACTGCATACTGCATGTATGTTGTGCAGTGCCCACGGAGGTCAGAAGAGGGTTTCAGATCCTCTGGAACTGGAGTTATAGATGGTTGTTAGCTGCTATGTGGGTGCTGAGATTCAAATCAGAGTCTTCTGGAAGAGCAGACAGTGCTCTTAGTTGATGAGCCATCTCTCCAGCCCCTCGGAAAGCATTTGAACAAAATAGAAAAAAGATCAAAGACAAGACCCTTGAAGTGGCGGGGTAGGGAAAGATAAGGGTGGTGAGAAGACAGGCCAGGTTGAGGCAGAATTCTATACTACCAAGGTCTCAGAGGGACCTTAAAGAGTTAAATGAGATTTTACCCATATTTTCTTATATGTGTCCTTATGCCAAGAGGGTGACATAATAAAACCAATGCTTTTAAGATGATTAATCTGGTGCTGTAATACAGCATCGATTAAAGAAGAAAAGAGACCCAATCAGTTAAGAAATTACTGCCTCCGTCTAGACACAAGATACGTGTGTCCTAAAATACAACTGCATTTGTGCTCAGCATCAGCCCACCGTCTAAAGACCATTATGTTGTCAGAACCACCTTTTGGGCTTTTCCAGCTCACCTTTTTGTTTTGTTTTATTTTTTTTGAGACAGTGTCTTGCTGTATAACCCTGGCTGGCCTGGAACTTACTATGCAGACCATGCTGCCCCTGAACTCACAGAGATCCACCAGTGTCTGCTGTGATTAAAAGCATGCACCAACACACTCTACCCTAGTCATCTTTTAACATGATAACAGCTACAAGGAAGAAACTTTATTCTTCTTGGTAGATGAAAAGATTCAAGGCTGGGTTTACAGCTTTGTGGTAGAGCACTTGCTTAGTGTGCATGAGGCCCTCAGTTGGCTCCCCAGGACTTGGCGAGAAAGAAAGAAAGAAAGAAAGAAAGAAAGAAAGAAAGAAAGAAAGAAAGAAAGAAAGAAAGAAAGAAAGAAAGAGAAAGAAAGAAAGGATGGATAATCTTTTATATAACCTATTTGATTTTTTAATATAAGTATAACCTCTTTATATTTATTTTATATAACCTCTTTTATTATTAAGAGGTTATATAACTTGTGCAAATTCTTACAGCTATATTTTGGATGTTGCATCACTTAATTTCTGGCCCAGTGCTTCCTGTTTTATATAACAGTTGTCCTTCTTCTTAGAGGACTCAGTCGTAGATGTGTGCAACAGACACATTATCATTTTGAGGACTGAGAGAGGGTTTCTGGAACCCCAATATTCAGACTGAGTTGGAAGAGAGAAAAATGTGTACTGTTGATGGAACAAAACGTGGATTTGAAAAAGACATTTTTTAAAATTAGTTAATTTATTTTTTATGTGTATGAGTGTACTGTCTGCATGTAGGTTGGTGCATCCGTGTTGTGCAGTGCTGCAGAGGTCAGAAGAGGGCATCGGATTCCCCTAGAACTGGAGTTAAAGATGGTTCTCAGCTGCCATGTGGGTGCTGGGGATCAAACCCGGGACCTCTGCAAGAGCAGTTGGTGCTCTTAACTACTAGGCCATCTCTCCAGCCCCGAAAAAGACATTTTTAACCAAATCCAAGTGACTTAGAAATTTGAATGGAAAAAAAAAAGACCTTTGCTGGGCAGGGGATGTTGCTAAGTGGTCGAATACTTGTCTAGCACGCACAACTCCACCATTGCAAAATAAACAAACAAATAAATAAACAAATAAAATGAGCCAGATACGGTGGCACACACCTTTAATGCCAGCACCTGGGAGGCAGAGGCAGGTGGATCTCTGGGAGATCAAGGCCAGCCTGTTCTACCTAGCAAGTTCCAGACCAGATGGAGCTACAGGGAAACCCTGTCTCCCAAATAATAATAATAAAATGAGTATGTACATTAAAAGACATTTTGTTTTGGAGCATCCATGAGAAAATGATCTGAAGTCAAACAATTGAGAGAAACTGACATAATTCATTGGATCCTTCCTTCCTTCCTTCCTTCCTTCCTTCCTTCCTTCTTTCCTTTCCTTTCTTTCTTTCTTTCTTTCTTTCTTTCTTTCTTTCTTTCTTTCTTTCTTTCTTTCTTTCTTTCTTTCTTTCTTTCTTCCTTTCTTTCTCCTTTTGAGACAGGTTTCCTTTTAGTCCCAGCTGGGATGGAACTCATTGTGTCGACCAGGCTGGACTTGAACTCACAGAGATCCACTTACCTCTGCCTCCCAAGCACTCCCACCATGCCTGGCTTGGAGCTATTTTACAGAAGAGAAGAAGGGGCAGATAAGGAATGAATCTAAATCATATTCGAATCATAGTAGCATAAGAATGGAAGTTTAACTGTTTAAGGGGACTTTAGAGGACCTGATATGCCACCCTACAGGAATATCTCTACTCAGGTTCCCTGGGAGGTGATGAGGAGCTGCGGAAGGAGGGGAAGACGGAACGAAGTGTAGCCTAGTGACTAGCATTTGTTTCCAAAAACATGTTCAAGCATAATATGTATTTTCCACTTAAAGGCCCCAGCTATGGAGCTATAATAAACTTTAGACATTTGTTATTCTGTGACCTAAAACATGAATAAGCTTAACTCCTATAGCTTCAGAATTTAAATGCGTCAAGACGTAAATTCTTTGGAATTTAAATAAATTTTTATTTTAGGCTTAAAACACTCAACACCAAAAGATTGATGCTGGCAGGGTGGCTGGAACATTGCCTTGTCTCTTCAGAGGACTGGGTTTGTGTCAATGAAAGTGACAAATGTGCCAAGTGGGATCTGAAAGCTGAGGGATTCATTTACAGTGTGTCCTCAGGGCAATAAAATGGATATTTAGGTCCATATAAAGACCCTCTGTACTAGTCCCCAAGTTTGACTGATTTGACAAATACATCATATATATATATATATATATATATATATATATATTATGTATGTGTACATCTGTGTATGTGTACATGTGTATAAACCAGAGGACAGCCTTGGGTATCATCCTCAGGAACATAGTCCACCTCCTTTGAGAGAAAGTCTTTCATTGTTCTTGAGCTTACCACACAGATGGCCAGAGACCCAGAGAGCTTCACGTCTCTGCCTCTTCAGTGCTGGGATAATAAAATGCCTATTTGTTGTTGTTGTTGTTGTGTGAGGTTCCTGGAGCCCAAACCCAAGTCCCTATGCTTTTGAGGCGAGCACTTTACTGACTGAGACATCTCCCTTCTGCCCAGGACAAGTTGTATAGTCGCTGGAGAGCCATAAGTACATTGTATTCAGGGGAAATGTGGGAGGTCTGAGCCAATCTTCCAAGACTGGTGATTAATGACAAGGCTCCAAAGGGACCTGGCAGAGGGAGGGGCTCTGTCTCCACCCCACATCTCCACTCCACATGTTTTGAATGAGGATATCCCTTGTAGACTCCAGGTATTTGGACATTTTGTCCCCATCTGGTGGTGCTGATTCCGGAGGTTTAAGAAGGTGCAGCCTTGCTGGAGGATGCATTGGGGGCGGGCTTTGAGAGACTTAAGCCTTGCTGGATGTCCAGCCCCTCTGCCTCCTGCTCCTGCTGGAAGGTGCGAATGCTCTGCTTTCTGCTCCAGCCTCCTCTGCAGCCATGGCTCCAGCTATGGAGCTATAATAAACTAAACATTTATTATGCCATTGTGGACTCTGATCCCTATGGAGCTGTAAGCCAAATAAACTCTTCCTTCTGTAAGTTCCCTTGGTCATAGTGTCTTATCACAGCAACACTTATTACGAAGAAAGCTGGAAGTTACCAAGAACAATTCCATTTAATATGATCATTACACTTTTGTAAGTCAACACAGGACCTTTGCCCTCTTTCCTGCCATTTACCAAGTAGGTCAGTGTTCAGCCATCTTGGAATTGATCTCATGGGCTCCTCTCGGTCACAATCACCATCCACTGGCCCAGCATGGGTAGGAAGATCCAGAAGGCCAGCTCTGTAACTCCTTTTGCCCACAGCCCAGAGCTGCTGGATCTCAATCTGACAGAACTAAGTTAAGTTTCCTGGGTTTCTAAAATGATTTTTTTAATAAATATTTTTTTAAATTTTATTTATTTCTGTATGTGTACAAATGTACTGTCTGCATGAAGGTGTGTGCACCCATGTCGTGCAATGCTACGGAGGTTGGAAGAGGGTGTCGGATTCCCCTGGAACAGGAGTTCTCCTGGAATTGGAGTTTCAGATGGTTCTCGGCCACCATGTGGGTGCTGGGGATTGAACCCAGGTCCTCTGCAAGAGTGGTTGGCGCTCTTAACCTCTAGGCCATCTCTCCAACCCCTCTAGAAGGATTTCTATACTGTGCGAATTGTGAGAGTTCCTTTTACCCCCTACATAAAAAGATTCATTGCCTTTATGCTTCCATATAAATTTATATTGTACGTTGAACATATGCCCTCTTTACCCCTCCCCCTTTTCTTGTCCCCTTCCCATCAGCTCTCTCTGTTCCCTAGTCAGTTTAGCTTCTGTGTTCATGTCATATATACATATGTGTTTTTGTGTATCTATTTAAATATAGGAAAACAGATGAGAGAAAAACATAAGATATTTGTCTTCCTGAGATTGGCTTAATTTGCTTAATATAAATATATTCCCAGTTGCATCCATTTTCCTGCAAATGACATAACTTCATTCTTTTTCACATCTACACCCCTTTCATTGTGCATGTGTGTGTGTGTGTGTGTGTGTTGTGTAACATTTTTTATGCATTCTTTTGTTCCTTGACACTTATTTTGTTCCATTTAGCTGCTGTGAATTGTAAATAGTCCTGTACAAACACTGAGGGACAGGTACCTCTGTGGTGTGGTCACTTGACATCTTTTGGGTAAATACCCAGGATTGGGACAGCAGGGTCACAGGGAAGATTTATTTTCTCAACATGTATGTTATGGATAATTGACATAGTTTGAGATTGGCTTAGTGGGACAGACAGGAAGCTAGGGTGCCCTTGACCTGTGCAGGCTTGCTCTTGGAAGGCCTGACAGGGGGTATAGTCAGCTCATCTTCTGGAATCAAGGTGGATGGTGCTGGCTTGAAACAGAAGACCTCTCTACTCAGCAACTGGCACTCAGTGGGTATTTTTCAGACACAAACACATACCAAGTGTTGACCATGCCATATTTGGCTTGGTGTAGTTCTTACCACCTCCCTAGGTGGTGAGCTGAATCCCAATGCTTCCAAACTCAGAGAAGACTCAATAGATGTTGACTGAAAAGTTAAGATGAATACTGGAAATTGGTTTTTACTCCTGTTTGTATAGAAAAGATACAATGGGGTTTCAGGGAGGTTTATGCTGATAGCAGTTTGCCAATCTGGGATTCAATCCGGTGGGAGTAGCACCTGTCCACTGAGCTATGATGTATTTTCATGCTACTGAGAAGGTGTAGAAGCACAGCTTCCTTCACAGTGTACTTCTAAGAAACAGAACAACCTTTCAGAACACCAAAGCAGCATTAATGCAAAATACATAGTTATGAATTGAATTCATAATAAAGTGGCTTAAAGCAGAACACCACTCAGCCAGATAAACTTAGAGGTAAGTAATCACCTCTATTCATTCAGAATATGATGCGATAGGTTTTAGATACTTGGAAGATAGTTTCTGTGGTACAGGAGTATCCTCTGATTCAGGCAGATGCTATTTTCCTGAGCTTAGCTGTGCCAGCTTTCCAAAGATCTTCACAGCTGGGTTTGCTGATTGATACCCCTGATTAGGAAGGGCAGGGAGAGTCATGTGACCCTCACCTGAGTATTCAGCCATCCCCCTAACTGAGGGTGGTCTGGAAGAAGGGCTAGAGTACCCAGATCAGAGACATCTAGGGAGGGGATGGGGGCTCCATTTACGCAGCTGTAGGAAGCCATCATTATGTAAGATGAGAAAACAGAAGCACAAAGGTGAAATAATTTGCTCAAGGTCAAAGCCTGCTTGCAGCCGCGTGGGTGGGGAAATCTCCGGGGCGCTAGGATTTGTATTTCATCCTTTCCCACTTGCACCAGGCCCTGATCTTATTTCCATCTCTCTTTGCATGCAATCATCAAAGAGCTATTGTTAGGCTCTTCTGGGGACAGCATCTCTTTATCTTGCTGGAGACCTTAGGGAATGGAGACATTAGCTGACAGGAATTGACTGTCAGTCACAAGAAGAAGGTTCTTTTGGAAGAAATGAGTCTTCTGAGGATTGAACTTTTAATACACAACTCATTGATGGCTATTATGATTTCCCAAGACCTCTGAACACATGTGCTCCATGCACCAGCATACACTTACATGCATGTGCATGCACATGGTACCCAACGGTGCATCTGAGCTGAGTCCAACTGGGATATTGGGGTGTGGAAATCTACTGCAGCAGCATCAGTGATGTTCACACAAACAGCTGACTCATCCAGGAATCTGTCTCTGTTCTCCTTTTCCCTCTTTTCTTACTGTCCTCTGGCTTTGATTCCCCTTCCTACCACTTCCCAGTCACCTAATTAAGATTGCTTTCTGAGGTGGCCAGGAGTCATATTTGACACCATTTCAACCTCTAATTGTTTTATTTCTCTAACCCGACAGCACAGACTCTCAGCAGAACAGTATGATTATTTTAACTAAGTCTACACACTAAATTGTTTCCCTGCAAGGAACTATGAAGATCTCAGTTGATGTCCCTCCCTCGTTGTTCTATGATCCATGGATCTGCTTCCTAGGATGCTAAGCCCCAGCAACAAGTAAAGTCAAGCCATTTATTGAAATACTTTAGATATTCCAGACTAGACCACTAAAATAGCACATGCGAGCAAGCCAAAGCTCGAAGATGCAAACCTCTGCAATAATCATAGTTTCATTCTAATTCTGTGATAGTTCTCTCTCTCTCTTTCTTTCTCTCTCTCTCTCTCTCTCTCACACACACACACACACAGCTGTTTGTTATACATTTATGTCATAGAGCAAATATTTACTCAGTCTGATGCTGTGGTTTGGCTTGTGATCTGTCCCTGCCAAAATTCATCTTGAATTTTTTATTTCTTAAATATTTCATTATTTTTATTTTATTCTATATGTATGAGTGTATTGCCTGCATGTATGTAAGTGTACCTGTGTCATGCAATGTCCTCAGAGGACAGATGAGGATGTCAGATTCCCCTGGAACTGGAGTTACAGATGGTTGTTAGCCACCATGTGGGTGCTGAGATTTAAACTAAATGTTTTCTGCAAGAAGAGCCATTGCTCTTAACCTCTCCATACCCATCTTTAATTTTTAATAGTCACTGTAATGGTGGGAGCTTGGGAGGTCTACCCTTACAAGAGGATCAGTGTAGCTCCTGGAAGGGAATATTAGTTACCTCCAGAATGGAGAGCTGGTCAGCTAGCTTATTTGTCCCCTCTTTCTCTTCCATGCACATCTGTGTCCATTTTCTTTACTTTTCTGGTCTGCATGGACCATGTGGCCCTTGACAGAGCCATGAAGATGCTGGTAAGTTCCCAGCCTCCAGAACCTAATAAATCTCTTTATAAATGACTGTCTCAGGTATTTTTCTGTACCGACAGAAAATGCCCTAAGTTGTTCATCCTGTGGTTTGAGATCTTATATTCTAACCAAAAGAAGACAAAAAATTTCAATACCACAAAGTAAGTTCTTGAATATTATCTTATGTGACATGTTTCTCCAGGCAGACTGGGGAAGCAGGGGTCTTGGACAATTATGACTCCTTCACAGGGACCCTCCTCTCTAGGGAACATGGGAGGTCCTACCTCAGCCTGGAGAAGTACCAGAAGGGGCCTCTTTTCCACCCTGCAGACAGGAGCAGGTGTCACATGGCTTGCTGATCCAATGGGCCCTCTGTCTGCTGAGTCACCTTCATATTCCATAGTTATAAAATGAGGAAAAAGTCTCTGTGGTATCTGTCTCCAAAGAGCAACACAACTATAGCCTTGGGAAAAATGTAACCAGAAACATTTCTACATGGAGTGAAGACCTCTCTAATCAGCCTGTATTCTTAGTTCCTGAATCACACATTATTCTACAAAGGTGATTGTAGTCCATTTAAGACCTCTAAGAAAGAGGATATTGCAACCTTTTTCTGTAAGGCCAAGGCACACTAAGGTGCAAGGGAACAAGTGGCAGCATGGGAGCCAAGGCCTGGCCACAAGCTCCGTCCCTCGGCCAAATGAACATCTCTGTCTGTCTTTCATTAATATTGAATAAAGCGTCCAACATGAAAGGCTGAGCTTTCCTTTAACCCCTGACATTTATTGACTTTAAGATTTCATTGACCTGGGGAGGAGGAAGAAGAGGAGGAGGAGAAGGAGGAAGAGGAGGAGGAGAAGGAGGAAGAGGAGGAGGAGTAGGAGGAGAAAGAGACTGACTGTAAGTCCCAAGATTCCATGAGGAAGGGATAGAAGAGAAAATCCAAGTCATGGTGAAAAAATAACTCAGTGGAACATTTCTTTTCAGTGATGAGAGTGTATTAAACTGATAGTGCAGTAGCAGCAGTTGTAAAGTAGCCCAAAGCCACATTGTTTATTTACTGGTCTGTGGCCTTTTACTGTGCTTTGTATCAGAGTTCTTAACAAGATTAATAAATCACACACACACACACACACACACACACACACACACACACAAAGAACTCATTTGGAAGTAAAACAATTCTCAAAGGAGTCCAGCCAAAGCCCTGTACCTGGATGTTTCTAGCAATCAAAACTTGGAAGCAGGAAGACATCCTCTGGGAGGTGAATGAACAGACTGTAGCACATTCAGGCAGGAGCATAAGGCTCAGTGCTCAAGAATGGGCCAGAGAGATGGCACAGTGAGTGAAGCTTTTTCACTCACTCACAGTGAGTGAACTTTTACAAGTGTGAGTTCAGATCCTCAGACCCTACACCTGTAGTCCCAGTGCTCCTACAGTGAGATGGGAGGGGAGACAAAAGAGTCTGGGAAGCTTGCAGGCCAGCTAGGCTCGCAGATGCAGGGGGAAGCAACACGAGATGCAATTCAGATAGGGTGGAAGGTGGGGACCAATACCTGAGGTTGTCTTCTGACTTCCACATACAGCCAACACTGTTGCATGCACATGGACACACACACACACACACACACATCATACATACACACACAATTAGTAAAAATTTTAAAAGAAATGAACTGTCAAGTTATGAAAAGACATAGAAGGATCTTAAATAATTTGAAAGGCTACGAACTATGATTCCAACTATGAGACAATTTGGAAAAGATAAAATTGTGGAAACAGGAGAAGAACGAAGATCAATGGTTGCTAGGGAGTTTGGGGAGAGAGCCCGGCGAAGAGGCACATCATAGAAGATATTCAAGGCAATATGGTGGTTAGGAGGCAAGCCTCCGGGCACCTGTGAGGGACTGTCTAGACGAGGTCGGCCTGTGGGCATGTATGATTACCTTGATTATGATGACTGAGAAGGGAAGACCTGTTCACTGGGAACAGCACCATTCTCATTCTCAGGGCAAGGGATTCTGGTCAGGATAAAAGTTTGGAACCTGGGCAGAGCGTTGCAGGCAAGCGTGCAGCCACTGCTTTCTGCCCTCAACCGTGTGCGATGTGTCTAGCTCTCTGAAGCTCCATGGAACTGTGAACAAATAAACTCTCAAGATTCCCTTGTCAGGAGCAACTTTTCTCACAGTAAAAAGAAAAGAAACGAAAGCAAGCAGTGAAACTGATCTGTGAGATTCAGTGATGATAAATTCAGGCCATTGTGTTTGTCTTGGTGTGTGACTTCAGAGCGACTGCTGTGTTGTTATTTCCTCTCCATTGAAACACTGCCTCCTGGGAGACAGGGATAAGAGCACTGAACAGACAAGGTTCAGGAACTTGTCATTCACAAGGCCCCACCACAAGGTTATAAAAGCAGTAATGGACTTTTCGGTGATGCTTCTGCCTGTGAGTCATCCATGCCCCTGCGAGGAACCCCAATAAACTCATCACTTTATCAATCTATACTTGAGTGGAATTAAATTTTTTTGGAATTTATTATTATTATTATTATTATTATTATTATTTCTTTTTGGGACAGGGTCTCCCTGTAGCCCCAGCTGGCCTGGAACTCATTCTGTAAACCAGGCTGGACTTGAACTCACAAAGATTTGCTTGCCTCTGCCTCCTGAGTGCTGGGATTAAAGGAGTGCGCCACCACGCCCGGTGGAATTAATTCTTGTGTGCCGCCAGTGCCTAATCTGAAGTGAATTCATGTTTGTTCATGTCTCAGGAGAAGTCATACAATAGAACGGTAAGACAAACTATGGATCTGAGGGGACGGTGATGCATCCGGTTTAGATGAATCTATTGAGATGGATGCACCTTCTTGGTACAAGAACTGTAGACACAGAGAACAGAGGCTTGAAAAGAAAATCTCTGTGCCTTCTATTCAATTTGCTGTGATCTCAAAATCACTTTAAACTATAAAAAAATCCACTAGAAAAATCCAATATAGATTTTGGCCCTTGCTTCTGCCACCAACACTTGATTCACTGGTTGACCAAAAACCCAGTCCACTGAGTTCCTGGGGTCTCAGTTGCGCCCTGGCTCCTGTACTACCTTCCTTCTTTCTTTCAGGTTCATGGATTCTCTCCTTCAGTTCAGGATTGCCTCTTCAGGATGTTCACTGAATTCTGTATCTTTGAAGATTCTAGGCAATGCTGTTTTAACTCCACAAATGCTAAGAATTTCTGCCTCTGTCTTCATGGCCTGCTATGGACAGACTTTTCTCAAGTTGATGTTCAGTTCATTTTTATTTGCCTTCCTTCTGGAATCTTCTGCATACTTTCAAAGTACACTTGCTAGAGCATCAAGTTAGATGGGAGTTTGCTGCTGTAAGCCGTTAGGCCTGGGGAGGTCCTGGGACAACTCTGTGCTGGAATGTCTTCAGAGCCATCGAGGAAGCCAGGTGTCTTATCTTGAAGAATGCTTAGCTTTGCCTCCAGACAGTTTCCTGGAGGACATGTTTACCAGCAAACTGTAGAGGGCAGTGCTCCTGAAAAATGGGGGTCATTGATCTGTTCAAGTCCATTAGCCTGGAGATACTGATTGTCTGGGAAAGACACCCCATCACTGGAGAGGTTGTGTGGCTTTCACTTGGGTCAGAGAGAAGAAAGCAAAGCAGGAGGTCTGCAGCAGGAGGTCTGCAGCAGGAGGTCTGCAGCAGGAGGTCTGCAGCAGTAAGGGAATCATCTTAGGAGCCAAAGCTTGGAGAAGGAGGGACCCTGGGCTTAAGGCTGAACTGCACAGTTGTAAGACACATATCCCGTCAGAGGCTACTGTGTTCAGAATAGAGACCTGAGATCACCTGAGCAAGAAGACACCTTGCCAGGTGTGGTGGTGCACGCCTTTAATCCCAGGACTCGGGAGGCAGAGGCAGGTGGATCTCTGTGAGTTCAAGACCAGTCTGGTCTACAGAGCAAGCTCCAGGCCAGCTGGGACTAAAGGGAGACCCTGTCTCAAAAATACAAAAAAAAAAAAAAAGTAAATATAAAATAAAAATAAGAAGACACTTTGATTGCCGCATAGAAGGCTCCCTTATGCTTTCTCTGGAGAGCCCTATAAATCCATCAGGCTCTGTCCTCTCTATGCTTTGACAAAGATCTAATAGCCCAAGCCAGGCGTGGTGGCCCACGCCCTTAATCCTAGCACTCGGGAGGCAGAGAGAGGCAGGTGGATGTCTGTGAGTTCAAGGCCCGCCCAGTTTACATAGTGAGTTTTGGGGCATCTGGGGCTAGAGGGAGACCCTGTCTCAAAAAGCCAAAAAAAAAAAAAAAAAAGATCTAATAGATCTAATAGCCCCTGTCCCATTAGGACCCCTTACTGTTAATCAAATGAGGGCAGGTGATCAATTGGCCTGGATTAATAAAATTAATCTTTAAATCAAACATATTCAAAAGGTTCTAAAAAGTGTCTGATATTTTCTTGTAAATGGCTACAGATGATCAAATTAACAGCAGCATACTGAATAGGATCTCTAGCTGATGCCTTGGAGAGAGGGCTCTCCTTCCAAGTGATGCTTTTTGAAATTAAAGGAGGAGGGGTATTTTTTGGTGGAATTAATTGTCAAAGTGGCATAGTTGCTAGAGATTAGAGTCCCCTGTTGGGTTTTCTACAGTCAGCCAAGCACAGACGGGCTGTATTTGTAGCTGGTGAGCCTTCTAAAGAGCTATTCTACTGCTCTGCTGGACAGATGAATTATCACAGGAAGCCGTCTCTGAACCCTCTGTTTTCCAAGAAACCCAAGGACTAATGAAACTGCCTACATATACTTGAGTCCATGCTGTTTAGACTCAGGCTTATAACATCAGAGTGGCCTTCATCAGTTCTGCTTTAATACATACTGAAAATAAAGGGCTCTTTATTGATCATAGAGCTTAAGCTTGTAGGAACTCGAAGCAAAAGGCCAGATATAGGCATACAACTTCACCCCAAAGTGCTGTGAACTTGTATCCTTTTATTCATCCTTGTAACCATTGGGTCTGAAGAAAAAGACAAAGAGTAATGTATCCATGAACACTCACCCTTGCTGTCTTTAATTCCTGTCTTCTAAGAACAAGGCATCAGATGGTACATGCTACATAATTAATAGCTAAGCCCTCCTGTAATCCATCACCTTCTTCAAGCCATAGTCAATTCTTCTGATCCAGCAGAATTTTCAAAGTGCGTTGCTGTTGTGGGTCCCAGTCTGCAGGAGATTTGATACGGCATGCAACAGAACCCTGTAGGCTAGTGAGGTTGTCAAGGGAGAGCAGGGAGAAACTAACTAATAACAATGGCTTTTGTTCAGAGCACAATTCGGAGGAACCCTGGCTTAGCAGTTAACCATCCACATATCAAAGCAGTTCATTTCTATATTAATCAGTATGTTCCTTCAGTTCACCAAGTAGCTATTTATGGAGGAATTTTAAGTCTAGGAAAAACTGTTAAAGTACAGCCCCTGTCATGAGTCAAAGGGCTTTCAAAGTATATCATACCTGCATATGTCCAATTTTACCTGTGCCTTTTAAATGTACCAACCCTAATCTTTTAGAGCAATTAAAATATTCCATTAGGGGGAATATCTTAAGCTCAGAAAGCTGGCAAGGACTTTAGAGAGGTCGTGCAACCACTTGAATAATAGAGATGAGGCTGAGCTGGTTAAATGATAGGCCGAAAAGGTACAGAGCAGATTGTCTCGGCGTCTCTATTTCCATCTGCAGCCTGTAGAATCAAGGATGCAACTCCTGGCTTTAGGGTTTGAGCATCCCCGTAACCTCCATGTAAAGTGTGTCTGGTACATGCACAGGCCACACAGGATAAAAAACATTTCCAGTAAATGAGGCATTGTTTCCAGGTGGAAGTCATGTTTGATCTTTCTGTGCTGTTTTATATTTTCTAAGTTTTGATAATGAATACGTTGTTTTGAGGAATAGGAAAAGTGAAATGGATTGTATTAAAATCAAGATGCCTCTCAGGCATCCCCTGTGCACAGGGCTCTTAAGGCACCCTGAGCACAGCCGTGCTGTTTTATAATCCCCTCTCTAAGTGTCTTCTGTCCATCTCTTTAGGACACACACTGGCACAGGCTACACCTCCTTGAGCGTCTCTGCATCTTCACAGAAGTGTCTACCACACTGGAGGCCTGGGTCAAATGTTTGCTGAATGAGGCAGGGACGAATTCATGAATAAATAACATCAGACAAACAATGGATGTCCTCACAGCAGTTTGGCCTCATCATCTGGCTCCTCACAGACACTGCTCTAAATGGCAGACACTGGCCTCCTTTGGACTCCATTGTCCCTTGTCTCCTGTTCTGGAAGAAATCCTTATCTCCTCCAGACTCCTCCAGGCACAGGTAGACCTTGGGCTTTGTCCTGCTCTAACACTCCTCAGGGCTTCCAGATCCTCCCCCCAAAATAAATGAGTTCAAACTCGGGATCTCAGAACACTTAGTTTTTAAAATTGTAACCCCAGAATTATGTTCTCCTCTGCAAGAAGCCAGAATCTGGCCATGCACAATGGACGCTTCATTTCTACTGAAGGCTCCTGAACAGTTTTTGTGTTCCAGTGAGTTCTTTTACGTTTGGAGCTCAAACAGACGAGCTAGAGGCAGAGCCATGCAGGAACTGCAGGTATCACTACGGGGGGGGGGGGGAGAAGCTGTGTTTGGAGCAGCATGTTCTGAGGCCGCTTGGACATCATTTGGTTTCTTGCAGCAACAGAAGAATCGAGCTGTCTCCCATGTACCATTAGCTAATTAGGACAACTATTTCTGGCCTGTGGTCTGGTCATTTTAACAGGAAATACCAGGAATCTGTGGTTTCAAAGTAACTGCCATAGTAAAGCATCTACGTCCTTCTTTCTAAGCCCTGGGATGTGGATGCTTTTTATTCTCAGCTCAGCTCTGCAAAGAAAACTGCTGATTCATTCTTTTCCCCTTCCCACTGTCGCCAGGATGAAAGAGTATAAATAATTTACATTAAGATATCAAGACAAGCAGTGGTTTTAAATTTGTTGCATTCTTGGCAGAAATTGCTTTTGTGACAATGAATTAAACTAAAAGGGCCATCAATGACTGCGGAAAGCTTTTCAATATGGTCAGAATGACACTCTCCCCTTCCTGCAAAGTCCTAGCTTGAAGGTCAGTAACTTTCACACTGCCTCTAGTTGGAGATGGGGGTGTTGACACACTTTGTGTGTTCCTGTGTGTGTGTGTGTGTGTGTGTGTGTGTGTGTGTGTGCATAGGCCAGAGGACAACCTTGAATGCCATTTTTCAAAGGTGCAGTCCACCATGTTCTTTGAGACATGGTGACCTAAATAGACCATGCTAACTGGCCAACAAGCCTCCCTTCCATCCTCCCATGGACTGAGGGACTCCATGCCAGCTAATTTATTTGTGTTGTGGGTATCCGAATTCAGGTCTTTAAGTATTTTTATTGACAGAGTTGTATCCCCAGCCTAGTGTCAGAGTTTTAGTGAATCTACTTTAGAGAAAGCATTATTTCACAGGAAGATGGGGGATGTGTGGCATTGATGCCCCCACATCCTTGTCATACCTGGGGCAAAGCCACTCACCAAAAAACATCATCTCCGGAAGGGCCCCAGAACCTTCCTTCTTTTTATGTGTATATTGCCTGCTTGTGTGTAAGTGCACCCATGCTGTGCAATGCCCATGGAGGTCAGAAGAGGGGATCAGTTCCCTGGAAACTGGAGTTGCAGACGGTTGTTAGCCACCATATTCATGCTAGGAATGAAATGTGGGTCCTCCCAGTGCTCTCCTCTGAGCCATGTCTCCAGCCCCCAGAATCTTTTTAGCCCCTTACACTCAGCAGCCTCAAGGCAGAGTCGCCACACCAGAGGGCCACTTTATTAACCTTAATTAGGTAATTTGGGGGTTGATTTCAAGCACAGGCTTTGAAGCCACTTAGGGCACCATCCACCGTCCCTGTCAGTAGGCAGCAGCAGCATAGACACGGGCTGCTCCAGCTGAGCGGAGTCCTGCTGGGACAGTTGCTCTGAGAGCTTCCCCACACTTGGCTTGTTTTCCCTAGAGGATCAGATTTTTTTTTTTTTTAATTTATTTCTGTATGTGTATGGATGTACTGTCTGCATGCAGGTCTGTGCACCCATGTCGTACAATGCCGCGGAGGTCAGAAGAGGGTCTCCGACTCCCCTGGAGCTGGAGTTCTCCTGGAATTGGAGTTTCAGACGGCTCTCGGCTGCCATGTGGGTGCTGGGGATTGAACCCGGGTCCTCTGTAAGAGTGGTCGGCACTCTTAACTGCTAGGCCATCTCTCCAGCCCGAGGATCAGATTTTTTTGTTGGAGCCTGCAAACTATTTTGCAAACAACTAGGCAGCTTTAGTTATACGCTTATGATCTGGTTATTGGCTTCTATGACTGTCTTCTGGAGTCTAAATTCTGCCTGTTCAGACTTGGTGCTCTTAGATCGGATTATGGCCATTTCTGCCAGTTCTAGGTAGAGTAGGTCCCTCTGAGCAGGGAAGCCACTGCGGTTCTAAAGGTAAGTATGTGTCTTAGTTTGTTGTAAGTGCTGTAACAGAACACCTTAAGTGGGGTGGCCTATAGCCAACAGAAATATATTGGTCATGGTTCTTTTAAGAAAAATACTCATTTTTTAATTATTATTTTATGTACATGAGTGTATTGCCTGCATGTAGGTAGGTATTATTTTGTGTATATGAGTGTATTGCCTGCATGTAGGTAGGTGCACCCCTTCTGTGCAATGCCCACAATGTCAGAGGAGGGGGCACCAAATTTCACTGGAAGTGGAGTTACAGATGTTTGTTGACCATCATAAGGGTGCTGGAAATC
This sequence comes from Rhizomys pruinosus, assembly GCA_009823505.1. NCBI lineage: Eukaryota > Metazoa > Chordata > Mammalia > Rodentia > Spalacidae > Rhizomys > Rhizomys pruinosus. The sequence goes on from VZQC01014891.1 coordinate 1,842,428, forward strand.
GAACCCAGGTCCTCTTTGGAACTAGCAAGTGCTCTTAACCACTGAGCCATCTCTACAGCCCCAAGACTTTATGTTTTTAAATGTGTGTGTGTGTGTGTATGTGTGCGCGTGCCTACACGTGTCTAGTGTCCACGGAGGCCAGAAGATCTCCTGGGAGCTGGAGTTACAGGCAGTTGTGAGCCAGCTGATATGGGCACTGAGAACTGAACTCACGTCCTCTAGAAGAGTAGAGAACATTCTTAACCCTTGGCGCACCTGTCCAGCCCATTTCACTATTCTTTTTTTAAAATTTTTTTTCTTTTTTTGGTCTTTTTGAGACAGGGTCTCCCTGTAGCCCCAGCTGTCCTGGAACTCACTCTGTAGACCAGGTTGGCCTTGAACTCACAAAGATCCGCCTGCTTCTGCCTCCCAGGTGCTAGGATTAAAGGTGTGCACTGCCACGCCCGGCTCAATATTCTTTTTATATTTACTTTGTGTATTGAGCATACTTCCCTTCAGATCCCTCCGCCATCCCGTTTCTTCCCTTTCCCCCTTCTGGTTGATCCTCTTTGTCCTCCTAGGCAGCATTACTTCTGTTTTCATGTCATATTTATATATGTTCATTATTTATATATCTATATAAAATATAGGAACCACAAATAAAAAAAACCCCAGTATTTGTCTTTCCAAGAATGACTTTATTCGCTTAACATGACTGTTTCCAGCTGCATTTATTTTCATGCAAATAACATCTTTGTTCCTCTTTAGGACTGAAAACAATTCCATTGTTCATACACCCCACATTTTCTTTACCTTTCCTCTGCTTCTGCATCGTTGCTCAGAGTTCTTGAGTCTGGCCTGTCCAAGATTAAGGTGCCAGCAGGCTTTGTGTCTTAGGAAGGAGCATTCTTCATAGACTTGCCTTCTTGCTGCCTTCATAGTAAAAGGGACAAGTGTCCTGAAGACTCTTTTAGAAGGCCACTAACTGCGTGCGCAAGGGCATCACCCTCATGTCCTAATTCTCTTAAATGGGCTTTACTTCCTTTGTATTACTGTATTTGGGATTAGGCTTCAAAATAAGAATGTCAGATTTAGCAAAGAATCCAAGTGGGCATCACAAACATTTCAAACTTAGCAGTGGCCTCTGAGCCCCCATTCCCAGTCTACTCTTGCCTGTTAAGTGTCTCACTGAATTTGTACACATCTTTCTTCCAGTCTCATTCTTGGTTCAGGGCATCTGGGCTCCATTTCTGAGTGTCTATTGAACCAAATCTTCTTTAAAAATATATAATACATATATATTAATTATTTTCATTTTACGTGTATGATCATACTGGCTGCATGTAAGTGCACCTGGGTCTTGTCTGTGGTGGTCAGAAGAGGGTGTTGGATCCCCTAGAACTGGAATTATGGATAGTTGTTCACTGCCATGTGGATGCTGGGAACAGAACCTGGGTCCTCTACAAGAGCAGCCACTGCTCTTAACTGCTGAGCCATCTCTTCAGCCCTCCCCCCCAAAATATACAATATTTTTTATTCTTTGTGAATTCCCTGCATGCATACAATGTATTTTTTTTTTAATTTTATTTATTTCTGTATGTGTATCAATGTACTGTCTGCATGCACCCGTGTCCTGCAATGCCGCGGAGGTCAGAAGAGGGTCTCGGATTCCCTTGGAACTGGAGTTCTCCTGGAATTGGAGTTTCAGATGGTTCTCAGCCGCCATGTGGGTGCTGGGGATCGAACCTGGGTCCTCTGCAAGAGCGGTCGGCGCTCTTAACCGCTAGGCCATCTCTCCAGCCCACATACAATGTATTTTAATCACACTCACCCCTACTGTTCCCCCACTAATTCCTCTCAAATCCACCCAGCCTCCCTCAAGTTCATGCCTTCTTTATGTTTCTAATAACTCACCAAGTCTAATACATCTGTGCTGTCCATGTACTCATGGGCTAGGGACCATCTCTTGGAGCATGGCGATTTACCAGAGGGTCACATCCTTAAAGAGAACTGACTGATCCTCCCCCAGAGCCAGCAGCAGCCAGTAGCTCCTCAGTAGGGGTTGGGGCATGGGGGCCCCTCCCGCTTCATGCTGGAATCTTGACTGGCTTGAGCTTGTGTAGATCTTGTGCAGGCAACCACAAACACTGCATTTATGAGTGTTGTTGTGTTCCTGTCATGTATAGGAGACATTGGTTCTAGTTGGTTCTCCTCAACCTCTGGCTCTTACAATCTTTCTGCCCCTTCTTCCACAATGGTCTCTGAGCTGTAAGAGGAGGACATGGTATATAGATGGCCCAGTTGTGATGGAGCATTTACAGGCACATATTCTCCGCATTTTGCCTACTTATGAGATTCTGTGTAAACTGTGGTCTACTTTGAAGCAGCTCTTTTGAGGATATCAGTGGCCTGTAAGTCACACAATCTATTTTTAGCTTATAGTGTTAGCTTGTATTCTTTGCTGAATCTGACACTACTGATTTGTCTTCCTTTCACACACCCTTCCCAGACCTCTTGCTATTGTGGTGTGTGAGGTCCTGTGTGGGTTTTTCACTATACTTCAGTCTCTGCTTCTCCTATGACTGAACACTGTGCCCTCACTCTCCTCCCTTCATGCCTTGCTCTTTGTTCTTTGACTAAGGATGCTCACTGCCTTCTCTTGACTTCAGTTGTCATGACTGACCTTGAAATACAGAGGATACTTCCACTGCGCACGTACATGGACTTCCATCAGAAACAGCTGCTGTTACTTTCCCATGGAACGCTTCTATCTTTATGTTAGTTTCTCACTCAGCTCGCAGGTCTTTATGTTCAAGAGCCTAAGGGTCATTCTACTGAGAATACAAGGTGGCACCTCAAAGTCGTGATTACATTCCCTGCCTGCTCCCCTCTGCTTCCCTCCCACTCTGTTTAGTAACATAAGCATTTTTCAAGTTATGCATATTTAATAATCTAAAACTCATGCATTCTCAGCAGGCATTATGCCATTGAACTGCATCTTTTCCTTCTCTTTTTATCTTACCTTACCTTTCTTTTAAAAGATTTTTTTGTTGTTTTGATCTTTTTAAGACAGGGTCTCCCTGTAGCTCCAGCTGTCCTGGAGCTCTCTTTGTAGACCAGGCTGGCCTTGAACTCACAGAGATCCACCTGCCTCTGCCTCCCAAGTGCTAGGATTAAAGGTGTGCGCCACAACACCTGGAAAAAGATTTTTATTATTTTTAATTATGTGTGTGTGTGTGTGTGTGTGTGTGTGCTCATGTGAGTGTAGGTATCCATGGAGGTCAGAGATAGAGTTATAGGCAACTGTGAGCCACCTGATATGGGTGCTAGGAATTGAACTTAGGTCTGCTGAAGAGCAGTCCCTACTCTGAACTGCTGAGGCATCTCTGCATCCTTTCCTCCATCTTATTTAATCACCTATTTCATTATGTGACTTCTGTGGAAAGGAATGTTTGAAAGACTCATGTGTATTATTATTACTCCATTGCTCCATACCAAAGACTCATATGCATTATTACTCTATTGCTCCATATCAAAGCTTCGTATTCCAGCATCGCCCCATTCTTCAACTTTCATATCTGAGGTAGTCAGGCATCTCACCCTCTCCACCACCTCCCTGAGCTCAGTTTTACCTCCAGGCTGTACGATGCCATTGCTTTCACCTAGCATGTCCTGTTCACTGCTGTCCATCTACTCGAATTCCAATCATCATAATTCTGTTTATATGAATTTTCTTCTATGAAACCTTTGCTAATGACTCCCACTATCCTCGTCCTTGCTACCTTGTAACTCATCATTAATTGTCCTTTAGCTTGTGTTTGGTAATTGTACCTTTCACTTAGTGGTAGGTTTCCTTTACAAAGGTCATTATGCAAACATTTCATTCTCCATGGTGCTCAGCACCATCGTGGCAAATAACATGTGATCAATAAATCCTTCACTGATTTACTATCCATTACTTTAACCAACACATATTGACCGAATGAATTATTGGGTGAATAAATTTGGGTGATTGACTCATTGATTGATTCTATTGATTCAATGCAGTATTGTGCCCAGCTCCCTGGATTTTAACTGGAGAGGCGAGGGACACCGATATTTTATCTCTTTCCACCTCCCAACTATTCCTGGAATAGAATCTCATAAATAAACTATTGGAATGGAACGCCATCTGCAATCACCTCGCAGTGCAGTTATAGTGAGCAGAACATTAGTATCTGAATGTTAATGAGAGAGGAAGCCATTGCCCAGTAACTTTTGCCATGAAACATTAAAAAGATGACATAAATCTCAATGAAAAGGTAAATGAAACCCTGGCTTTCTTCCTAGAAGTGACATATTAAACACCAGATCACTTTTCTCATTAGATTGAGAGAAGAGTAATATTTCAGTACCAGAATGAGAGGCACTGCTAGTCCAAGTTCTGCTTTGTACAAAATGGTTGTTAAGGATTAAATGAAGGGTAAGAGACCCATTTTTCATATTTTATCTTGAAGAGCTCAGTGTCTTTCAAATGACACTGTCAGAGCTGGGTGTGTGGACCCTGGCAGTGTACCCTGTAATCCATGCATTCAGGAGGTGGGCATACGATCAGGAGCTCAAGACAAGCTTCTACTATATAGCAAATCTGAGGTCATCCTGGGCTACAAGAGATCCTGTATCACAAAAATGAGTGGACATGGAGGAGGGTGGGAAGAGGAAGTGGGAAGTGAGCAGGAGCGCCATCTCTGGAATTTGAATGGCTGTTGCTGTGACTCTCCATCTCACTGCAGTTGTGAATAACTCAGAGATCTGAAAATGATTGGGCTACCACCCTACTGTCATGTGGGTATGGAGAAAGGGCCTACGAGGCCCTGTCCCTCCCTGAGAACTTGTAGGTAGAAAATGGCCAGGGGTGGGGTGGGGTGGCTCATGAAGCCCCACCTCTCCAAGAAGCAGAGGTATTATTTTCAGTGGTATAATCACTGGTTAGGAGCCCGTGCTCCTGAAAATAATCCCTTAGATATGCTCCTGTAAGCAAGCCTCATGAAGCGCTTTAGTTAAAAAAAAAAAAAAAGTAGGAGGTGGGCCTGGTGCCCATGCTTGTAATCTCAGCATGTGGGAAGCAGAAGCAAGTGGATCTCTGTGAGATGGAGGCCAGCCTGGTCTATATAGTGAGTTCCAGAACATCCATGGCTACAGGGAGTCCCTGTCTCCAAAACAAACAGAAGCAAAAACAAAACACAAAAATACCCCCAAACATTATGTACATGTATAAAAATGGCATAATGAAACCCATTATAATGTATAATTAGCATATGCTTATAATAATTGTGATGCTTAATCCTGGGTGTCAACTTGACTGGACTAAGGAACAAATAAGAGAAAAAGGATCTTCAGATTGGACTACCTCAACCTGGATGGCCCACCCCAAATGTGGGTGTTACCTTCTGCTGGCAGGCAGTATTAAAGGCCATGCCAGAGGAATCTGGTCCCTTTTTTCCTACAGCTTGCCTCTCTCTCACTGGTGTGTTTGTCTTGCTGCTGTGATCAACCCTACGGATCCCAGCGTGTACTGAGACTGGCAGATCTCCTGGAATCCATTGGGCCTTCAGCACCAGATTGGGACTACTGAGACCTCCAGCCTTGCAGACTGAGCAGTTCCATGGATTCTCAGCCTCCCCAGTGCAGTGCGGCTACTGTTGGACTCCTTGAACTCTGTCACATGAGCAAATCAATAAATTGTATATAGCTATATATTCGTCCTGTTGCTTCTGTTTCTTTAGAGAACCCTGACTAATACAATAATAAATAACTCTCCCTAAAATGAAAACCAGACAGCATGGTCTTTCATTCAGCAACAGCTACACTTTGTTAAACTTCCCACCTTATTTAACCACTTTCACTATAAATCTTGTTAAAGATGGGATGAAGCCCCCCATATCTGGATACTCCCTCCAGTATATTTCAGAGCATGACTAAATTTGGACATGTGGCCTTTAAAGGAATGACAAGTCAAATAATATCTTAGCTTGGGCTCTAATTTGTCTAGTTTCCTTATAGGAAGAGGAAGTTTCCCAAACACAGAAAGATCCTGTTAGAAGATGGCCACCTACAAGAAGGGGTGGCCTCAGGGGAGAGGCTCAGGGGGACCAATCCTGGTTGCCCCTTGATCTGAGACTCCTAGCCTCTAAACTGTTGGGAAATTACTTTCGTGGCCGAGGCCCTTCCGTCTATGCACAGTGTGGATCTGAGCCTAAAAGCCCAGGTTTCTCAGTTTTCCCACTAGGCTGAGCTCCTTGAGAGCTGGGTGTCACTTTGACTTAGACTTGGAATACTTTGCACACAATTGGTAAGTGAACTTCCTGCAAAGTGTGTTAGTTACTTTTCTGTTGCTGTGATAACACATCCTGATGAAGGCAACTTATAGCAGGAAGAGTTTATTTGGCTTGCTTTTTCCAAACAGAAGAGTCCATCATGGCAGGGATGCACGGCAGCAGGAGGTGGAGGGTGGGGTGGACAGAAATCTGAGGGCTCATGTCTTCAAGCAATCACAGGAAGTAGAAGTGCGAGGAGACATATGCTGGGTCAGAGAAACTGTTACCAGTGGTCTCTTCAGGATGGTGGTATATTGGTTAATGGTTATGATGATGGTGTGTTGTTAAAAGAATGAAAACCACAGCCACAATAGCTACCACTTACATATTTACTTACTGTATGTGTTACTTTGCCTATCATCACAAGAACTGGAAGCAGGACCCACCTCATGGTGGATGGACTGCACCCACCATCCTGGCCTCATGTCCCAAAGGTTCTGTAGCCTCCAAATCAGTGTTACCATCTAGGAACCAAGTGTTCAAGCCCGTGAGGGACACTTCACATCCCAACTGTGGTGCAATGTGCCAAAGCTTTGCACAAGATTTCTTAAATATGCATTCTATTTTCTTGTTGCTGCGACAAAATACGTGATATAAGGAAGGCAAGGAAGGAAGGGCTCATTTTGGCTCTTGGTTCCGGGGTACAGTGCATCGTGGTGGGGAAGTCATGGAGGCAGGAGCTTGAGGCAGCTGGTCACGTCCTACCCTCAGACAGGAAGCAGAGGAAGATGAACGCTGGCACTGAGATTGCTTTCTCGTTTTTATTTGGTGTGAGATCCCAGCTGATGGGACGGTGGTGACTACTTTCAGGGTTGGTCTTCCCACTTCAATTAACCTAATTGAGAAATCCCTCTCAGAAGAGCAGAGAATAAGAAATAAGATCTGGAAAAGAAGAGATGTTTTGCTAGAAATTGAGTCAGGTGCCAAGAATGGAGAGAGCAAACAGAGCCCAAACAGCTGGGCCATCAAGAGCCTCCCTGGAGGAGGAATCCCCTCACAGCCAGGCTTGTAGTCCGCAGTTGATTGCTGATGAGGTGAAGATAATGAACTCTTGTTTCACCTCTATTCTCACTACTAAAGTAGAGGAACTTGTTCTCATGTTGTGGCATACAGCGCTATCTTTCTCTTTTCTTGTGGCAATAGCTAAAAGAAGAAATTCTCCATCAGTGTCTACAAGCAGTTCGCTAACCATGACACACTGCTCCATGCCCTTAAACCCTACTGCTGTGGGCCGTGCATCACAGCACAGCTAAACATATTGAAAAGTTCTTCCCTGACCACAGCATACTGCCCAATACATATGTCTGACCTATTTTCATTCTCTACAAAATACAGTTAGGTTCCAGGGTTCTGGCTGGCTTTAAAAAAATAATAGTTTATGTTTTTTATTTTTTGGGGGGGTGCTTTTTGAGACAGGGTCTCCCTAAAGCTTCAGCTGGCCTTGAACTCGCTATGTAGACCAGGCTGGCCTTGAATTCATAGAGATCCACCTGCCCCTACCTCCTGAGTGCTGGGATTAAAGGCTTGTGCCCCCATCCCTGGTAAAAATATTTTATTATTTTATGTGTATGTAAGTGCACTTGTGGTGTGCAGTCCCCGAGGCAGTCAGAAGAGGGTGTTGGATCCCCTGGAACTGGAGTTATAGACAGTTGTTAGCTGCCATGAGAGTGCTGGAATTCAAACCTGGTCTGGAATTCAAAACTGGCAAGAGTAGCCAGTGTTCCTAACTGCTGAGCCACCTCTCCAGCCCCCAACTTTTTCTTTTATTTTTTCTTCTCAAAATTGCATTACAGAACTCTTTATGCACCTGCTATTCTTCTGTGTCTTCTTCAGTGATTTATTCCAACAGAGATAGAAACATCAAGGTTACCTCACAAAGAAAGCAGACCTATGGAATCTAAATAAGTGAAAACAAACGCTCTTTGCAGCCCTTCCAGCCCACGACTAAGAACAGCCAGACATGATTTTATTTGTTTAGACTGTCTTCCATGCATGCTAGATGCTCTCCAAATATTGAAAACTCAAGGATGGAGACCTTCATGAATAATACATTTCATACAGGTAGGACTGGAGTTAATGATGAAGGATAATGGTTCTGAGATCCTCCAGTTCCAGAAAGTGCCCATGACTAGGACACAATCGTCTTCTTGAATACAAATAAGAAAAGTGGCTCCAAGTACTGATAAACTGAAAGGGGAGCCATGCCAAGTCCTCAGTAATCTCATGAAAAATGGGGGGAAAAGTCCTAGAATATGGCTTAGACAGTAAGAGTATTTACTGTGTGTGGAACAATGCTGACCAGGAGTCACGTTTGGTGTTAGTCAGGGAGATGTTCTGCCTTGCTGGTACATGGTACCAAGGCCTGAGAGTCATGGTATTTGCTTCCAGGGTTGCCTGGGAAATGCCAAAGCATATGTACATTTATTATGTATGCTCCACGGACCTCCGGGGCAGGAAGGTAGCCCTTTAGTAAGAGGATGTGGTAGCTAAACTATGTGTAACTCTAGTTCCAGGGGAATCTGATGCCTTCTTCTGACTTCCATGGGCATTGCATGACATGGATACACTTTCATACATGCAGGCAATACACTCATACACATAAAATAAAAATAATAAAATATTTTAATAAGAAAGAAATTATGTATTTAAAAATTTCAGAGATCTAGATTCATGAGGCAGAGGCAGGCAGATCTCTGTGAGATTCAGGCCAGCCTGGTCTACATGGCAAATATCATATCAGCTGGGTCAACAGGGAGACCCTGTCTCAAAAACAAAACAAAACAAAACAAAACAAAAATTTCTCTCAAACAAAAAACAAATCAAAACAACGAAAAACTTCAGAGAGGTAAGGCTGGAGAAATGGCTCAACAGTTAAGTCACTGGCTGGCTGCACTTACATAAAACCTGTGTTCAATTCCCAGCACCCATATAGTGGCTAACAGCTGTCCATAGCTCCATTTTCAGGGGATCCAAACCCTCTTCTGACCTCTACAGACATTGCAGGACATAGGCGCACTTACATTCAAGCAGGAAATACCCTCGTACACATAAGATTAAAAAAAAAATCTTAAGAGAGAAACTTTAGACACAAATATCTTTACTACTGAACTATAAAAACAAGCAAAACATGGGCTGGAGAGATCGCTCAGTGGTTGAGAGCACTGACTGCTCTTGCAGAGGACCCAGGTTTGATTTCCAGCACCCACATGGCACCTAAGAACTGTCTTAGGCTGGGCGTGGTGGTGCACACCTTTGATCCCAGTACTCAGGAGGCAGAGGCAGGCAGATCTCTGTGAGTTCAAGGCCAGCCTGGCCTACATGGCGAGCTCCAGGCCAGCAGGGACTAAAGGGAGACCTTGTCTCAAAAAGACCAAAAACAAACAAACAAACAAACAACAGATAAAAGAAGCAAAACAAACACTAAATGATGAAATACTCATGCTCATATAATATAAATAACAAAGACATCATTTTCCAAAGCATTTTGTGAGGGCAGCACAATCATGACACAGAAACCTGACAAAGACACACATGAAAAGGAAATTATAGACCAGCATTCCTTTTGAATACCGATGAAAAGCCTTCAGCTATCATTAGCAAATCAAAGTCAGCAATAATAGAGAAGATAATATACACAGGATTTAGCAATGAAAGTTAACATTTGAAAACCAGTCAACAGACCTTATCACATTGACAGAACAAAGAGAGAGACGTGTCATCTCAGTGTAGGGAGGAAAATCAGCTGAGGAAATTCAGCAGCTGTCCGTGGCTAATGCTCTTACCAAGTAGGAACTAGAAGAAAGTTCCATCAATATGATAAAGAATAGCTATTAAAAGCCTACAGTTAACATCATACTTAACGGTGAAATACTGAATTCTTTCCTCTAATCCCTAGAAAAAAAGGAACCATGTTCACTGCGACTACTCCCCTTCAATATTGTACCAGCAGATATATTTCCAGTAGAAAAGCCCCAACTCAGGAAATAACAAATCAAAAGTTGAAAAGGAAGAAGGGAAATTATCTCAATTGAAAGTAACCATGACAGTGAGTCAGCAAACACCAAGGGAACTGTAAATTACTAGAAGTAGCAAGTTCATTTAACAAAGTGGAAAAATATACAGTAATGTTTTAAAGTCTGTAATTTCTTTACACCAGCAATAAAGCATTGGAAAATGAAGCAAAAAGCAACATCATTCATGGCAGCCCTAACCCCTCTCCATCGGGATCTGGGAGTAGAGCCATCAAAGGATGTGCAAGACTATATTTAAAAATACAAATGCTGCTAGAAGATGTTAAGTATTAAGGAAAATGTAGTAAATGGAGAGATGTCATCAATGACTACAAAAGTTAAATTTTTAAGATGTCAGTTCCCACCAACCTGATTTATAGGTATAGTGCTCTCCTAGTCCAATTAAAACCCCAGAAGACTTTTCAGTAGACTTTTCATTTTCTTTTTTTTAATATTTAATTTTTTAAACATTTTTTTATGTGTACGAGTGTACTGTCTGCCTGTAGGTTGGTGCACCCATGTTGTGCAATGCCACGGAGGTCAGAAGAGGGCGTCTGAACTGATTTCCCTGAACTGGAGTTAAAGATGGTTCTTAGCCACCATGTGGGTGCTGGGAATCGAACCTGGGTCCTCTGCAAGAGCAGTCGGTGCTCTTAACCACTGACCCATCATCTCTCCAGCCTGAGACTTTTCATTTTCATAGAGATTGGTAAACTGAAGTCAAATGCATATTGAATGCAAATCACATAGAGCAGTCTTGAAGAAGGATCTATCTATCTATCTATCTATCTATCTATCTATCTATCTATCTATATCTATCATCTATCTATCATCTATCTGTCTATCTATCTATCATCTATCTATCTATCATCTATCTATCATCTATCTATCTATCTATCTATCTATCTATCTATCTATCTATCATCTATCTATCATCTATCTATCTATCTATCTATCTATCTATCACCTATCTATCTGTCTATAGTTGGAGGACTTTTTATGATTTCAAAGTTTGTAATATACCGTCAACTGAATTTTGTCAAAGGCATAAGGAATTAAGTAGGTAAGGGAAAGTTTTTAGTAAACGATACTGGAATTGAATAACCATGTGAACTACTTTCTCCTGCGCCTCACCTCACACATAAAAATTAATTTAATACAGCTCCTTCATGTATAATTAAAATCAAAATGATCATGGTTTTAGAAAACTGAGAAGAATATCTTTCTGATCCTTGGGTAGCAAAATTTTTTTAATGTTATTTTTGTTTTATTTTATTTTTGCCTGCATGTGTGTAAGTGTACCCATATTCTGCAATGGCTGCAGAGGTCAGAGGGGGTCCAGTTCCCCTGGAACTAGAGTTAGGGGACAGCTGTTTTGCTGCCATATGGGTGCTGGGAATAGAACCTGGGTCCTCTGCAAGAACAGCAGTGCTCCCAACCACTAAGCCATCTTTCCAGCCCTCATGTAAAGATTTAAAAAATTTTTAATTATTTTTATTTTATGTGTATGAATGTATTGCCAGCATGTATGTAAGTGCACCTGTGTCATGCAGTGCACTAAAAAAAAAAAAAAGAAGAAAAAAAACCTGATGAATTTCATGTAATTCAGAAAACTTGTGCTTGTCAGAAGATAATGCCAAGACAGTCAAGTGGTAGGCATAGACTGGGAGGAAACTTAGACTGTGTCTACTTGACAGAGTCTTTGTATTGCTAGTATACTAAGAGATCCTACAAATCAAAAAACAACTGAACCAACCCAGAAGTAGCCAAAGGACTTGAGTAAATGTTTGTATTAGTCACTTTTCTGTTGCTGTGACGAAACACCACGACCAAGGGAACTTACAGATGGAAGAGCTTATTTGGCTTATGGTTTTAGAGGGATAAGGGTCCATCATGGTGGGGAGGCCTGGTGACAGGGTGGCTGGAGAAGGAAGCTCAGCACTCACAACTTCAACCACTCACAGGAAGCAGAGAGAGAAACTGGAAGTGGGGCAAGACTATGAACTCCAAAAACCTCCCCCAGAGACAGGCTTCCTCCAGCATGGCCATACCTCCTAGGGATGCTGTGAGATTCCCCAAACAGCGCCACTGACCAAGTGTTCAAATAGCTGAGCCCTTAGGGGACCTTTCATTCAAACCAGCACAATGCTCAGCATATGAACGTGTCTAACGGCACATCTGTGAGCCTGGTGCTGGGAGGATGGGGACAAGAGGATTCTAGAACTTCCAGCCTAGCTCTGGATGCAGTGAGAGATGCTGTTCAAGGGAATAAAGCAACAAATGGTAGAGCAGCATTCTGGATGTCCTTCTCTGCCCTCTGAGCATGTGAGTACATGCACATGCACCCCCACACATATGTGCACACACAAGGCACATGTGCACATGCACCCGCACACATATGTGCACACACAAGGCACATGTGCACATGCACCCACACACATATGTGCACACACAAGGCATATGTGCACATGCACCCACACACATATTTGCACATACAAGGCACACCTCCGCCACACATACACAGGTATACATACAAAGATAATAAAGGCAACTGGGCGTGGTGGCACATGCCTTTAATCCTAGCACTTGGGAGGCAGATCTCTGTGAGTTCAAGGCCAGCCTGGTCTACAGAGTGAGTTCCAGGCCAGCCGGGGCTACCGGGAGACCCTGTCTCAAAAAAGACCAAAAAAATAATAAAGGCTTTAAAAAATTAAAATATCAAGTTATATATTTAATCTTTGTGAATTTTACTTCATATACATTGATCCTAAATAAACAAAGAACATATAGTGTTGAGTGTTACAGTCAACACTGCAGAGAATCAGAGGAGAATGACTCAACAGGAAGGATGGGTGAGCAAGCCTTCAAGGGCAGGGAGGGAAGGAGAGAGCCTGCAGATGATCAGCGTTCACAGCAAAGGGATGAGGTGTTCCGGGGGCGGGGGGGTCTCTCCTAGGCCAATCAACGGAGAATCTAGTAATTCCTGCCATTCACAGTAGCGCTGAGACTCATTATAAGTCTAAGAATCACTGCAGCACACGTCAGTAAAAGTACTCCCAAATGAATTAGAGTGATCCCAGATATGGAAGGAGCACAGAAGAGGGAGTGGCCATTATGGTGAAGGAAGCTTCCTTGAAGGGCCTTGTGAAGTGAGAGAGATTTGACGGACAGAGGGGGTAGTTAACCCACTCTAGATGGAGACTACTTTCCAGTAAGAGGGATGGGAAGCTGGGAAGGCTGGAGACGTGGTCTCTCTTTCGCAGCTAATTTAATTTGACAAAGTATTTAAAATTTTTAGGTCAATTAAACACGCAGCAGCCATATCTAACATTCTTCAAATTATGAGCTTATTATGAAAGTATTTGTTTTTATGGTACAGGCCCGTAATCCCAGCTACTCAGGAGGGTGAGGCAGGAAGACTGCCTCAAGACAGGTCTGGGATACAGATTGAGTTCAAAGTCAGTCTGGGCAATTTATTGAGACTGTCTCATAGTAAAGGGTGGAGCAATCAGGGATGTAGCTCAGTGGCAGAGTATATAGTGCCTAGCACACACAAGGCCCTGGGTTCAATCCCCAGAACGGAATAAGACCTTTCTGCTTGGTTGTACAATACCCACACCAGAGTAACTAACGGTCATGGTTGGGCCAACTGGGAATTATCTGAAAAGCTTTGTCAAGGGTGCTATGGCGTGGTCTGTGCATTTTGAATGCTCAGCCACCATTCACAGAGCTGTTTTGATTGCCATGGAGCCTTTAGGAGGTGGGATCTGGCAGGCTGAAGTGGGTCACTAAGGGTGAGCCTTTTGTGCTGTGCCCACCTCTGATACTGGCTTGCCTTCTCTGTTTCCTCACAGGCCAGTGGTGAAGAGCTGATGCTGGTTACCGCACTGCATGCCTTCCCTGCTGTGCACTGAAGTCTCTGACACTGTAAACCACAACAAACGCCTCCTCCTTCACGTGGCTTTCTTCAGGTGTTTGGTCAAAGTAACATAAACATAACACAGAGGCAGATGAAATTCAAGTTGTCAGTAGATTAAAAATACACTGAACAAATATCGAGTTTTAGTTTCTTCATTTATTATTATTATTATTATTATTATTATTATTATTATTATTTCTTTTTGACACAGGATCTGCCTGTAGCTCTGGCTGTCCTGGAACTCACTCTGTAGACCAGACTGGCCTTGAACTCACAGAGATCTGCCGGCCTCTGCCTCCCAAGTGCTAGGACTAAAGGTGTGCGCCACCACGCCTGGCGAGTTTCTTCATTTTAAAAAGTGAGTTTTGGGGCTGGAGAGATGGCCTAGCGGTTAAGAGCGTCGACCGCTCTTACAGAGGACCCGGGTTCGGTCCCCAGCACCCACATGGCGGCCGAGAACCGTCCGAAACTCCAATTCCAGGAGAACTCCAGTTCCAGGGGAATCCGAGACCCTCTTCTGACCTCCGCGGCACAGACCTGCATGCAGACAGTACATTCATACACACACAGAAATAAATAAAATAAAATAAAAAAGTGAGTTTTGAGGGGCTGGAGAGATGGCCTAGTGGTTAAGAGCACCGACTACTCTTGCAGAGGACCAGGGTTTGATCCCCAGCACCCACATGGTGGCTGAGAACTGTCTGTAACTCCAATTCCAGGAGAACTCCAGTTCCAGGGGAATCCGACACCCTCTTCTGACCTCCGCGGCATTGCATGGCACAGGTGCACAAACCTGCATGCAGACAGTACATTCATACACATAAAGAAATAAAATAAAAATAAAATTTCTAGAAAAAATGAATAAAATTTTTTTTAAAAAGTGAGTTTTGATTTTCATCTTTAACCCCTCTTCTGTTTCTCACATTGCTCTAAGTAATGCTAAGACTTACAGCTGTTCTAAGCATGTCTTGATGCAGAAGGCCCTCGATAATCTTACAGCTGTTCTAAGCATGTCTTGATGCAGAAGGCCCTCGATAATCTGGTCCAAACCCCCTCACCATTCAAGCCCTGCTTGTTTACCAAGTTACCACGTCTCCAGGCTTCCCTGCTTCCCATCCCTCTTACTGGAAAGTAGTCTCCATCTAGAGTGGGTTAACTACCCCCTCTGTCCGTCAAATCTCTCTCACTTCACAAGGCCCTTCAAAGAAGCTTCCTTCACCATAATGGCCACTCCCTCTTCTGTGCTCCTTCCATATCTGGGATCACTCTAATTTATTTGGGAGTACTATCTATTATAGCCTTGTCCTTTTAGTTACTCTGTATCGCATGTGTTCCCCCACAGCGAGACTATAAAAGGAATAATTAATGTGTGCTCTGTCCTCAAATTACTCACAGTATCTAGATGTGTCATTTTTACTTTCTAAGAAAAATATTTATTTGGAGTCTGGAGAGATGGCTCAGCTGTTAAGAGCACAGGCTGGTCTTGCAGAGGAACTGGGTTCGATTTCCAGCAAACACATGGTGGCTAACACCACCCTTAACTGCAGTTCCAGGGGAATCAGACTCTCTTCTGACCTCTGGTGTCATTGCAGCTTGTGGGTGTAGTCACAGACATTCAGGTGGTATACTCATGCAGGTAAAATAAAAATAATAAATAAAATACTTAAAATATATTTATTTTATTTCGAATTATGTACATGCATGTGTGTCCGTGCATGGGTGCATGTATGGGTAAAGATGCCCACAGAAGCTGGGGGAGGGTGTCTGTTCCCCTGGAATTGGACTTACATGTGGTTGTGAGCTGCCTGACATGGGTGCTTGGGTGCTGAACTCAGGTCCTCTGGAAAAGTAGTGGGTATACTTAACTGCTGACCCATGTCTCCAGCCCCAATTGTGTAGCTTTCAACAGCTATTCAATAAATGCCAGATAATTTACTGACTGATTTATCCAGGTGACGAAGAGCCCTCTAAGTATTATCCACATTTCTGAGATGGAATCTTATTATGTGTCCCAGGCTGGCTTTGAATTTGTAATCCTCTTGTCTCCACCTCCCAAGTGCTGGAGTTATAAATATTACCCGCAGTTGGGAATTGTATCTTTCCAGGAGCAAAACAGAGTGAAAGTGCTTTAAATATGTATGAATGCAATTCCCAGAGGAAAGCACATTTACTGGATGGAGCTGGTCTCAGACGTGGGCATTTTGGATGTGTCATGATGTTAATGGATTAGAGCATGCTATTAGCAGAGGCTGGTGCCACATCACAGACCAAATGGCATAATCTCTTGTGGCATCTAGGATGCTTTGCTAAATTAACGTTTAAAAGGGAAAAGCATAAATAACTGAAACAGCTACTTGAAGGCCAGTCTATTAAATGAAAACAACTCCATGTATGTTCCAGGACAGGCTTGAAGCATACCTCTTGGTTTGCTGGTGAGTTCAGAAAGAACCAAGGAGACCTGTCCAGGAAGAACTAGTATCTGGTTGCACAGAAAATTTGAAGCTCTCTGAATATTCTAGGGCTGCTGAGAAGGCTCACTGGGTGAAACATGCCTGGCATGATTTAGATCCCTGGCACCCATGTAAAGGTGGGAGAGAACCGATGACCCTGCCTTCCATGGAAACATGTGCACAACCGTGATCTCTCTCTCTCTCTCACACACACACACATATGAATAAATGAATAAGTAAATAAAGAAATAAAATTTAAAACTTCTAATCTGGTCAGAGCATGGCTCAGGACTGTGTAGGTGGAGGTTCTGTGGGCACTCTGATGATGTCACTTCTCTACTTAACATTTTAAAATATTCTATTTATTATTTTTATGTGTATGATTGTATTGCCTGCATGCATGTAAGTGCACCCATATTGTGCAATGCCCTCAGAGTCAGAAGAGGGTATTGGATCGCCCTGGAGCTGGAGCTATGGATGTTTGTTAGCTGCCATGTGGGTGCTGGGAATCAAACCCTGGTCCTCTACAAGGGTAGCTGGAGCTCTCAACCACAGAGCCATCTCTCCTGGCCTCCCTGCTTAGCATTTTTTTTTTTTTTTTTTGTCTTTTTGAGACAGGGTCTCCCTGTAGCCCCAGCTGTCCTGGAACTCACTCTGTAGACCAGGCTGGCCTTGAACTCACAAAAATCCGCCTGCCTCTGCCTTCCAAGTGCTAGGATTAAAGGCGTGCGCCACCACGCCCGGCCTTGCTTAGCATTTTAAAGACTTTCCCTGGGCTTTAATATAACATGCAAAATCCACAAGGCCTTCATGACATGGCTCTGTCTACAGCCTATATCTGTAGCCTCTTCTAGCAATTCCCTCTTCCAATGGTCTGCTTGCTCTTTGGCTGCACTCTGTGCATCTCTCCCTGCCTCCTGGCCTTAACCTGTGACTTCTTCCCTCTGCCTGGAGCACTCTATTGCAGTGGGCTCTGTAACTTACATTCATAGTGCTACCTTAGGAAGCCACTAGGAATCCTTTATGATATAATTTTGCAAGACCTCTGCTTCACAGAGCAAATACAAATCAGAATAAAGTGCATGCACCATTTTTCCTTGAATATCTGCCTTCCACACTAGGGTGAATATTCTCTCCTCTGACCTCCCGTTTCCAGTGCGCATGTGAAGATTCCTCACATGTCTCTCTCTCTCCCTTCTCAGAGAGTGATTTGTGAGCACAGGCATCTTTAGAAAAAAAACAGGACATGTGTGACCTGCCCTCTGAGCACTTCTCACTATTAAAATTTGATTTGCTTAGTTTTTATTTCTGAGTGTGTGTGTGACCTTGTGTAAGTTTTTGTGTAACCTGTGTATTAGTCACTTTTCTGCTGCTGTGATAAAACCACCATGACCAAGGGAACTTATAAAAGAAAGAGTTTATTTGAGCTTACAATTGCTGGTTCCAGGGAATTAGAGTCCATTGTGGTGGGAGGCATGGTGGCCAGGGCTGGAGCTGAAAGCCGAGGTTCACATCTTCCAATGAGCACAGGAAGCAGAGAGAGAGAGCAACTAGAGACCACAAGGCTTGTTAAACTCACTAAGCCTGCCCCTAATGATGTACTTCCTCCAGCATGGCCACATCTTCTAAGATCTCCCAGAACAGTGCCACCAACTGGGGACAAAATGTCTGAATACTTAAAGCCTATGGGGGACACTCTCACTCAAACCACCACAACCTGTGTGTGTAGGAACTTGCAGAGGCCAGAAGAAGGTATTTGATCTCCTGGAACTGGATTTATAGCTGGTTGTTAGCCTTCATGTGGGTTCTGGGAATAGATCCCAGGTCTTCTGTGAGAACGGTGCACACTCTTAACTGCTGAGCCATGTTTCCAGCACCCTCTTGATCTAAGTTTGCTGGCAGGAACAGCGTCCTGGATTGCTATGCACCCTGGGGAAGAGGTGTGTCCCCAGAGGAAGGGAGAAAGGAACAAATATACTTGTCTGGTTGGGCTAGGAGCCTGGAGTGTAGAATCCAGTAGAATTAATTAATTAATTAATTAATTAATTAATTAATTTTTCATCTTTTTGAGATGGGGTTTCCCTGTAGCTCTGGCTGTCCTGGAACTCACTATGTAGACCAGGCTGGACTTGAATTCACAGAGATCCATTTGCCTCTGCCTCCCAAGTGTTAGGATTAAAGGTGTGTGCTACCACGCCCAGCTGTAGTAGAATTTATTGATAATGCTGCTGGAACTTTGTCCCAGGGTTTGCTGTTTTATTCCTCATTCAATAGAAAGCTCAAAGGGGGAAGAAAACGATGTGAACAGTCCTGCTAAATCATTAGCTTGGCTTGTTATCACATCAAGAACAAGCCCTACCCCAGGTCCTGCAAATTGCGAAGGTTCTATAAATATTTATAGAGTGTATGAATTATTTAAGCTCTTGAGCTACTTTCCTTAAATACAAAGCAGTGGAAAGGTCTACAAATCTGGCAGTGTTTTGTGGGTTTCCAAGATGCTGTGTTAAAGTGTTCACTGGCAGTGGGCTAAGTGACTAAATCGGTGGTAGCTGTTATCTGCACCAACTGAGAATTCCTATTTAGAGCTATTGGCTTCAATCTGGTATCAGAATAACAAGCACAAGCTATTCACATCTACCTGATAGGGTCTGGACAATTTCTTAAAAATAATACAGGCTGGGGCTGGAGAGATGGCTCGGTGGTTGGGAGTGCCAACCGCTCTTGCAGAGGACCTGGGTTCGATTCCCAGCATCCACATGGCTGCTAAGAGACCCTGTCTAATATATATATATTTATATGTATAATATATGTATATATATGCTGGTGTGGTGGTTCATACCTTTAATCCCGGCACTCTGGGAAACGTGGGTGAATCTCTGTGAGTTCAAGTCCAGCCTCATCTACACAGAGAGTTCCAGGCCAGCCAGCAATATACAGCGAGACCCTGTCTCAAGTAATAATAATAATAATAATAATAATAATAATAACAACAATGTAAGATTTTTAGGCTAATATTACAATAGATGACAAAGATGTTCTACAATATAAAATACAAATAATCTAGACAACATATACACATAAACTTATAAAATTATCCAAAATACGTAAAATGTCTGATTTCAATGATTCTTTTTGTTTTTTCCTGTCTTTCAAAACTAAATTATTGGAAAAGCAAGTTCTTTTATTTAATTGAACTTTTTTTGCAATTCATACAACATTTCTCAGTCCAGTTTAGACTCATTCCCCTTTCCATGCCCCCACCCCACCCAAGTTCATGCATTTTGCCATACATGTCTTGCATCATTTTTTCACCTCTTATTAAAGATTTTCTATGCAGAGGTATATTTTGGGGGGCTGAAGTTTATTGTTTCAGTCAGTTCTTTGACCCAGTCCTTTTGTTGTTGTTGCCTCCAATTTGTATTTCTCCAAAGTATGCGTATATGTTCTTCACACGTATACCAAAATTATGACTGAAAGTAAACCATATGTTAATTCTAAAACATGTTTAGGAATTCACATTTTTCCCCTTTAATTTTGTATTACTTCTAAAGTATGCATACATACACTCCCTTCATATACCACAATTACAAAGTCTGAAAAGAAGTGGTAGGTTAATTCTAGTTCCTGTTAAGGTATTCACATTATAATGGCACAGTTGCTTTCATGTAAAAGAATATATATATATATATATATATATATATATATTGTGTTGCTCAGTTTGCCTTACTAATAGGTATCTGGTGCTAGCATCCACAAATGAGGGATGAGGGATACCATTTGTCATTTGTTTTTCTGGGACTGTGTTACTTCACTTAGCATAATGTCTTCCAGTTCCATCCATTTACCTGCAAAGTTCATGATATCATTTTTCTTTACTGCTATATAAAACTCTATTGTGTAGATGTATCACATTTTCTCTATCTACTCATTGGTTGGGGGGCACTTGGGTTGGTTCCAGCTCTTTCCTATTGTGAAGAGAGCTGCAATAAACATAGCTGTGCATGTATCTCTGTGGTAGGATGCGTCTTGTGGGTATATACCCAGGAGTGGTATGGCTGGGTCAGGTGGTAGGCTCATTTTGAGTCTTTTATGGGTTCTCCACACTGCTTTCCACAGTGGTTGAACGAGTTTACATTCCCACCAGCAGTGGATGAGTGTTCCTCTTTCCTCACAACCTCTCCAGCATTTGGTATCTTTTTTCTTGATTTTAGCCAGGCTTATTGGAGTGAGATGATATCTTAAAGTGGTTTTAACTTGTATTTCCTTATCTATTAACCATGTTGAACACTTTTTAAGATGTTTCTCAGCCATCTTTAATTCCTCACTGGTGAAGTCTCTGTTCAGCTCTTACTCCATCTCTTGAGTGGGTCATTTTTTCTTCTTCTTTGTTTTTTGAGTAGTTTATATATTCTGGATGTTAATGCTCTGTCAGTTAAATCACTCGTGAAGGTTTCCTCCCACTCTGTGGATTTTCTCTTCACTTCATTGATTGTTTCTTTTGCTGTACAGAAACTTTTGAGTTTAATGAGATCCCACTGGTCAATTGTTGACCTTATTTCCTGTACAGCTGCTGTTTGATTTAGAAGTCTTTTCCTACTCCTATGTCTTGTGGGTTGCTGCCAACGTTTTCTTCTATCACCTTTTGAGGTTTGGGTTTCACGTTGAGGTCTTTGATCCATTTGGAGTTGACTTTTTTTTTTTTATTTTATAGGGGAGAGCACAAACTCAGTCCCCCACTACCACAAATTATGCAGTCGAGTTTCTGGCATTTGGGGAAATCGCAGGGGTCAGCACATCCGGAGTGCAAAGGACGAGCCTCACCCTGGGAAAACTACTTTCTTGATCATGGTATCTCCTCTGCCAGGTAAGTTTGGAGTTGACTTTTGTACAGGGTGAGAGGTAGGGGTTTAATTTTTTTCTTCTACAAATGGTGATCCAGTTTTGCTAGCACCATTTGCTGAAGATGCTGTGTTTCCTCCATTGAGACTTTTTGGCCCCTTTGTCAAATATGAGGTAGCTGAAGTTGTATGAGCTCAAGTTTGGACCTTCAATTTTGTTCCATTAGTTTGGACCTTCAATTTTGTTCCATTGGTCTACAGGTCTGTTTTTGTGCCAGTACCAGGCTGTTTTTATGACTATAGCCCCAGTATAATTTGAATTCTGATATAGAGATCCCCCCTGTATTGCTCTTTTTGCTCAGGGTTGCTTTGGCTATTCAGGGTCTTTTGTTTTTCCATATGAAATTAAGTATTTTTTTCCAAGCCTGTGAAGAAACTCTTGGGGATTTTAATTGGGATTGCATTCAATCTGTACATTAATTTGGGTAGAATGGACATTTTTACCATATTAGTTTTTCCAATCCATGAGCATGGGAGGTCTTTCCATCTTCTGATGTCTTCTTCAATCTCCTTCTTCAGGGGTTAAATCTTTTGTGGTAGAGACGTTTGGTGTCTTTGGTTAAGTTTGCTCCTAGGTATTTTATTNTTTTTACCATATTAGTTTTTCCAATCCATGAGCATGGGAGGTCTTTCCATCTTCTGATGTCTTCTTCAATCTCCTTCTTCAGGGGTTTAAAATTTTTGTTGTAGAGATCTTTGGTATCTTTGGTTAAGCTTATTCCTAGGTATTTTATTATTATTATTATTATTATTATTATTATTATTATTATTTTGTGGCTATTATGAATGGGAAGGTCTTCTTTTATTCCTTTTCCACTTGCTTGTTGGTGTAAAGAAAGGCTACTGATTTTTCTAGGTTAATTTTGTATCCTGCCAGTTTACTGAAACTCTTAATCATTTCTAGAGTTTTCTGGTAGAGTTTTTAGCATCCCTCAGGTAAACTATCATATCATCTGCAAAGAGAGATAGTTTGACTTCCTCTTTTCCAATTACTACTCCTTTAATTTCCCTTTCTTGCCTTATTGCCCTAGCAAGCGGGAAAAGCACTTTCAAAAGCATAAACGGGGGCTGGGGAGATGGCCTAGTGGTTAAGAGCGCCGACTGCTCTTGCAGAGGACCCGGGTTCGATCCCCAGCACATGCATAGCAGCTGAGAAGCGTCTGAAACTCCAATTCCAGGAGAACTCCAGTTCCAGGGGAATTCGACACCCTCTTCTCACCTCCGTGGCATTGCACAACACGGGTGCACAGACCTGCATGCAGACAGTACATTCATACACATAAAGAAAAATAAATAAAAAATTAAAAGAAAAGCATAAACAGATCTACTTTCTGGACTTGGTTTGAATCCACTTCCTGTGTAATTCTTTGTAAACTACACGGTCCTGGCAGCTCACACAAGCCCTTCTCATGCTGGGGATTTCCAGGACCAAGTCTGTTGTATGGCTGAAGCCCACTGTCACTCTCTCAGCTCTTCACTTTCCAGAACATTCTACACCGCCAGGTGTCCAGCACTGGAAACTCTACCACATAATGTTAGTGTCCCAGAATGTAGATCACAAAAGAGAGAATCATGCCTTATATGGAGGCCAGTGGGGTGAGAGATGCCTTTTTACAACTAGATATGTTAGAAGTTACACTGAAACAAATGTAAAGTGTCTCATTTCTTGTGTGTGTGTGTGTGTGTGTGTGTGTGTGTGAAGGCCAGATATCATCATCATGGGTGTCTTCCTCATCACTGCATACCTTGCATTAAATATTATTATTATTATTATTATTATTATTATTATTATTATTAGTGTATAAGTGTATTGCCTGCATATATGTGTCATGCAAATCCTGTAGAGGTCAGAATAGGGCATCAGGTCCTCCGGAATTGAAGTTGTGGGTGGTTCTTAGCTGCCATGTGGGTGTTGGGAATTGATCCTGGGTCCTCTGCAAAAGCAGCCAGTGCTCTCAACCACTGAGTCATCTCTCCAGCACCCACCCCCTTGCTTTTTTGAGGCAGGGTCTCTCAGTGAACCTGGAGCTCTTCATCTAGCTGGGCTGCATAGTCAGCCAGCTCTGGAGAGCCATGTGTCCATCCCCACCCCAGTGCTGGGGTTACAGATCCATGCTGTTGTGTCCAGCTTTCATGTGGGTGCTGTGATCTGAGCTCAGGTCTTCATGCTGGCACAACAAGTACTTTACCCATGAGCCATTTCCCCAGCCCATGACTCACATTTCTTTTTTAAATGTAACATTTCTTATTTATTGCTTGAGAATTTCATGTATGGTGTAGTTCAGTCATCGATCATATTTACCTCTCCCCTGTCCAGCTCCTCCAAGATCCTCACATCTCTCTCCCAATGTCACGTCCTCTTTGTTATATGCACAGGGGCATGGGGCCATCTTGCCAGGAGCGTCACCCCTAAATAAATCCAAGTCTCCCTCCCCCAGAAGCCACCAACTGTCAGCAGCTACAATTTCTTGTGACATATTGGCACCTTTGAGTAGAGGTGGAAGAAGATCAGCTGCCAGTCAGAATGAAGCGGAATATGAAAACCTTCTCCAGAGAGGGGGAGAGGGAAGAACTCTAGTTTTCTATGGATCTGGTGAAGAAGAGAGGACTGCAGAGAAGACTGGAGGAGCCGATGACCAAGAAGGCAACCTCTGATCTACAAGAGGAGAGTTACGGGATTTGTGTCCTTGGAGTAGATGCCAGTCTCATGGAAATGAGAGTGTGTATCAGTGAGGAGAACTGTGCTAGCCTTAAATGGCAGTCAGTGCTCACTGCTGCTTGGGTCTATGTAGGAACCCTAGGGCTAAACCAGAGCCCTTTGTCCTGATAATCATGTCCACCTCCCAAAATATAACATATACTACACACACATAAAGACACACACACACAGATACACACAAACCATCCACACCCTACATGTCATACACACTATACACACCACATATGCACAACTACACACGGACCCCACAGACACCCTATATACACCACACAAACAGATACACACAGTACGCACCCACTACACAAACACTGTATATACACATACCACACTTACACATACAGTACCATACACATCACAACACACACCATACATATAGAGACATACACCATATATCACACATGTCACAGACATATACACATCACACACAGACATGCACATCACACACATCACACACAGACACACATACCACACAGAAATACAACATACAGACATACACACATACCATGCACATATCCACACTACACATACACCACACACCCACACCACAAACAAAACACCACATACAAGCACATACACATACACCCACACTCCACACATCACATACTAACACCCATATCACACATAGGCACACACATACCACACCCACCCACCCACATCCTCACTCATCACACATCTGCACACCATATAGCTTTCCTCCTAACATACACCCCTTCCCACACGTGCTAGATGCAGAAGGGAAGGCAACAGTAGTGGTAATAGAAAACAGAGGTCACGTGTTAGGATTTGATTTAGATTATGAGGCTGGGCTGGAGCTGAATCATTATCTGAAACTGAAGCTCATCTCACTTCTAGTTTAAATACCAATAGGATCTGCAAGATCAGTCCCTGGGCAGAGAGACTGAAAAATCCTTTGGAGTGACAACTAGTCTTGACAAGGTACAGGGCAGCTGTCTAATCCATTTCCGCTCCTGTGACAAAATACCTTAGGACTAGGTTACATGGATGCTGACCTCATATGTAGATTAGGGTCTTTCTCCCTGAACTGAGTTAGTTGCTTCTCCTCACACTCTCAAACATGCTCCCACCAAGTCCCAGCACAGCACAAGGCTTTCCATAGATGTCACCATTTAACCTGGTGATGGAGAGTAGGATTTCCTACTCTCCCAACCATGAGCTAAATAAATCTTTTTGTTTTCCTTCAGGAATTTCAGTCTCAGGGATTCTGTCATAGAGTTGTGGATACTTCTGAGAGTCAAGGTGAAGGAGAGTCAGCCAGCGGGCTGACTCCCGGGTTATTCTAAAATGGCGCCAGCCCTGAACTTCAGTTTGTAGGGTAATTTATGGTAGACAAGCAGGTAGGGCATCCAGGAAGTATAGAACTGGCAGCTAAGCACTCAGTGCAACATAGAAAGCACTTGGTGACAAAAGATCACAAGAATGTAGCAGTTTGGCAAACAAAGATTTCAATAGTGTGTAGACTGGCAAGAAGCTAGAGGGGCAGGTGCGGATTCCTGTTTGCCTTCCTCATTCTTGTTTTTATCTTTTCCTTTCTTATCCTGGGGGCTTTCCATCATTCAAGGGTCTTAGCAACCATCTACTATTACTAGATTTCTATTTCCCACCACAATAGCAACAGAAAAATGCATGAAGACACCAACAATACCTGCTCAGAACATTTTCAGCAAGAGGTTTTTGTAGCTGTTTAATTCTGTGTTTATATCTAGGTACAGTTAGTCTTTTAACCAATACATTTGTGAAATAAAATTTCCAGAAAAATCCTGCATCTTGGGTTGAGCTTTCTGCAAGGCTGATCAACTAATTAACACTTCGGTGATGGTGGGGAGTTTGGAATACAGCAGATTCAGAGCCTAGTTACATTTATCTTGGGCTCTGTTTCCACCCCTTTAAATAGCCACCCTCTCTCACCTCTAACATCCTAAACTAACATCCCAAAACTAACAGATTAAAAAAAAAAATTGAAATGTGTTAGCTTAGCGGGCAGACCAGATTTCACCCACCAAAAAGCTAAGAATGCCATCAGATAGCATCTGAGACCTATAGTAGGACACCCTTGCTCTGCCATGACCTGCCTATTGAATTCTTCCACCAATGTATTTGAAAGATGTCTTGATTTATGGCTTTTCTTTGTTCTGTTACTATAAAACTGTAATGCGACTGTGACCACGCTGAACATGGTATTTGGGGAAACCTAGGTCTGTGTTCCCAGGCCACAGTCACCCTTATTTGGCTCCAGAATAAACCATCTCTTAACCCCTTTGAGGTGAGAGTTACGCTTTTGCATCAACACATTTTTATATGATGCTTATGCTGATGACAGTGATAATTCCATGTAAGAAATATCACAGGGCACTCTACACAGAGCTGACAAATGCTTCATGATAACAGTAAGCAGTTGTTATCATGGAAGATTGATGTTAATAGCATTACATTTTGGCACAGAAAATATTTCTAGTCAGTTTGAGTTACTGTAACAAAACACCATAGTCTGAGGGGTTTACACAACAGAAATTAAAAACAAATTTTAATTAATATTTTAAGGGATTCACAATACAAGAGCACAGTTGTTTTCAGATCACATTAACATTGCTCAGTTTGCCATACAATTAGGTAATTGGAGCTAGCATCCACAGATGAGGGATACCATGTGTCGTTTGTTTTTCTGGGACTGTGTTACTTCACTCAGCATGATATCTTCTAGCTCCAGCCATTTACCTGCAAAGCTCATAATGTCATCTTTCTTTACAGCTGCATAGAACTCCATTGTGTAGATGTACCACATTTTCTCTATCCACCCATCAGTTGAGGGGCACTTGGGTTGGTTCCACCTCTTTGCTGTGCTTCAGGTGGTCCTGGGAAATCCCCGATCTAAACTCTGTGCACTCCCACAACAGAAATTTATTTCTCATGGTTCTTGGGTTGAAATCTGAGGTCAGGGTCCAGCACAGCTGTGTTCTGATGATCTTGGTTTTGGGAAACTGTTCTCCTGTACTCCCCGGAGACAAGGAGAAAGTGTCAGAGGGCTCAGGTATCTTTTAAAAGGGGGTAGGGCTATTGAGTCCCCTTGATTAGGGCTCTGTGCAGGCCCATTAGGGAAAGCTATTTCTCTGGCCTGGGTGGAGACCTAACACTCCAAGCTGCACAAACCCAAAAGTTAACCAAGTTCCACCTGTCAATCACCAGGCCCAAGGCCACCCCTGAAGAAGCAGGACCACAGTCCGGGAACGATCACTCCCCATGAAGACGTGAAGTCTGCAGAAGCATTTTGGTCTTTACCACTCTGCAGTTCAAGCCAACCACAGCTTTCTATGCAGGCGCTTCTGGGAGTCTGGGCAGGAGGAGGGTCTGGAATAACGGTGTCATCACTCTGTTTTCTCACCAGCAGAATAAGTGAGTTGAGGCTTGCCTTCTAAATTTTCAGCCCGCTTTGACTCTCGGCAGTTAAAATATACGTGTGCCTGAAGAGGGCATGGAAGCACCTGGTGCCAACTGGCACTTTCATCTGTGAGCCCGGTAATGTCTTCAAATACAGCAGTGAAAGTAAAGGGAGATGGGGAGGGGACGGCTGGTAAATTTTGTTCCTTGTATTTTATCCCAACAACTAGATGTATTTACATAATTAGGGAGGTGGCCAGAGCCCGCAGAGTTAATAGCTTGCTTGATGGCCCACACCTGAGAACCAGCCAATGGGTGGCTGCTTCCTGCAGCTGGGAAAGGCCGCAGCTGCTGAGAAAGGAGCAGAGCTGGGAAGGGAAGGCTGTGCACACCGAGAGTCTCCGAGTGGAGTAAGGAAGCCTGGTTCAGGGCCTGCTATCGCTGAGGAGCTGGGGACCCCCACAGCCCAGACTCTAACTCCCTTGTGACTCTGCTGCCGAAATAAATCAGATCCTCTTCTAGTCCTCAAGAAAATCAACCAGGCTAGAGCTGTGGGAGGTGGAGGGGAGGGAGAAGAAGCCGCGAGCATCAAACCGAGGGGAGAAAGACTACTTAGAGAATCACAGAAAATTTCAAGTAACTTCCTCTCACGAAGGGGGTCGGGGTCTGAGGCCCAGGTGGGGGGCATCAAGTCCTATAGCAGAGGCTAGACCTCAGTGTAGTCTAAAGCACAGGGAAGAGTGTTTCCTTGCTTGGCGAATCCCTCTGTCCACCAGCAGCAGCGCCTGCTTGGCTATCTACCCACCCCTCCCCCCAACTGAAGAAGGGAATCAGGAAGGGAGAGACCAAGCTGAGGCTGTGTGGTATTTATTTGTCCACTTATATTGCTTAAGAAGCTAAAGCTTTTTACATTCCTTCTTCACTGCCCAGTCTCTAATTCAATGAAAAGAAAAGAAAAAATGGCCTGTGAGATGACTGAATTCCATCCATGGATCCCATGGTAGAAGGAGAGAACTCCTTCTAACTCCTGAAAGTTACGCGTGTGCACACACACACACACACACACACACACACACATGCAAATAAGTTCAAACACAAATTGTAAAAATACAGGAATAGCCATGTTGCACGTTTCACAGAATTCAAGCAGAAACAGCAAGACACCAACAAGAAGAATCCTTTGGCCTGCTCCCCAAATTCTCCTTCAGCCAACTCGCCATGCCAGCAGGGGATGCAGTCTGTACCCAAGCACCCCTGCACCCTTGCATTCCCCCCTGTTTAGAGTCTGCCTTTAGTGCAATTGCTTTCTCAGAGTATGGACTTCCTAAGGGTGAATATATAACCACACCCTCCCAGAAATGGGAGGAGTTTTTCATCTCAAATTTTTACTGAAATTCAGTGAAATAATGCAAATGATATTTTAAGACTTTTAAAAAGGGAGGAGGAAAGATGGAAGGCTCTTCCTCACCGCCATAAATCACTAATGAAAATGCATAGTCATTGCCCAAAGGCACAGTGGAAGAATTTTATGGTCTGCTGTTCTGTTCACTGTGTGGTTTGGAACAAAGGGGCAGAGGAATAACCTATTGCTGTCCGCTGCAGAGCAGAGCTGCTCAGTGCTGCTCAAGAACAGCAAACAGACCTCAGCCATGGGTGACCTGCTGAGGGTCCAAGCTGCTGGTAACAGTTTCTAAGTGATACCAGAGACATTGGGGTCCTCTCTTCAGGTTCCTAGTCTCATTAATAAAATAATTTAAGAATGGGCCCTGGGGTCTGACATGTTAGGGCATAGTCATAGGGCCCATACTTCTAGAAAAAACTCAGCCTTCCACCGGCTGGATTGTGAAGAGTGTAGACCATGACTCCCCAAAATATGTCACATGGGCATAAATTGCTCTTGGCCTTTGACAAGGTTATGTCCTGATCAACTCATCATTATCTGAAACTTTACAAGTTGAAAATCCCTTTAATATACCCAACCTTCTGACATCATGGTTAGCTCATGTGAGATGCATAGTGAACTGTGATTGACCAAGCTCACCTGCCACAAGCCTGTGTATAGCAGAGTCAAGATCTCAGGCAGTTTAGTGAATACTGTGCTGCACATGAAACAGATGGACTATAGAGTTGATGTTCCATGCTATCAGACAGTTGAGAAATCCTCAACTGAATCTGTCAGCTGAAGACTGTATCATTTTGAGCTAAAGACACTGCAAGGAGAGTGGAGGTAGAAAGGGCTCTTTGATACCCCTCCTCCCCCTTTAGACTGTGGGACTCCTGAGACTAGAATCAGCATTGAAGTGGCTCACACAGACTTACTAGAGCAACCCAATGTCCCACTTGCGCCCTTCAGCCCTCATCCATGTATATCTCTCTATCACCTCCCCATTGTGGTAGTGACTTTACAACATGGACATTGCACTGGGCATGGAGACAGAGGTAGGCAGATCTCTGTGAGTTCAAGGCCAGCCTAGTCTATAGAGTGAGTTCTAGGCCAGCGGGGGCTACAGGGAGACCCTGTCTCAAAGACAAACAAAACAAAACAAAACAAAACAAAACAAAAATCAATATGGACATTGCTCTGGAAAAATGACTTTACCTAACCTTTCAACCAAATATGTTAATCTATGTTTTGAGATTATTTGTGATCCTCTTTTTAAATTAAAAATTTGTCTTTTTTTATGGGTATGAGTGTTTTGCATGCATGTATGTAAGCGCACCCATGCATGCAATGCCCTCAGACTACAGAAGAAGGTATCAGATCCTCTCAAACTGAGTTATAGATGGTTGTCAGTCACTATGTGGGTGCTGAGAACCAAGCCTGGCTCCTCTGCAAGAGCAGCCAGTGCTCTTGAACCCTCAGAGCTGTCTCTCCAGCCCCATTGAGTTCCTCTGTAAACTAAAATGTATAGACTTAATCCCTCATGACCCGTCCTTGCCCTTGACCCAGCACAATGTATGAATGTGCATGTATATTTTGCATATCAAGCAAGCACAGCAAGTAACATATTTAAATTATCCAGATTTCACTGGAAACAACAGATTACCCCATTTATTTTGGAAACCACAAGTTGGAGTAAAGTTATAGCACCTGCTTGTGGCTATGTGCACTGTCATATCTCAGTAGGGGTCAGAGGGAAAAATATCCTCTGATATGGGTCTGCTTTTATTTCTCCATCTCATACTGGATATACTATTTCAATAAAAGAGAGAGGAGGGCTGGAGAGATGGCCTAGCGGTTAAGAGCACCGACTGCTCTTGCAGAGGACCTGGGTTCAATCCCCAGCACCCATACAGCGGCTAAGAACCGTCTGTAATTCCAATTCCAGGAGAACTCCAGTTCCAGGGGAATCTGAGACCCTCTTCTGACCTCTGCGGCATTGCACGACATGGGTGCACAAACCTGCATGCAGACAGCACATTCATATACATACAAAAATAAATAAAATTTAAAAAAAGAGAGAGGAAGGCCTTTGTTGGAGAGAGCACCTCAGAGATATTTCTGAATGAACAGGCTCTCAGAGCCCTATCAGTCCCCTCTCAGCTAAAATGGATGCTGAGTTAGGCTGGCTCTATTAGGCATCGCTATATTATGGCATTGCATATAGCTGTAACTGTTATAGTCCAGAGGATGGTGTCTGAGCCTTATCACCCCTATCTTGTCAATTTTCCACCATTTTGTTTTTTTTTCTCAGTCCTTTGTAAATAAAATTCGGCTGAGACCATGGTTGTAGTTCAACCATAACTTGGTCCATGAACAATCTAAAAACTTGACCTGGTAAAACAAATAGCTGAGTCTCTGATAACCTCAGGCAGCCAATGATAACCCCTGTCCAAATACTGTGAACACTACCTGTAGCCAATGAGGCCACTTCTAGAAATGACCTCCTGCTCCTGTGCATCAAGCTTGACTTGTACATGATGCATTTACCCACTATTTCAACATTGTTTCATAAATCAGTAGCCCACAAATGCAAAAATTACAGATGTGGGATTCACAATCCTTTTGTAGAATAAAGAAATTGAGCCTCAGAGAGATGAAGTGACTTGCTCAAGGTCACATAGGGAGTTCCGCATATTTGTTTTGTTCATGTCACTTGGCTGGAGACTTTCTGCCAAGATACAACTGGATTTGTCTCCTTCTGTGTGGCCTGACTGGGGAAGAGCCTACTAATGGTGTAGCTTTTATCTTGGGAGGCAGTGCATCCTGACTTTGGTGTTAGGACAACCCCGGTTGTCTTCTTTGTCAGTATTTGTTAGACAATCTCAAGATCTACATGAAATGCTGATGTCATTATGGTAGCACCTGTTCTGTCAAGGTCATTATGGTAGCGCCTGCTTTGTCAAGGTCAGTGGCTTCCCATATACTTTATTCCTCTCTTTTCCTAGGAAAACGCCTCTTAACTGTATGTCCTAGATCCTGAGATCTGAAGGACCTCCCTCAGCCACTAGGCATGCCGTACTTTACCACTCTATGGTAGAGTAAATTAGTCTTTGGAACATGCATATAAAACTTCTCCAAATGTCTGATGACTTCCCCTCCCCCTCCCCCATTGAGAATCTCTGGAAAGAGCTGCTCAAGGCTTGATTGTCTCCAGCATGTGACACACATCTTTGCTGTGCTGCCTCTATATCTGTAACATGTACCAGGGGTCAAGAGCATGTGTGGGGGAGTTCTAGACTTAGGAAGCTAGCAAATGGAGGTGCTAATAGTCTTCCCAATCCCCTGGCTGGGGTTCTAAAACCATACTAATGTAAATGATGGGTAAGAGAGGAGGTGTTCTTCCAGTGCTGACAATCCTAGGCCTTTGGGTTGCCCAAGGCCCAGAGGCTACACTGGGAAGCACAGGCTAACCCTTGAGAGCTAGAAGCCTGTTGCTCTAGGCTTAGACTATAGAGACACGGCTCTAGGCACTTAGGCTGGAGGCTTACTGCTCTGGGCTTCAATCACCAGTGGTCCTAGCACTTGGCAGCTATTATTACTCTTGACTTCCAGCAGAGTAGACAGCAGCGAGCAGCCAACAGGTGAACTCTGTTGATGTGACAGCTTCGAACAGGTCTCAGATGCTGAGTGTCATAGCTCTTAGATGGCTAGTGTTGTAGCTCTGTAGTCTTGAGTATTCAAGACCCTTGGCCTTAAGCCTGGGCACCTACTGGAACTCTACCCGTGACTAGGGCCTGCAGTTTCTCATCCTTAGCTCTTCATTGTTCTCTCCATCTCTGTTGCCTTTCCTCCCTGCTGACGCTGCCTCAGCCGCTGTCTGGAACTCTTCTCCTGTCTCCCTGCCTCAACTGTTGAGTTGTTGCTGTTACTGTCAAGATGCCAGCTGTTGCTGTCTGCACTCTTGCTGCTTCCCAGCTGAGGCATCTGCCATGCCTTCCTCCCTTCATGTTACCAGCTCAGCTTGCTCTACTGAAGTTGAAAGCCTAGACCATTCAAGAGAATTCTCTTATTGGATCTAATGTTATCAGTGGGCGGTGCAGAAGAGGGTCAAAGTGAGCCAAACAGCTTACATAGACAGAAGGGGAGGTGGCAAGCATATTTACACCAATCACTGAAGTCTTTCAGACAAACGAAGAACTGTGTTTGTACCAGTTACAGCACAGTTCCTCTTCCACATGAAAGAATGTGCTTGTACATTCTTCTGTTAAGTCACAGGAGAAGTACTTTTCTGGTTAGGGTGAAAATGGCTACAAGAAAATCTAGAGCTCACCAAGGTTTTTTGAAATAGCTATGGTGGGCCTTAAGTCTAATTAGACTGCTGTTGATTAACCCCAAGATAAAAGCGCTACTATTGCACCAGTAGAGATTATTTGCTGGGCCAGTCATCGTTATGGTTTATAGACTTTACAATTGGTCATTGATCGATTTTCTCCCTTGACAGTTTTCATAGTCTCTTCCGACACTATGGGAGCTGGTCTTCAGGGAAGAGGCTTGTAGCTCAGTTCCAGGTCCATTGCCTCAAGTTCTGTATCCAAAGTATTTCCTGTTTTCAACAACAGTGTCTTACCTCTAAGTTCTGGGAGGGAATCAAGGGCTGTGGCAATAGGCTATATTCTTTTGGGATGCTCTTGGACTATACTGGCTACTCAAAGAGAGCTTTTCCCTGCCTGGCTCTGTACTTTTTGTTGTGTAATCTTCAGCCGTGTACACACACACACACACACACACACACACACACACACACACTCATGCACATATTGTATAATTGGACTTAAAGTCCATTCAACAGGAGGAAACTCATGTGTGGTACTGTAAACATAGCCAAATATACATGGTCGAAGAGGTCATATGTCCTAGAATAAAACCTACTTTTTCTCACATTACTAGACCAATGTAATTTCTTACTGTATTGTAAATATGTGTCCTTATGTTTACAGACATGTGCATCTCTGATCAGTCATCAAAGAAGCTTCTTTTAGTAACAGATGGAGATTATTACAAAGTTCTACAACTGTCAAAACACAGAAAATAAGTGTCTGTGAGGTGTCCAGCCCTAAGTGACACACCTATAATGAAACTTCTACACCTAAGGCTTAGGGAACATAATGGAACAGGGGGCAGAAAGATTACTAATGCATCTCTCAACTCTTACCAGCTAAGCTTCCTCATGCAACAGACGGCGACTAACCCAGAAAGCCACAACTGACCCAGGGCAGAGATTAAGAGTCTACAGCATGCTTGTCCCTGAATAGGATGCCAATATCAAACTTTTATCACCCAAGACTCAGAGACCACTGTAGAAGAAGGGGAGAAAGCTGGTAAGAGCCAGAGGTGGTCGATGTCCACAAGGAAACTGTTTTCCAGACAGCCTGAAAAGTTTCTCATATAAATGTATGGCAATAGTAACAGCATGAGCAAGAACCAGGTAAGCTCAAGACAGACAAAATCCCAGCACACGGCTGGAGGGACGCTCAGCAGCTAAGAGCACTGGTTGCTTTTGCAGAGGACCTGGGTTTGGTTCCCAGCACCTATATGTCAGCTAACAACTGTCTATAACTCCAGTTTCAGGGGATCCAACACCCTCTTCTGACCTCTGTGGGCACTGCATGACATGAGTGCACTTACATACATGCAGGAAATATACCATGCATATAAAATAAAAATAATAAATATTTTTAAAATCCCAGTGTAGAAGTGGGGAAGTGGGTAAAAAGCCCCGACCTTAGCTGGGGAACTATAGGCACCAGGTAGCTACTGGGAGAGTGAGAGTTGGTTTTCTTTAAGGGAGTGATGCTAGTTAGCCTAGCTCCAGGGAATGGATGTACACTGAAGGGCATCTGAGGACAGAAACCTGACTCAGTAAGCCTTAATACATTTCATAGAGTACATGAAACCCATTGAGAGTGTTAACAGAGGGGTTCAGATAGGTGGGGTGTCTAAATATGAAATTCGCAGAACTTCAATAAAATATGAAGAAAAATTGTAGTCATTCCTAGGATAATGCCTCTGGAGCTGCAGTTATCTTTCCGCAGCTGTGGCTGCTGTAGTTTCCTTGAGGTATCTGTGGCATTCAAAGCAGCAGATGCTGGCATGAAGGCAGCCTGACCCGACCCTTGGGTGGTAGTCACTCCCTCAAGCAGATTGATAGCTGCCAACAAAGCACTCGAGGTGCACTGGGCTCCAACCGCCTAGCATATTTAAAGGAAAAATTATCAGTAAAAGCAGCACTTATAATAAAGACCTTTAATCCCAGCACTCATCCCGAGTGCTGGGATTAAAGGCATGCACCACCATGCCCAGCTTAAATACCA
Source organism: Rhizomys pruinosus (assembly GCA_009823505.1). Taxonomy (NCBI): domain Eukaryota; kingdom Metazoa; phylum Chordata; class Mammalia; order Rodentia; family Spalacidae; genus Rhizomys; species Rhizomys pruinosus. The sequence continues at coordinate 1,877,907 of VZQC01014891.1, forward strand.
TTCTTAGCCACCATATAGATGCTGGGAATTGAATCCAGGTCCTCTGCAAGAGTAGTCAGTGCTCTCAACTGCTGAGCCATCTCTCCAACCCACGGAAATCATCTTAAAATGATGTTTATGTATATATATAATCTATATATATATATATATATATTTCTTTTTATGTGTATGTATGTCTGTGAGTATATGCCACATGTGTGTGGGTGCCTAGAAAAGCCAAAAGAGGGCATCAGATCCCCTGGAACTGGAGTTACAAGCATTTGTGAGCTGCCTGATGTGTATGCTAGAAAGTGAACTCAGGTCCTCTACAAGTGAAAAAAATATTCTTAGTCACCAAGCCATCTTTACAGCCTGATTATTTATTTATTTATTTATTTATTTATTTATTTATTTATAATTTTATTTTGTCTTTTTGAGACAAGGTCTCCCTGTAGCCCCAGCTGTCCTGGAACTCACTATGTAGACCAGGCTGCCCTTGAACTCACAGAGATCCACCTGCCTCTGTCTCTGGAGTGCTGGGATTAAAGGCATGCACCACCACGCCCAGCCTGGCCTGAGAATTTATATCTTAGTGGGAATGAGGTATTTGAGAAGATCAGAAATATAGCTAAGTTGGACTGCAGGTAAATGCATGTGCTGTGTTCTACAGCTGCTCTGTACTTCTGTATTTTATGGTAAGGGGACTGCGGGATTGATACATATTGCTGATGCCACAACTTACCATGATCTGATAGGTGGGTAATGTGGATCGGCTTTCATCTTTCAGTTGTCTTTCGAGCTTGGGAGTGGGTAGGGTTGTTAGGAACCAGAAAGAAGGTCCAAAAATATGCTTAGTCATCTACACAGTATGAAGAATTTTACCATGCACTTTCCACAGAAACATACCTTGGTGTTTTCTGAAGCACTCAGACTTTTATTAGAGAGAAAGATTTCTGCTGAGCCTTGCTCTCAGGAACTGTCATAGTGCCGTGTAGTTCTTAGTTTCGTAGGGGTGCATGAATGTTGAGAGGATAGAAATGGTCATTCATGGTCTCTCAGGATCCCTTATAAAGCTCGGAGACTCATGAGACTTGGGATGCTGGCTTTATCCTGAGACCGGATGATATGACTCTGGAGGATTCTAACAAGTTTGTTTCCGGTCTAGACTAAGCAAATTCCTTCACGGAGTCAGATACAAAATCCTAAATGCCCATGTAACTCCCCATTTTTTCTTTTGAGGACAGGGAAAGCTTGAAAATAGGCCCGTCTAGCTTCTTTTTAGGCTTATGTTTCCTCCTAAAGCAAAGATAATTAATTCCTCTTCTCCTTGATGGGGAGTGAGCCTTAACAATGGGCAGAGGACTGGATGGAGCAGGAAAACCAAAGCTGTTTTCTTTTGTTTGATTGATTTTTGGATTTATTTTATTATTTTTTTTGGAGACACTGTCTCACTATGTATCCCTGGCTGACCTGGAACTTGCTCCGTAGACCAGGCTGGCCTTGTGTAGGAACCGTTTCCAGCTACGAGCAGGTAGCCACCTGTGGTCACTTGGAGAGCTGACCCCTTGACGCAGAGGTCAGTTGGCTACTTTTGTAGCCGACCTGAGTGGTACTTCCAATCTCAGGTTCTTAGCCTGGGGTAGCAGAAAGCCCCCGAATCTGGGCATGTCTGTTCCACCTACCTGGGGGTGACAATTCCCCAGATAGGAATTTCAAGCTGATGGCTGATGGCCAATCTTCAGCCTACACTGATGGCAATTCACTCTCCACCTCTGGTGACCAGATTAGTTTCAGTCCAGCCCTTTGCTAGCACACCAGGCTAGTGGTCACGGCACTCTAAATTCAGGCATGCTCCAGCCTGTGTATGCAAAGGATCCGGGGATCTTGCTTTGATGTAAGGAAGAATCCACTTTACTGTAGGCAGTACATACCTTATATAGCCTAAATGATGTCATATCCGGTGGCCAATCCCAGACCCCTGCGCCATGCCCCCTGCATACATCACTTGCTACTTACTGCCCCGCCCAGCATCCTGTGTTGGGCCATGAGCTGCTGTCTTATGGGCGGGGTCGGGGGAGTCGCATGACCCCCACTTATGCCCCAGCTGCCTGAAAAGCTAACTCTAACTCAGACTGGATCTTCCTACAGCCTTGAGCTCACAGAGATTCACCGGACCCTGGTTCCCCAGTGCTAGGATCAAAGGCCTGCGCTACCGTGCTGAGCTCAAGAACCAAAGCTGTGGGCTTCATATCCAGACTCAAGTTCCTGTTAGGACGCAATCTCCCTGGGGCAACTTTACCCCCCTGATGCCATTTTTCCTCAGTGACAAACTTTAATTAGAGACCCATAACTCAGCAATTAGGAATAATGTATGTCCCTTTCCTGGGGGAAAAATTCATCAAATAATACCAGGCAGATCCCTTTGTCATTTTGCTAACTAGATAAGAAGCCAGCGGCTCCTTTCATGCAAGTGTTGCAGTGGCTGCGCTGGGCGTCCATTTCGCACTTTCTGCATTCTCACTGTCTCACTTAGAAACAAAAGAAAAACAGAGAGAAACTTGAAAGAGGCAGGAAAGAAAGGGCTGTGCTGTCAATTTATTCTTTTTGTCCCAGCAATAAATAGTAGCTGGTGATAAAGCCAGCCCCTGGGAGCACATGTGCCTGGGATGGCTTCAGAGAGCTGATTAGACTCCTCAAGCATTAGAGATGTCTTCGCTTTGCTCTGCCCACCTCCACTAAGACACAATGTCCCACCGGGCCACTGTGACCTGTACTTCTGCAGGGTTGGGAGGACTGATGGGTGGCTCTCAGCTTCCGGCCTGAAAAGACTTTCTTCCAGAAAGAGAGAGGCAAAGAAGAGAAAGTGGAAAAAGAAATACAGCCCCCCTCTCCAAACTAAACCTTCAGTGTATGGTTATTTAAGAAAATGTTATGCCTGTGTAAAGCCCACACACATTGACTGTTTTGGTCTGCAAAGTAGAACAAAAACCTATAAAATTCCCAGTGAAGTAGAATGCGCATAGAATCACCGTTTGGTATTTCTTTCTGAAGTGATGAGTCATGGTGATTCAGCAGCATGATTCATTCCTGACTATAACTGGGAGATTAGAGGGATATTAACTGCCTTATTTTCACCTTTAGAGTCACTTTCTCTGGGAGCTGGAGATATGGCTCATTGGTTAAGAGCACTGGTTCCTATTGCAGAGGACCCCTGTTCTATTCCCATCACCCCCATGGGAGCTAACAACTGTCCATAACTCCAGTTCCAGGGGATCCAACACCCTCATCTGACCTCCGTGTGCATTGCATGACATGGGTGCACTTGTATACATGCAGGCAATACACTCATACACATGAAATAAAAATAATAAATAAAAATTTAAAAGTTTTATAGCACTTGGGAGGCAGAGGCATGCGGATCTCTGTGAGTTCGAGGCCAGCCTGGTCTACAGAGTGAGTTCCAGGACAGCCAGAGCTACAGGGAGACCCTGTCTCAAAAAGAACAAAAAAAAAAAAAAAAAAAAAAAAAAAAAAATTAAAAGTCACTTTTGATCTATATATCAGCTCTGAGCTCAAAAAGACACACAATTTTGTCCAAGAAATTTACATAAGTTTCTTTGTGTTTTGTTCTAAATGTAAAAAGAAAGGCTTTTGGGTTTCAGATGTATTCGAAAGCTGGAATGTTGATGCAGTATCCCATAATACTCCTAGTGACAGAAGAAATCTGGAATTGGATTGGAGGGTGGGGTTGCTATGCACAGAGGGAGGGAGAAGAGGACAGTGTGTAATAACCTTCTCTAAGGGCTGCAGCTGTGAAGTGCAATCTTCTGCAGGTGCAAAGTGAAAGATGCAGTGGTCAGTTGATTCCTGTACACACACGGGGGTGGGGGGCTCTCTGGCTCATCATAGGACCATATGGTCCTATGAGATGGTACTCTCATTCCAGAATTTGAGCCCATCACCTCCCGCTTGAGAACTGCCTGTCACTGGGCCTGTTCAGAGTTGAAAGACCGTCTGTGCCTAGTGTTTCTTTCCCTGCCCACCTTGGCATTCTTCTCCAAGTGTTGAAGTTCTTCCCTTTGAATTGTTTGTAGTTAATGAATATAAGCAAGCAAAGCAGCTCAAGCCTGGGTAGCTGGGTCTCACTCTAAGAAAGACAAAGCTGATTCTCCAGATTCTGCAGGACTGATTCTGACTTTGGGATTGATAAAGATCGTGTGGAGAACTTCGTACAATTCATGAGGAAAATTTACAAATGCCAGGAAGGTTGTATGAAAGTTCACATGGTTCAGAGACCTCCTGAAAGTCACCCTGGGATGCTCCCATATCCGTGCTGCTTGGCTCATCCTCACCTCCACCCACCTTCAGGCTCAAGGCTCACCTTCTGTGAAGCCTTCTGAGATGTTCTCAGGTTAAGTCCTGCAAGTTCACTTGCCCACCTTCAGCCTTGATCTGTATGCTTGCTTGGAGAGTGAGTTTCTTCACCAACATACCACAGCAACACTTGCACATTTATGTTTATTGTTGCTCTATTCACAATAGCCAGCAAATGGAACCAGTGTGAGTGTGTGTGTGTGTGTGTTACATATACACAATGGAATTTTATGCAGCCATAAATAAATATAAAATCACAACATTTTTCAGGAAACTGGATGCGACTGGTATGCATGATGTTGAGCGAGATAAGCAAGATTCAGAAAGACATACCACATGTTTTCTCCTCTCATATGGAACCTAAATTTAAAATCTTTGTGTGTTTATATATGTGTGTCTGTGTTTATAGATGTGTGCGTAGATCGCGTAACTAGAGAGTGGGCAATACAACAGGAGAAAGAGATGTTTTTTATTTATTTTTTTATGTGTATGAATGTACTGTCTGCATGTAGGTTTGTGCATCCGTGTCGTGCAATGCACTGGAGTTAAAGACAGTACTCAGCCGCCATGTGGATGCTGGGGATCGAACCCAGGTCCTCTGCAAGAGCAGTCAGTGCTCTTAACCACCAGGCTATCTCTCCAGCCCCAAGAAAGAGATTATAATGGAGATGGGAAATTGAGAGGGCAATGGGATGCAAGCAGTGGGAAAGGCAGAAGTTAGGACTAACCGGAGCAAGAAATGGGGCAGCAGGGGGTGGGGTGGAGGAATGGGGGGACAGGGATGAAGGAGAACAATGTACACAGACAAGTATGAAGGTGCCATGATGAAACACATATGCTAACTTTAAAAAGCAATCTTTCTTTTGTTTCATCTTGACCTCCAGAGAAGTTTCATGCTCTGTGAGGGTGCATAAGCCATTCACTTGTGTTTGTTCACAGCACTGGGTATCAAGCAGATTCTGCCATGCATGCCTCATTGTCAACACCCCCCCATCCCAACATACATTTCTGATGAATTCAACATTTTCTCTTAACATTATAAAGCAACTCTTCAGTGAGGTGTGCTGACTCACACTTGAAATTCCAGCACCTGGGAGCCTGAGGAAGATCACTGGTCCCAGGCCAGTCTGGGCTGTGCAGAGTTAAGACATTGTCTGAAAAATCTGATAGAATTGAGACCCAGATATAAGTGACACTCTTTCAGCTACCAATTTTTTTTTTTTTTGTCTTTTCAAGACAGGGTCTCCCTGTAGTCCCAGCTGTCCTGGAACTCACTCTGTAGACCAGGCTGGCCTTGAACTCACAAAGATCCACCTGCCTCTGTCTCCCAAGTGCTAGGATTAAAGGCATGCACCACCATGCCCGGCTCAGCCACCAATTTTTGACAAAGAGGCCAAAATGCATGCTGGAGGGAAGGTAGTATCTTCAAAAAATGGTGCTGGGAAAACTGGATGAAGCTTGATCCTTGACCGTCACTCTGCACAAAAGTCAATTCCAGATGGGTTAAAGACCTCAAGTTAGACCTGAAGCTCTGAGTCTTCTAGAGGATTAGAGTACACTTCAGGGTAGAAGCTCAGATAACTGCTTTCTGAGGAGGTCTCTGGTAACACAGGAAATAGGAATATTAATCAACTAGTGGGATGGCATCACATTAAAAAAATTGGTGTAGTGGTATACACCTTTAATCCCAGCACTCGGGAGGCAGAGGGAGATGGGTCTCTGTGAGGTCAAGGCCAGCCTGGTCTATATCGTGAGTTCAGGCCAGCTGAGGCTACAGGGAGACCCTGTCTCAAAACAAAACAAAACAAAACAAAACAGAAGCTTCTATACTATAAAGGAAACTGTTAGTTGACTGAAGAGATAGCCTACAGAACAGGGAAATAAATCTTTGCTGGTTATACAAAGATTTGTATATGACAGAGGATCAGTGTCTAGAATATACGAAGAACTAAAAAGCTAAACACCAAGAAAGCAAACCAATTAAAACTGGGCTATGGAACTATCAGGGAAATGCAAGTTAAAACTACTTTCATATTTTATTTTACCCCAGTCAGAATGGCTAAGAAAAATTAAATTATGAAATTTTCAGCTAAATGAATCGAACCGGAAATAGTTACGAGTGAGGAAGCCCAGACTGCAAGAGGCGAAGGCACATGTGGATCCCAGTGTCTAATCCTTAGATCTGCATGTTTACCTGTTGTATTAGTCACTTTTCTGTTGCTGTGATAAAACACTATGACCAGGCTGGAGAGATGGCCTAGCGGTTAAGAGTGCCGACCGCTCTTGCAGAGGACCTGGGTTCGATCCCCAGCACCCACATGGCGGCTGAGAGCCATCTGAAGCTCCAGTTCCAGGAGGTCTCCAGCTCCAGGGGAATCCGAGACCCTCTTCTGACCTCCGCGGCATTGCATGACATGGGTGCACAGACTTGCATGCAGACAGTACATTCATACACATACAGAAATAAATAATAATAAAAAAATTAAAAAACAAAACAAAACACTATGACCAAAGGAACTTATAAAAGGAAGAGTTTATTTGAGCTTATGATTGACGGTTCCAGGGAATAGAGTCCATTGTGGCGGGAGGCATGGCAGCTGGAGCTGGAGCAGCAAGCCGAGGGTCACATCTCTCAGTGAGCACAGGAAGTCAAGAGAGAGCGACTGGAGACCACGAGGCTTGTTAAACTCACTAAGCCTGCCCCCAGTGACATACTTCCTCTAGCATGGCCATACCTTCTAAGACCTCCAAGAACAGTGCCACCAACTGGAGACAAATGTCTGAATACTTAAAGCCTATGGGGGACACACATTCAAACCACCACATTCCACTCCCTGGCTCCCATAGGCTCCTGACCATATAAAATGCAAAATGCATTTAGTCCAACCTTAAAAGTCCCCAATAGTCATTACCAGTTTCAATGCCATTCAAAAGTCTACAGTCCAAAGTCTCTTCTGAGACTCAGGCCAATCTCCTAAACTGTAAGCTCCTGTAAAATCAAAAGACAAATTACATACTCCCAATGTACAGTGGAACCGAATACACATTCCCATTCCAAAAGGGAGGAATAGAGGCATAGTGAGGAAATACTGGACCAAAACAAGACCGAAAACCTGCAGGGCAAACACCAAGTCCAGTAGCTCCATGTGCTGCTTCTGGGACTTGACTTCCAAAGGGCTTAGATGGCTCAGCTCTTCCAGCTTTGCTTGCAACATACATCTCTTTCTTAGGCTGGTACCACTCCCTGTATGCAGCTCTGCTTGGCAAATATCTCACAGGTCTGGCATCTCGAATGTCTTCTTGGGGTCTCCGCTGCCAACCAGACTTCACATTCACGGCTTCATGCAATGACCTGTCAGGGCCTTCTTTATGCAGGGACACCCCTGCTGCACTCTGCCTGACCTTGGCAGCTCTCTGGAACCGTGGAGGAATAACTGAAGACCCCTTCACTCTTGCAAACTTCATGCCTCTAAAGCCAGCACTACGTGAATGAAACTGCTGAGTTTGGCTGCAAGTTTGGGATGGACCCTGGCTTATTTCAACCACATTTGCAACTTTTCTCTGCCCTGAACTTGGAGCAGAAAACCCTTTCAGTATTTTCCTTTCAAAAGTTTGAGGATTAGCTGGGTGTGGTCTTGCCCTGAAGGTACTATTACTGTTGTTTACTTGTAAATCTCACTTTTTCCATTGTTTACTTGTAAATAGCTAGGCCTCTCCTTAATCACTTTAATCTCCTTATCAAAAGGAAACTCTCCTTCGCATGCCTTGGCACCACCTTTAATCTTCCTAGTGGAGTTTTCAGATCCAAACTGTACATTCTGCATTTCTTTCTGCCCCATATGCTCTTCTTCACTGTATATCTGTACAATATTCACCATTAATAGCTCCCAGTGCAGTGCTTCTGGATCCGACCAGAGATGGGGCGGCTCTGTAAGTCTGCCTGCTTTCCTGAATTCTTCAGAATAGCGTAATCTCTCCTTTCTTCTTCACACCCCTTTCTGAACATGCTTTCTTTAATGCTCTGGGCTGCCCTAGCATCTTATATTTCTTTGCTTTTTCTCTAAAGCTTCCTTCTCCCTGCTACGTGGCTGCCGGTCGGCCACGTGTCTGACCACCATGCAGGAGGCCCATGGGGCCTCATGGCTTTTTTCTTCTCCCCTCCATGCTCCTCTTCAAGGCAGCTGCTGAGATTCCCAGCTTGTTTGACCTTAAGATTTTTCTTTAAAATTCTAATAAAATTGTCCTAAAGCTTTTTTTTGGGTCCATTCTTAAATTATTTTATGAATGAGACTAAGCCCCCTGTAGGGGGCGCTCTTTCTCCCTGTTTCAATACGATGCTGTCATCTTCCAATGTTGAGCCCCATTCCTAGCTATCCAGGATATCTGCTGAAGCATCTGTTGAGTCTGACATCTATCTTGCCTGCTCCATGCTTTTAACATAAAGTCAATAGGAACACAGACATGCAATTCATTCATACTTTGTCTATGGCTGATTTTATGTTACAATGACAGAGCTGAATGCTTGTAATACAAGCTAGACCATATAAAACTACATAGCCAAATATCTTTGCTAAATTATGCTTTTTTAAATATTTTGTTTTGAATTATGCATAGGTGTGTGTGTGTGTGTGTGTGTGTGTGTGTGTGTGTGTGTACATGCGTGTGGGTACAAAGGCAAATCCGGAGCTGGATTTACAGGCTGTTGTGAGCTGCCTGACACAGGTGCTGGGAAGCGAACTCGTCCCCTTCAAGAGAAAGAGGTGGCCTTGGCTCCTGAATTATCTCTGCAACCAACTGTGTTACACTTTATAGACAAGGTTTATTGACTGTGGGTCTAGAGTAGAGTCTTTGTTCCTAGAGCAACTCTTTCTGGCGTATTAACCGGACTCTGGGCTGTTAACAAATGTGAGTGATGTCTCCGTACTGTTTGGGGGAGGACTGCAGTCTCCTGGTAGGACTCTTCCCTGACACTGTATTAATTAATTACTTACTTAATTAATTAATTAATCTATAGTACTGCACCCCCCTCCCACCCCCACCCTCACCCCCACCCTTGTAGCTGCAATCTGCTAAGTTCCAGTAGTCTCCTTGTTTCCTTATAGCCCAATCTTCAGTCATGGTCTTGTCATTCTGGGTGGTCTTTCTCTGCATAGGACCCCTCTTGCTAAAGCCTTATGCTGAAGATTCAGCTGTTTCAACACACTGCTCTGTATCTCAGCTCAACTGAGGGGTTCTGATCGGATTCCAGCTCTGTCTGCTGTGGTGAGGAACTTGTTCTCAAGCAGGGAGTTGGACAATGTGGGGTTCATCTTAGAATGTTAAGGTTAGTTTCTCTCTTAAGGTTGTAGCAAGCTGCCTGCAAACAGTTAAAGGAAATATGTTTGTCTCATTTTATAGTTTTTGCAGCTGGAACACGAGCCTGGTGGTTGTTACACTATAATGACTAGAAGCATAGATCCCTCCTGTCTTTTCAAAGCCTCAGCTCCCTCTTAGCAGATGATAGGTTGCAGAACCTCAGTGTCTCGTGTCTCCTCCAGCTCCCAACCCTTCTTCAAAGTGATCAGGTTCAGTCAGGCGGTACATAAATATAATCCCAGCACTCGGGAGCCAGAGACAGAGATCAAGACCAGCCTGATCAAGTTCTAGGCCAGCAAAACAAAACAAAACAAAACAAAACACGAAAGTGGTCAGGTTCCCTTAGGAACCTCTATTTTCTCTCTCAGGGACATCTGTAGTTCACAGCCCATTTGCAAAAAGAACAGTTAATTGCTTCATGCAATAACTGACACAAATCTTTAAGACTCTTCCACCCACTTTAGTTCCCTTTTGTTCCCTAGGATGACTCAGTACAATGTCCACACACTTTTCACTGCTCTGAGTTTTTAGGGTTACATTTCACAGCAACAGAAAACCACATTAATATTAATATGAATGGACATTTCTCTGTGATGAAGAAGACTGCTTGGTTGCAGGCTTCTGTGCAAAGCACAGAATTCTCCTCTTAATAAGACAGGAAAAATAGACAATGACATGTCAGATTCGTTCACATATTTAGTATCTTTAATTATTGCTCCAGGCTTAAAGAGATGTATTATTAATCTTCATTTCAAATAAATGAAAAACTTGAGACTTGAGAGATGATGTCATCATTTATGCTAATTTACAAAACCCAAGGCGGAGTTCTGAAGCTGGAGCTATTCTGGCTACCAGCAAGTCTGAGAGCCTCCTGTTTCTGCTCCCCACAGTGTCCGGGAGCCAGGCTCACCTGGCTTTTTATGTGGGTGCTGGGATCCGAACTCAGTTCCTTATGCTTGAGTAGCCTGTGCTCTTTCCCACTGACCCAGCTCTCCAGACACCTGTCTTTGTCTTAAAGACTGAGAACTTGGGGCTGGAGAGATGGCCTAGTGGTTAAGAGCTCTTGCAGAGGACCCGGGTTCGATCCCCAGCACCCACATAGCGGCTGAGAACCGTTTTTGACTCCAGTTCCAGGGGAATCCGACACCCTCTTCTGACCTCCGAGGCATTGCACGACACGGGTGCACAAACCTACATGCAGACAGTACATTCATACACATACAAGAATAAATAAAAATTAAAAAAAGACTGAGAACTTATTATCACCGTCTCATTTTCATTTTAAAGCAATAAAGTCTTGAAGAATTGTAACTTCCTGCTGATGGTAAATTGCAGAGCCAAGCTCTGACATAGACTGCTAGAATTCAGTTTGTTTTAAATCTTCAAGCTACGTTAATACCCAACTACATGTATCCTAAAAATATGATCCTATAATGCTGGAATGGACTTCTAAAGAATCCCAGGTCATTTTGACCCTCTTTAGCCTCCAGGCCCATATCTCTTCCCAGACAATAGAGAAAAGCTTTCAAATAGTTGGTTGAAATCCAAATTGATTTTAACCCTCTGTATAAAGATGAGGAAACTGATTCTTATTTTTCCAGGACCCCAAGGGTTAAAACAGCTTTGATTCCAGGGAAGGTGGTCAGATGTTCATTACTTATGTAATTACAATAGTAAGCAAGCGACCAGAAGACACCATGGGGCGGGGATTTAATTTTGTCTGCCGGTGGCTGAGTGTGGAAGGGAGGCATGCTAACTCTCAAATAAAGCCTTCATGTATTATGGAGCAAGGCTGCATAATGGCTCAAGGACAAAGATAAGGCAACCACTCCAGCTGACAGAGCAGCTGCCCTTCTGCAAATCCAAAGTAAATAAGACCTGTCAGGAAGATGTATAAAAAAAGCCAGGACAGGAAAAATCTAGTCAATTGTCAAAGTTTCAAAGGAAAAGCAAAATAAATAAATAAATAAATAAATAAATAAATAAATAAATAAACTGCTTGCTAGAGCGTGGGGTAGAGGTTTAAAATGATAGGGAGAGGCTCTTATTCCACTGCGTCCTAGGAAAAGCCATTAGGCTTCCAGTCTGGTTCAGTCCACTAGCGAAAACTGCTTGAGGTCTCAGTAATCAGCAAGAGGGGACTGGTTTGTTCCGGGAAGGGGCGGGGGGAATTAGGGGGGTAGGGACAGGAGACTTTCTCCTCTATCCCCCATGTGCCCATTTGTGCTCCAGAGGTCCCCAGTCCTTCCCGTGTGCTGTTCTTTGCTTTAAAAGGACTGAGTTAAATAGAAGGGGTAGGCTGTGCGGACACAGAATAACTGAGAATAACCGTATGCCCCGCGAATCCCCCAAAGCGTCTTTCTTTGCTCACGCTGGGCTCGGAAAGGGCAGCCGCCATCAGTCCGTGGCCAGGGTCAGGGCGGAAGCAGATTTTGTCTCTAGAAAGTACCAAATGAAGATCCTTTGGGATTACTGCAACCCCAGCCCTCTGACCCGAGAAGTCGCCAAAGGGTCCATCTAGGAGAAACTCCCAAAGTTGCTTAAAAGCCAAACCACTATCCGGAAAGAGGCTCAAGAATGACCATGCGTGGGTGAATGTATGCTTCTGTGTGAATGTGTGTGGGTGCGGTTGTATGCGGAGGGTATAGTTATGGTATGCGTGTGTACGGTGTCGTGCGTGTATGTGTACGGCTGCATGCAGGTGGGTGTGGTTGTGTGGTGTGTGTGTGTGTGTGTGCGCGCGCGTGCGTGTGTGTGTGTGTGTGTGTGTGTGTGTGGGTGGTAGTGGTGGTGGTGGTGGTGGTGAAGTGGTACGGACTAGCAGAATCCCTAGCTGGGGATCGCAGCGTTTTGCTCCCAACAGTTCAGGGCGTGGCCGGCTTCTGCAGCTCTAACCTGAACCCCAACCCGGTGGGGCAGGGACTGGCGTGCTAGAAGAATCGCTGAAGCTGTTTTAAAAACTGACAGGGTCTGCCCGTGCCGGAGCCCGGAAGCTGGTGTCAGCCCCCAGGGGACCCCTTCCCCAGGCGGCACCCTTCCCCGAGGGTAAAGGGAAGGAGGCTGAGCTCCACTTTCAGTCCGGCCAGCCCGAGGCGACATGGGTTTTGTGCTCATTGCCCAGAGCGCGGCCTGTCCGCCGTGGGGCGGCTTTCTGGGGTCTCCTAACAGTCCCCACCCTCCGCAGCCTTCTCTGTGGGAAGCCGGGGCTGGCGCGGCGCCCACCGCTGCAGAGGATGCGTCCGCAGCCGGGAGCAGGAATGACTCAGCCTGGGCCTGCGACGCAGTGCGGAGGCGGGTGGCCGCCGCCGGGCCCCAGCCTCCAGTGCCCCAGTCCGGAGACGTCGCCCCCAACCCTGATGTCTGTTTCCATCGAGGGCCGTCCCTTCCCCTTCGCAGCCCTGGCGCATCTTCCCGTATCACCAAGTCTGGTCTATGTAGGTCCAGGACACCCTATTCCAGCCGGTGCCTCCGGGTCACCAGGGCATAGAGTCCAAGGATTGCCCCCCATGCTTCTGCAATCCTGCCCTGGCTACTGTCTCCCACCCACCTACTCTAGGCATTTATTTATTTATTTATTTATTTATTTATTTATTTATTTATTTATTTTTCTAGAAAAGTTACAGTGTTGAACTTGAGGCTCAGGAAAGCCGCGGCACCGTGCAGGGGGAGAAAGCTGGGGTGTTAGCGCTAAGGACAGAGTATAAAGCAAAGACCTCCCGCACACCCTGTCCAGCCATAACTTTCTGAGCACTGACTGCAGCCACGCCCTAGGAGTCTCTTGCTGTCGCCGCTGCCCCCTGTCACCAGCAGGGGCGCTGCTCAGAGGACACACTTCACTGAGATTAGTAGGGTTGGGCCCACGCTTTCTTGCAAAGAATGCAAGCTGCTAGGCAGCCCGTGGAATTCTTTGCACACCTGCATGGCTGAAGAGGGTACCTGAAAAGGTCCCCCCCCCAAAAAAAAAGGCCTTTGGAAACGTGTCTCCCATGTTTCCCATGTTGGCAGCCCTTTCACTGAAAGAGGTGGAGGTGTCCCACATGAACAAAGAAACAAAAGAAGAAAGGCTAGTTCTAAATTATGCTGCTCCGGACTCCTTAAACATTGACCTCCAGGATCCATCCAAAGTTTATAGAAAATGTCCACGAATTCCTCTGCTATTCATATTGCTGCTGACTTTGTGGACATATTTCTCCTAGAGTTAGGTCTTACTCTAAGGTTTATTTTTGCCGCTTTCAGTTTAAGCTCAGTGGAGGGAGGTTATCCATCCATTCATCCTTAAGTATAGTAGGCTTCCCTTTGGAAACCCATACTTCTGGGCCCCCCTTTATAATAGAAGCCTGACTTTCCCCTCTCTCTCTTTCTCTTCTTTCTCTCTTTTTCTTTCTTTCTTTCTTTCTTTCTTTTTCTTTCTTTCTTTCTTTCTTTCTTTCTTTCTTTCTTTCTTCCTTCCTTCCTTCCTTCCTTCCTTCCTTCCTCTCTTTCACTACTTAGGAATTTGTGATTCTGTCATCTTATTTTCCTTCTGCCTTGAATTGGTTAACTGCAGCCTCTTTGCCATGTCCCCACAGAAAGGTTGTCGAATGACACAGCAGAACCATAAACTAAATGAACGTCAGTGACAAAGCAGAATCTCGGTGCTTTGGAGACTCTTAATGAGGCTTCGTTTCTGCCTCTGGCCAGACCTGGGATGAGATAATGTCTCTGGTGGAGATGAACTTGAGCTGTAACCTGTTAGTAGCAGAACAGTCTCAGATTTCTTTGTGGACTGCCCCTGGCACAACTCTGGTACATACGGGGGTCGTATACTTGCTTTCTCCTGCTGCCACTTGGATCTGGAGGTCAACAGTTTGAGAAGAGTACAGTCAAGTACAATCCTGAGCCCACAGTACACACACAGCTCGGATGAGGGCAGACCCTGTGTCACAGGCAGGCAGGTAAGCCAGTGCTGCACATTAAGAACAAAGGCAGTGCAGAAATGACCCCTTTCCTCTCACACTGCTCCTGTTAGCCTGAGATGTGCCTGGGGACCTTGCCCTTGGAGAACCATTTCCTTTCTCCAATAGGGGAAACTGAGGCACAGAGAAGTTGGGGTGTGTGCAACTCGAGGATCCAAGGCTTCTGATTCTCTGTCATGTCTTTGCTATACTTCATAGCTTCCTTTGTCACTTCCTCTGTGTGTGTGTGTGTGTGTGTGTGTGTGTGTGTGTGTGTGTGTGTGTACCTGCTATGCATGGAAGCCAGAGGTCAGAGGCAGGTGTTCCTTCATCACTCTCCATCTTAGTTTTTGAGACAGTGACCCTCATTGGACTTGGAGCTCACCGATTAGGCTAGACTGGCTGGTCAGCAAATTCCAGGGATCCCCTGCCTTCGTTTCCCCAGCACTGGGTTACAGGCATACCCCACTGCATCTGGCTTTACACATGGGTCATCCCCAGATCCTCGTGCTTGCAAGGCAGACACTTTACCAACCAAACATTTCTCCAGTTCCTAGAGCTTCCTTGTATAGTAAGGGACACCCTTTCAGAATGCACGCAGACACACACAGGCACAGACACACACAGGCACACACACACACACACACACACAGAGTGGGGGGAGGCTTAAAAAGTGTTGCCGTGAAGTCTCTTGGGATCCATTTGACTCGTGGTGACCATGGCGCCAGCAGGAAGGAGGAGAGGCAGGAGACTGTGTGCTGGACATGGCATCCCACTTAGTGTGGGAGAAGGATCCTAGAGCCTTCACTGCAGGTGTGCATGCAGCTTGAGCACTGCTTTACACACCCTGAGATGGATGGTTTATGACCTGCCAGCCACTTTGTCTCCCTTTCCGCTGACGCCTTGTTGTGTGGGGAGTGGGTGGAATTGGGCAGCAGGGAGCTCCGCACTCAGGAAAACACCTTACTTCTCAGTTTAAGCTGTCCAAGTGCTTGATATTTTAATCCATCTAAAAGCTCTTTTTCACAATTGAGGCAGCTGCAGACCATCACTGTCAGCTTTTAGGCGGTAAGCTAAGCAAACATACTGCCAGAAAAAATGTAGTTTATCTTGGAGATTTGAAACTGGAAGCTAGGCAGGGCATCTGCGGGGGCAATGCCAGGAAGATGGCACTGGGGTTAGAGTTCTGGATTTTGATGCTGACTTTTTTCTCAGCAATTTGCCTGGTCCCCGATGCGTGCTTACAGTTTCAGTGAGTCTGAATTTTATGAGCCATAATACCTAGCCTATCAACTGCCTAGCTTTATGGGACCTGAAGAACCTAGGAGCAACTGGTAACACAAACTAAGAAAGGTGGTCACCCAGGTAGCTGCTTAGTATCGGTTTTAAACAATAAGGATAAAGATATTGTGCCGATAATTAATTGAGACTTATCCCATAGACATCGCTGCCTAGTCTCCATGGGTCTTTTAATGTTACCCCTCTGGCCAAAATACTGTATTTATTCCTGAAAGATGTCTTAGAGGTTATTGTGATTCTCCTTTCAGTGCATAGGTTACATGGTTGGAGGGTAAACATATATGAAGCAAATTTAACACACAAGTTTAATATAGCCAGTCTCATTTTTTAGATTTGGTTTAGGCTGTAAATATGGTTAAATGTGAAGGGAATTTAATGATAATTTGTTTTCAAACATAGAATGAGGATCTCACTAAAACTAACCATCAAAGTTTCCAGAAAGACTATTAAAGAATGAAAACGTTGGGCCATGAGGAACAGCGTAAAGATAAAGAGGGGTGTACTCAATAATGGAAGCCATTCTTCTGTATAGTTTTTTTTTTTTTTTTGGTGTATTTTTGAGACAGGGTCTCCCTTTAGTCCCAGCTGGCCTGGAACTCACTCTGTAGACCAGGCTGGCCTTGAACTCACAGTGATCCACCTGCCTCTGCTTCCCAAGTGCTAGGATTAAAGGAGTGTGCCACCACGCCCAGCTTCTTCTGTATACTTTTATTTCCAGTCAAATGCCCATGGCCAGAAGACGAAGTCAGGTCCCCTGGAGCTAGAGTTATGAGAGTTGTGAATTGCCCTACCTGAGTGTTGGGAACCGAGTTAGAGCCTCTAAAATAGCAAACTGCTTTTAACCACTGAGCCATCTCTCTAGCTTTGAAATAAATTATTCTAATCAAGGAGTTTAATTAAGGCTCTTAGATAGTCTATTAATTATAGGAAAAACAAAAGTCACTTAGTAGGGTAAAGATAGCTTTTCTCTTTCCTATTAAATCTTATGTAGCAAATTGTAAATTTAATTTTAATGCATTATAAAAAATGATATATTCTAATGGATTGAAACAAGCTTGTGAATTACTGATTTTTTTAAGTTCTCTGGCTCTTCTGTTGCTCTTCTCCTGCCTCATCTTCCCACACATTTTGTTCTCCTCATACAGACAAGGCTTTTTTTTTTTTTAAAGGAAAGTGTCTGACATGCACTGCTAATCTCTCAGTGGGAATGTCCATGGAAATATAAACTACCAGGGATGGTGACAATCCAGGAGATTTTTGAAATGTGGGACAAACTTTGAAATGAAGAAGTTTGGAGCTAGTATATAAAGTATATTCGGAAAATAAGAGGAATAGAAGGTATTTGGAAAACAGAAACTCCTGGATTACTTTGGAAATTATCCTGTGAGAGCACTCTCCAAGTTCCTGGGGTACGTATGCCACTGCTCATGACAACCTACTACAGGTTGAACCTCCCTAATCCAAAAATCCCACATCCAGAATATTCTGAAATCTAAGACCTTTTGGGCATCAACAATTGGAAAATTCCATACCATAAAACTTCAGTACATGTACAAAATTGTTAAAAGTACTATAGGAAGTTACTTTCAGAGTATGTATATAAGATATATGTGAAACAGAAAGGAAGTTCATGTTAAGACTTAGGTACCATCTGTAAGATACTACATTATTTTTATGCAAAATTTGAAAAATATTTGGAATTAAAACACTTCTGGCCTTAGGCATTTCTGATAAGAGACTTTCATCCTTCCAGATACACTTCTCTCTGTGTATGGCTGTGACCATGGTGTCAAGCTGGAAGGAAGGAATTCTCACTGCCTCACTAGTTGTTTGCATTTGGGAAAGACTCTAGCTCAGCAGTGTTGACCGTGTACAGGCCGATGGGAAGATGTCCAGCATGCCTAGACAGCACAGTTCTGGACCAGGGTTAGCTATCAGGAAGTGGGAACTTCACTCTTCTTTATCAGGTAGACACAAATTAAGAGGTGGGAGACCAGATCCCCCCCCCCCCCAAACATTAGTTTTGAATTTTACTCCAAGCATTTCTTTAAAACTTCTCTTCTTCAGGATATTTCAAATAGTTTGGCAAACTTATCACTCTCATTTTCCAGTTCTATGTCATGACTGGGAGGACATCCACTCCAGGGAAGGATCTAAAATGTACTTAAGAAGAAAGGACCACAATCCCCATAGGTTTGAACTTATCGCTCTACAACTGTTTTCCCGAAGCCCCAGATTCAACACACTATAATTGGATCACTTTTTTTGAGGCTCTTCCCTAGAAACGCTGCCTCCTTTTATGAAAGTGTTGTCTGACTCTTAGAAATGAGGAAACCACAGTATAAAAAGGCAAGGCCCATTGTTTAAAATGACATAGCACTTTGCTAGTTAACACAGAGGATTTACATACAGAAAGAAAACCTTTTTGTAATTAATTTTATAAGTTAGAGTACAAAATAATGGGTTTCTTTTTTACATTTTTACACCATGTCAACATTCTTGATGTTTTTTTGTTTAGAGTTCTCTTGGAAGACCAGCTTTTTGTTTAGAACAATGGAGATTTCTTTCATCTCTTACTTCTTGAAAGGAAGAAAAATGATCTTGCCTTCTATTCTCTCCTCAGCCAAACCTAGGAGAGAAGAGATGGCTGAATGAGTCATATCAAATTGGTTCAGATGATCTGGGTCTAATTCATATGCCTGTTGATGGTATGAAGTTACCCACCTGGAGGGAGCCAGGAGAGAGCATGTGCACAGGGCAGCCTAAAGGATCCCATTAAGCCGCAGACATGAGGGAGGCTGAGGACATTTTTTTTCTTTCTTTCTTTTCCTTTCCTTTCCTTTCCTTTCCTTTCCTTTCCTTTCCTTTCCTTTCCTTTCCTTTCCTTTCCTTTCCTTTCCTTTCCTTTCCTTTCCTTTCCTTTCCTTTCCTTTCCTTTCCTTTCCTTTCCTTCTTTTTTCCTTCCTGCCTTCCTTCCTTCCTTCCTTCCTTCCCTTCCTTCCTTCCTTCTTCCTGCCTTCCTTCTTCCTTCCTTCCGTTCCCTCTTAAATGTCCCTTTTCTTCATTTTCTCTGTCTCTCTCTCTCTGCCTCTCTCTTCTCTCTGCTTCTCTCTGCCAAAATCACTTTATTCTAATTAGCCCACAAATAAACCATCACAAAGGTGGCTTAAGGAAGCCACTCAAATCTTGCCCAGTCCCACACACTGCATCTCAGTGAACTTCTCTACAGTTATGGCCATTCTGAAGCTGTGGAGCTTCACTTAAGGTTTTACATTTTCTTTTCTTAAAAAATTCTTTACTATTATTATGTATATGAATGTATTGCCTGCATGTGTGGCACTGAATCCTTGTCGTGCAATGCCCACAGAGTCAGAAGAAGGTGTCAGATTCCCCTGGAACTGGATGTTAAGGAATGGTTGTAGGTCACCATGTGGGTTGCGGGTAATCGCAACTTAGGTCGCTCTGGCAGAAACACTATGCCGTAACTGCTGAGCCTCTCTCCAGCCCAAGGGTTTTTTTTTTTACTGTTTCATTCAATTTTTTTATTTATTGGTTTTTTTTTTTTGTTTTTTTTTTTTTTGGTCTTTTTCGAGACAGGGTCCTCCCTGTAGCGCCCAGGCTGTCCTCGGAACTGGCTCTATAGAAGGCTGGTCCTTGAACTCACAAGATCTGCATGCCTCTGCCTCCTTATTGCTAGGATTAAAGGCCACCACATGCCTGGCTATTGGTCTTTTTGCGACAGGGTCTCCCGCTGTCCTGAAACTTGCTATATAAAGCGGCCGGCCTTGAACTCACAGAGATCCCCATCTTCTGTCTCCCAGGCTGGCTAGGATTATAAAGTGTGTGCGCACCACCATGCCATGCTATCAATTATATCTTTAATCCCTTCTTCCATCACAAAAAAGAAAACTAGAAATAAATAAGCTCTTTATGCTTCTTTTTTTTTTTTTTTTTTTTTTTTTTTTTTTTGTTTTTTTTTTTTTGCTTTGTATGCTTTTTATAACTCGTGTCCTTCACATGCATTCTGTCCTTCCTCATCACTTTACATTGCCCTTTCGTGGTCTTTTTAAACGTTATTACTATATCTACACTTACATTTGTTTACATACGTACATGCATGTGTATACATCTGTTTGCATATATACATGTATACATTTTAGGTTAATATCCATGAATGAGGGAAAACATTTGGTTGGTTTTTTTCTTTCTGAGTTTGGGTCAGTTTGCTTAATATTATACTTTCCAAGATCATCCATTATCCTACACATTTTGTGATTTCATTTTTCTTTACATATTCAAAATGGAATATTCAGCTGTAAAGGGGAGAATATTTCTGAGAGCTTTTTCGGGGTGGGGGAAGTGAGTCAGCTCACTTTACCATAACAAATTCTAGATGTTGGCAAGCAAGGCAGGGGTAGTAAGCAAAGAACAAATCAGATTCATGGGGTGGGGAAGGTAGAGGCAGAGGTAGAGAGAGAGAGAGAGAGCCAGACACAAAGTTTCTATAGAGGTAGTCACAGAATATGTCTTATCTCAGCGTGAGCAAAGACTGCTGCTACATGTAAAATCAATAAGTAAAGGGAATAACGCTGGAGCACTTGAAAGCTAACTGCTTTTGATTGGAAAGTGGTGAAACACAGTTCAAAAGAGAAAAAGAGAAATGATATCATGAATGCTGTTTAAAAAAAAAAGGGATGGGCTGGAGAGATGGCCTAGTGGTTAAGAGCACTGAATGCTCTTGCAGAGGAGCCGGGTTCAATCCCCAGCACCCACACCGCGGCTGAGAACCGTCTTTGACTCCAGTTCCAGGGGAAACTGATGCCCTCTTCTGACCTCCGCGGCATTGCACGACACGAGTGCACAGACCTACATGCAGACAGTACATTCATACACATAAAAAAATAAATAAAATTAAAACAAAACAAACAAAAAAAGGGATGGGTGGGTGCTGGAGAGATGGCTCACTGCTCAAGAGTACTCACTGCTCTTCCAGAGGATCTGAGTTTGGTTCCCCAGCACTCAGGTCAGGTGGCTCACAACCACTTATAACTCTAACTCTGGGGAATCTGGCGCCATCTTCTGGCCTTGATGGGTATTGCACTCACAAGGTTCATAACACCCAGCCACACACACAATATGCATATTCACAATTAAAAATAAAGTAAAAACTAAACAAACAACAACAAAAAAAGAGAAGCGGGGAGATGACTTAGCAGGTATAGGTGTTGGCCAAATAAACTTGATGATCTTTGGAACCCACTTCAAGATGGAATGAGTGACTCGATTCCGCAGAGTTTGCCTCTGGCTTTCACATGTACACCAAGGCACATGTGGGCCTGAACACCAGCATCACACTCCCACATACAGATCATAAAAATGTAAAAAGCAAAAGTCAATAATCAAGAAATTAGAAGTCAAAATAAACAATTTGGCTCATTATAATCCGAAAACCTCAAGTGAAAGCAGTTCTAATCATGTAATATTGATTTACATAATGTCGCTCAGTGTTGGTAGGAGCCAGGTGTTCCCATACTTTGCTGGAGCAGTATGAACTTAAAAATGTCCATGTGTACTGAATAGAATTAATTCTATAGATCCAGTCCAAGAAGATACAACAAAAATGGGACAATAATATGTGCATATGTGATGCCTTATGTATGCTAATAAGAAATCTAGAATCTGTTTTCTCACCTAACTAGATGAGATAAATACACATGATTCATATGTATGAATGAATGTTAAGCAGCCTTTCAAATGAGCCATGGATATTTAATGACTTGGAAACATGCTTTTCAAATATACCACATTAAATTAGAAAGCAGGATAAGATATTACATAGAGCGTGATCCCACGTTAGACAGAATTTTATATAAACATAACATGCAATGAATACTCTATGAGACTATGCCAAGATATTAGTAGCAAGTTTTATATGCAGTAGGATTTTTACTTAGAAATATTTTTAGTATTAGATATGTGATTAAAAAAAACTCATTATGTAGCTGAGGGTAACCTTGAACTTCTAATCCTCCTGCTACCACCTCCTCAGGGGTTACAGGTATGCCCCACTATGCTCAGTTTTATGCAGTTCTGGGAATCAAACTTAGGGCTTTGTACATGTTAGAAAAGCACACTACCAACTGAGCTATACCCTCAGCCCTAGACACGTGACAATTAGCCACCTCCATCTGCCTCTTCGGTTTTCCCAAACTTGCACTGGTTGGAAAGAAAATAACACCAGGAGAATTCATCAGTATCGTTTACTCAGATTTTTGTTTTGTTTTGCTTTTTTTTTTTTTTTTAATTAATTTTATTTATTTCTGTATGTGTATGAATGTACTGTCTGCATGCGAGTTTGTGCACCCGTGTCGTGCAATGCCGCGGAGGTCAGAAGAGGGTGTTGGATTCCCCTGGAACTGGAGTTCTCCTAGAATTGGAGTTTCAGACGGTTCTCGGCCGCCATGTGGGTGCTGGGGATCGAACCCAGGTCCTCTGTAAGAGCGGTCGGTGCTCTTAACCGCTAGGCCATCTCTCCAGCCCTTGTTTTGCTTTTTTGAGACAGGGTCTCACTATGTAGCCTGGCTGGCCTATAACTCACTATGTAGACTGGGGTGACCTCGAACTGATGGAGATCCACCCACCTCTGCCTCTGGAATGTTAGGATTAACGGTGTGCACCACCATGCCTGACTCATTCACTTCAGTCTTTATTAGACATTTGTAACCAGCTGGCACCAAGACCCTCTTAGTGGGACATTTCTGTGCTCTGGGTTTATAGCGGAGCTTGCCCATCAAGAACACTGGTGGTGTCTCAGTGCAGAGGGCTTCTCTGGGGGAGCCGATCTCAGCACTGCACACACTGCACACACAACAAGCTGCCTGTTGTCACTGAAGCTGTAACACGCAGGGTCCTGTGACTAAGCGTTTTGTGGTTTCCTTGCCTTCTACTCCATTGGACACTTTGCCCCACAGGCTGTGACTTTAAAGAAGGGCGTATAATATCACTGACTGTCAGAAAATATGGTCAAATCCATGCCATGGAAAACGGATAGAATACTGTCTACACAAAACACATCTGTGAGTGATATTACAGTCCTGCATTGTATCATTTCCTGAGAACCATCCTTGCAACTCTTGGCCTAGAAGAATACTATCTTTGTTGGGAAATGGGAATGTGATGTCTGTCTCTTCTCTTTTTACTCAAACCCTCAGTTTCAATATCATGGGGATGGATGGAAACAGCAGGAGCTCAGACATAATTACCTTATAAATAATGAATAAGGCACTATTATTATTAGTTAAAAAATCCCATTTTGGAATGAGTCTCTTGATAGTTTCTGAAGCTTAATTTAGCTAAATAACTATTCTGCATTAGCTTATGTGGCCCATTATTTTTAGGCTCAAAAGATATTTCCAGATGTACTGTGACAGGGGTGATTTATCACCATTCTGGAAGGGGGCATGCCAGGGATGATTTGGGTTTATTACCACTTTCCATTGAGACAGTGGAAAAATTAGTTTATTATTGTATTATCTGTTGGGTGTAATCTGTAGGAAAGACTGAGTAATTCTGTCTAACGCTATCTGCATTTGCAGAGTCCAAGTAATATATAAACCCCCTTTAAAAATACTTGATAAATTACAATGCCTTGGTTAAATAGATAGGTAGATAGATGGATAGACAAACAGACAAGATAGACTCAGCTTTGCAAATACTTCTAATTGATCCTAATGTGTGTGCATTCAAAGAAAGCTAAATGAACAGTGAATAATTCCAAATGAAGTATCGTAAAAATAATGGTATTTGCTTTCTTCCGTCTATTTTTCCATGTGGTCTACTATAGGAATACGTAACTACTACAATCAGGAAAGAAATAATTAGTTTTGATAAAGCGTGTCTTTTTGAGGTCTCTGCTCTGTTCTCCCAGAATGCATTAGCAGACATTTCCATGGTGTCCAGTGGGATCTCAGTGTGGTCACCTGGTCCTGTGTATCATCCAAAATAATTGACTGAAAATCCAGTTCTTGGAGGTTTATCACAGCCAGTCTGCCATCTGCGGCTCCCTGTGGGGAAAGCACCTGGTATCCCAGGGAGGCTACAAGATTCGTTCCAAGGGGGGCAGGAACCTGAACAGTGTATGTGCATCTAGAAGAGCTTACTAGAATCTAAGTAAGCAGCACAGAGATGCCACTCGTTCTCTGAGGTGCCTTTAGCCATACTCTGCAGATGGTGTAGCCCTGTGCTGAACTCCCCAAGTCTCTGCTTCCATGCTGCCCATGAGCTCTAAGGCAGAAACCCCAGAGTAGCTCTTGTCTGATGTGACTGACAGGCCACACACCTTTGCTCAGACTGGGAACTCACTCACTCACTCACTCACTCACTCACTCACTCACTCACCCATGCACTCTATGTGGTGGTTTGAATGAGAGTGTACCCATAAGCTTTAAGTATTTAGACATTTTGTCTCCAGTTGGTGGCACTGTTCTTGGAGGTCTTAGAAGGTGTGGTCATGCTGGAGGAAGTATGACACTGGGGGCAGGCTTAGTGAGTTTAACAAGCCTTGCGGTCTCCAGTCTCTCTCTCTCTGCTTCCTGTGCTCATTGCCAGATACGAACCTCAGCTTGCTGCTCCAGCCCCGGCCACCATGCCTCCCGCCATAATGGACTCTGATTCCCTGGAACCATCAATCAAAAGTTCAAGTAAACTCTCCCTTTTATAAGTTCCCTTGCTCATAGTGGTTTTATCACAGAAAGAGAAAAGTGACTAATACACTCTATGAGCATTAACATTGTTTATTATTATTATTTTATTTTTTTAATTTTTGAGATTTGGGCTCAGGTAGCCCAGCTTGGACTCAAAGCTACTATGTAACCAAGGTTGACCTTGAACTTCTTTTGTTCCTCCTTGCATCTATCTCTTGAGTGCTAAAATGACAGGTATGAGTCCCCATGCTCAGGTTATGGGGTGTTGGGATTGAACTCAGGGCTTCATGCATGCTTGGCAAACACTCTACTGACTCAGATACATCATCAGTTCCTATGTGAGCCTTTGGTCAGTCAGTAGCTCCTAGGACCAGACTCAATTTTGTTAGATGCTCATGAGGGTGTCTGGAGAAATGTCCGGCCCCCAGCTGTAAAGATGGCTCTGTCCCTTTGTTACCTAGTTAACTAGTGGGATTCCAGGACAGCCCTACCTCCTTAGGAATCTTCCAGTCTTCCAAAACGACACTCTCCTCTCCTGTCAAGCCTCTTTGGAGTCCTGCTTGAAGCCTGCCTAGAGCTGCCTGTGGTACGCTCTTCCCCTGCCAGGCCTTGGCTTCTACAGCTCAGAGTCTTGGCCTCTGTTTTCTTTCAGAACCATCAGTCTGTGGGTATCAAACCTTTAAAGCCTTTCCCTTTCTTTTTAGCCATAAAAAGCTTTGTCCTTGACACTTCTTCCTAACAATGGCATCCAGCCAGCAGCTCCCAGCCCCCAGCACCACCTTTCTCAACTGTTTACTAAATTACTCACTCACAAAAAGGTGAAAGTATAGCTCCCTCAAAAGCAGCATGGATGCTCGGCCTAATGCCAGGGTCTGGGAGGTCAAAGACCCTGAAGGGCAGGGCAGTGCCCTTCTGCCTTGTCTTGCTCTGCCCTTGTGTTACACTGCAGGGTGCTTTGCATACCAAAGTATGCTTATTCTACAGAAATAAATGAATGTAGTACAATACTATCGCAAGCCAAAATGTTTTAATTTGGTGTATTAGTCAGTTTTCTGTTGCTGTGATAAAACACCAGACCAAGGAACTTATAGAAGGAAGAGTTTATTTGAGCTTACGATTGGTGGTTCCAGGGAATTAGAGTCCATTGTGGCGGGAGGCGTGGTGGCTGGATCTGGAGCAGCAAACCGAGGGTCACATCTCACAAAGAGCACAGGAAACAGAGAGAAACACTAGAGATCACGAGGCTTGCTAAAACTCACTAAGCCTGCCCCCAGTGACACACTTCCCCCAGCATGGCCACACCTTCTAAGATCTCCAAAAACAGCGCCACCAAGTGAAGACAAATGTCTGAATACTTACAGCCTATGGGGGACACTCATGCAAACCACCACATTCCACTCCCTGGCCCCCATAGGCTCCTGACCATATAAAATGCAAAATGCATTTAGTCCAACCTTAAAAGTCCCCACAGTCTTTACCAGTCTCAATGCCATTCAAAAGTCCACAGTCCAAGGTCTCTTCTGAGACTCAGGCCAATCTCTTAACTGTAAGCTCCTGTAAAACAAAAGACAAATTACAGTACTTCCAACATACAATGGGACTGAATCACATTCCCATTCCAAAAGGGGATGGGAATAGAGGGCTAGTGAGGAACAATGGACCAAAGAACAAGACGAAACCCAGCAGGGCAAACGCCAAATCCAGTAGCTACACATGCAACCTCTGGTTGACTTGACTTCCAAATGGGGTTTGGATGGCTCAGCTCTTCCAGCTTTGCTTGGCAACACAACATCTCTTTCCTTTTTTTAAATTTTAGTTTTAATTCTTGTATATGGTTATGAATGTACTGTCTGCCATGTAGGTCTGTGCACCCGTGTCGTGCATGGCCACGGAGGTCAGAAGAGGTCTCGGGGATCCCTGGAACTGGGAGTTCTCCTGGAATTGGGAGTTACAGATGGTTCTTTAGCTCGGCATGTGGGTGCTGGGGATCGAACCCCGGGTCCTCTGCAAGAGCAGTCTGTGCATCTTTAACTGGCTAGGCTATCTCTACCAGCCCCAACACACATCTCTTTCTTAGGCCAGTACCAAGAACTCCCTGTATGTGCTCTCCTTGGCAAATATCTACAGGTCTGGCATCTCGAATGTCTTCTTGGGGTCTCCGATGGCCACCAGGCTTCACATTCACTAGCTTCACACAAATGGCCCTAGTTAGGGCCTTCTTTATTCAGGGACACCCCTGCTGTATTCTGCCTGGCCTCTTTGGCTCTCTTAAACCATGGAGGAAGAACTGTGGAGGAAGAACTGATGACCCCTTCACTCTTGACCTCTTCATGCCTCTGAAAGCCGGCACCACGTGAATGAAATTGGCAAATCTGGCTGCAAGGGATGGACCCTGGCGCATTTCAACCACATTTGCAACTTTTATCTGCCCTGGACTTGCTGGAGGATTAGCTGGGTGTGGTTCTTGCCCTGAAGGTATGATTCTTTTGTTTGCTTGTAAATCTCCAGGCCTCCCCTTAAGCCAGTTTAATCTCCTTATCAAAAGGAAACTCTCCTCACAAGCCTTGGCACCACCTTTAATCTTCTTAGTGCAGTTATCAGATCCAAACCGTACATTCCGCATTTCTTTCTGCCCCATCTGCTCTTCAACTTGTAGATCTGTATAATATTCACCATTAAAAAGCCACGCCACCATTTCTGTATTAGGCTGTCTTGAAATATCTCTGCCAAAGAAATTAGCCAATTATTTTTCAACTTAGCATCAAGGCAAGCATGTGGGCCGCGGGCAAACTGTTGCAAGACTCTTTATCAAAATATCCCAGTTGCTGCCTAACCCTTTATTTTCCTCTGGAACAACATCTTTTGCAGCAGTGCTTTCTTCCAGGCCTCCCATTCTAGAATGTCTCTTTAAGCTCTGCTTACAATGGTCGCCAGCCTTTTCCAGCCCAAAGATTCCAATGAGTCCTTCACACTTTTCCAAACATCCACATGTTCATGTTCTTCACAGCCAACACCCACTCTCGGTACCGAATAACTGTATTAGTCACATATCTGTTGCTATGATAACATTCCAACATAGGAACTTTCAGAAGGAAGAGTTTATTTGATGTATGACGATGGGTTCAGGGAATTAGAGTCCATTGTGGGCGGGAGGCGTGGTGGCTGAACCTGGAGCAGCAAACTGAGGGTAACATCTCGCAAAGGAGGCACAGGAAACATGAGAGCAAAGACTGGAGAGATCAATTGATGGCTTGTTTAACAACTCACTTAAAGTCCTAGCCGCCCTGTGACACACTTCCCCAGCATGGCCACACCTCCTTATACCTCCAAGAACAGTGCCCCCCACTGGAGACAAATGTCTGAATACTTAAACCAATGGGGGACACTCATTCAAAACCACCACATTTGGTGAAACCGTTTCTTAATGTTCATCTGGAAAAACAGTACTTTGAAAGACTAACACATTTTGGAAAAGGTAAAATGTGATAAAGCACTAGCTTAACCAAAAGCTGGACGTCAAGTAAAAGAGAGTAAAGTGCTGTGCTGGTTAGGCTTTTGGTGTCAACTTGACACACCTGCGGTTGAGGGAGCCTCGGTTGGGGAATTGGCTCCATTGGTTTGGCCTATGGCCATGTCTGCTGGTTGATTTGGGAGGGCCCAGCCCTCTGCGGGTGGTGACACCCCTGGATAGTTTGTTGTGTTTTGTGTAAGAAAGCAGGCTGAGATTGGGCCAGGAGAGCAAGCCAGGGATCAGCATTCCTCCATGGCCTGGTGCTTCAGCTCCTGCCCCAAAGTTCCTGCCCTGAGTTCCAAACCTTGGGCTCCCTGAGTGAAAAACTGTGACCCAGGAGATGTGAATCGGAATAACCCCTTTCCCCCAAGTTGGGTAGGCAAGTGTGTTTGGTCAGAGCAATGGAAAGACAACTAGAGACAGAAAGTGGTACCGAGGACCGAGTGGTGGTATTGCTGTGACAGACCTCCTGGTGGTTTTGGGGAAGGATTGTGGAGGCGTTTGGGAGCTTTGGGGCTGGGAAGATCATTGAATCCTAAAGATCGTTGCTGTGGAATTTGGAGCTAGTTTTGCTGAAGGAGTTGTAGAAGTATGGAGGCCTGGCTGGTGAAGTTTCTAGTTTTCAATGAGGAGAGCAGAGATCATCAGTGCTGTATTGTGTGGTTTGAGTGACGATATGTGATTCGGTCCTGGTTGAGAATCAGCTGTAAGTAATAATAGACCAGAACCTGAAGTGAAACTTTTTGTGGTACTGGGGCAATTGATCTGGTTAGCAGGGGCCTGAAAAAATCAGCTGTAAGGTATCAAGATGACCAGCAATCACTAGGTGGTGAAATCTTCGGGGAGAATATCCTCAGGTCAGCATACAAAAGGCTGTGCCAGAAGGGACCTGAGCAGAGCTTCCATCTTCGAGCCAGAAGCAACGGACTTGGTAGTTGTAAGAGTCTCCTATATGGTTCCGTTGTTGAAATTTGTGGGGGTCAGCAATAGCACGTCAGGAGAGTCCCAGGCTTGGCACTGGTGAGAGGTCAGGAAAGACCAAGTGGTGGAAGAGTAGCACCTCGGTTGTTGGAAGACCCCAGGATTGCAGGGGTCATGGAGAGAAAGCGGAGGCTTTAGGCACCAGGAGAGGTCAGAAGAGACATTTGGTGAAGGTGCTGCCTCAGAGTCAGTAGCGACCCGCTCTGTTTGGAGATGCCGGTACCCTTGTGCGGGTCACCCGGAGACGCACCCCAGAGCAGCAGCGTGGTGTAGAATGGAGTCGCCCTGGGCCTGTCGAGATGAGTGACGAGTGTGTGACCACAGACGGCAGAAGTCGGAGAGGGGGATCTGCCGAGACCCTTTGGAACCCAGAGATCGTGAGTTGAATCCCAGGTGTCCAGCCCTTGAGCTACTTTGCTGGACTTAGTTTTGTTTGGAGTGGCTTG
The DNA here is from genome assembly GCA_009823505.1 of Rhizomys pruinosus. Classification (NCBI taxonomy): domain Eukaryota; kingdom Metazoa; phylum Chordata; class Mammalia; order Rodentia; family Spalacidae; genus Rhizomys; species Rhizomys pruinosus. The sequence goes on from VZQC01014891.1 coordinate 1,907,488, forward strand.
ATTCTTTCGCTTTGAAATACGACAATACTTTTTTTGGTTTTACAGCACCCACAGTTCAAGAGACCTTTTAATAGACCTCGGACTTTTAAGTGTGTTGGAATTTTAAGGACTGTGGTGGCCTTTTAAGGGATGTACTGTCTGTAGGTTGAGATCAAGGTGTTAACATCATACTTTGGGGATAGAGAACTGGAAGATGTGGTGTAAAATAGTGATGTGTTTGTGTGTCAAGTTGACAAGGCGGTCAATTGTGCGTGGTATAGCTTTGGGTGTCAACTTGAAACACCGGGTTTGAGGAGAGCCTCACGTTGGGGAGGCTTCCATCTTGGACTGGCCTGTGGCTCATCATCTGTGGTGTATTGTCTGATTGTTTTGAGCAGCTGTACAGTATAAGAAGGCAGGCTGGGCATGAGCCAGAGTGGCGAGACAAGCCAGTGAATCAAGGCCAGGGGACAGCATTCCTCCATGGCCGTGTCTCACTCCTGCCTCCAGGTTTTCCTGCCCTGAGTTCCGGCCTTGTGCTCCCTGAGTGATAACTATGAGCCAGGAGATGTAAGCTGAATGAAACCGCTTTCCTCCCACAAGTTGGTTTCGAGGTTTTGTAAGTGATGTCTACCGCAATGGAATAGACAAACTAGGACAGTGACCCTACCAGGTAAGGGCTCTGGTCGGCAGAGAATGTTTTGCATCCGATAAAAGCAGCAGCGTGAAGCAGTACAGCTGAACGACACATGGAATTTTTAATTTTTAGTTTTGGATAGCTTGGTAACCATATTTTTTTTTTTTTTTTTTTGTTACCCTTCTATTTTGTTTTTATGTTTATTTTATTTTTTTTTTTTTTTTATTTATATAGTGGCCTCTCCAATTTGTTCCGCTATTATTTTCATAGGGGAACAAAACATTTCTAGCAACGAAAATACAAGTAAACAGTGATGGGGCCTGGGTTACAGAAGGACCGTCCTAAGGTCGCAAGGGGAGTGATGCGTCCCAGGACAGGATAGATTTTTAAGATATCATAAAAAAACTGTCTCTGTGAGTGAAGTTGAAAGGCCATATGTGTGGGATACTTTTAGTGTCAACTTGACACACCTGGGTTGATGGAGAGGCTCTCAATTTGGGGAAAATTGGCTCCTTGTGATTGGCCTGTGGCCACTGTTGTTGAGGAATTGCTGATTGGTCCGAGCAGTGTGGATGCCCAGCCCACAATGAGAGATGGTGCCGCCCTGGGCAGGGTTGTTGTTACTAGTATAAGAAGGCAAGGTCGGGGGACTGGCTTGGAGGATAGCTAGCGGTTTAAGAGCACCATGCTCGACGGTCGCTTTTCCTTCGTTGCAGAGGACCCGGGTTCGATCCCCAGCACCCACATGGCGGCTAAGAACCGTCTGTAACTCCAATTCCAGGAGAACTCCAGTTCCAGGGGAATCCGAGACCCTCTTCTGACCTCCGCGGCATTGCACGACACGGGTGCACAGACCTGCATGCAGACAGTACATTCATACACATACAAAGATAAATAATAATAATAAAAAAAAAATTTAAGAAGGCAGGCTGGGCATGTGTCAAGAGAGCAAGCCAGTGAACAGCATTTCTCCATGGCCTGTGCTTCAGCTCCTGCCTCCAGGTTCCTGCCCTGAGTTCCTGCCTTGGGCTCCCTAAGTGATGAACTGTGACCCAGGAGATGTACGCTGAATAAACCCTTTCCTCCCCAAGTTGGTGTTGGTCAGAGTGTTTTGTCACAGCAATGGAAGACAGACTAGAACACCAGCTGAGCCAAGATTGCCTCACATGTAATGGACATAAATTTGCGAAATACATAAAACACACACACAGCTAAATGTGAGGGGCTGGAGAGATGGCCCAGGGCTAAGAGCATGCGCTGCCCTCTCAGGTGGTCCAGGCTCAGTTTCCAGAACCCGTGTTGGGTGCCTCACAACAGCTTCTAAGTCCAGTTCCAGGGTATCCAACACCCTTTTCTGGCTCTGCTGACAACTGTACCACGTGGTGCTCATTCTTTCATACATACACTCAGGTACACACACACACACACACACACACACACAAACACACACACTATGCTCTGGTACTACCTGTGGGTGGGGAATGTGTGACAATAAGACTGTTCTTGTCCTTGCCATGGGGAAATGTCTTTTGATGGATGTTAGGGGAAAACACCATATCTTGAAGACTTTCTATGAACTTGATACTACATAGTCTGGATGGGGTTTGGGAATCCAAGCTGTAACACCACTGTGGAATTTTATCACAGTGATGGCTGTCATCAGTGGGGCCCTTACTATGTGTGTAGTACTGTGCTGCATGCTGTATGTACTGCTGGGAACAGAGCTCCCTCTGAAGCAGATCATGTGGAGACAAAAGCTTACAGTAGCTTGACGTTCTAACCAGGGGCAAGGCACACAAGTGTAAGTGGGAGAGGCCGGCATTGAGCAGGCAGGCTGCCTGCGAAACTGTCTGCAGCTTTCTCATGTGCATGCTGGAGGCCCCTCCTGTGAACAGCTCTGGATGGAGGGTCAGGACTTTGGCATTGCTCGGCTTGCAGAGGGGCGGGAAAATGCATTAAACAGAGAAACCTGTCAAAATTCTGTTCCTAATTGAATACTTTGGTGATCCAATATTTTATTTTATTCCTACATCTGCACTTTTGGAAAATGCATTTGGTTCCAACTGATCTTTCACACCATAATTAGTTCAAGTGACAGTGTTCATGTTTTAAGGCACTCAAGGAGAAAAATAGTCCAAGATTCTTGCTAATTCTCTTTTCTTTAGGGATCCCAGGAAGCTTTGTGAGCAAAGTCTTTTGGATTACCTACCTATCTGATTAATCTAATCTTTTTTTTTTTTTTTGAGATTGGAAACACTCTAAGTAGTTCCTCAGAAAGGTCAAGGTTTGTAGCACAAAAATTTACAGTGAACAAGTTAGTGCATATTGAAAATATCTAAAATACAGGATTTTCAACATAAACAGATGATAAATATCTGGTGATAGATGTGCCAACAGTTACTCTGGTTTGATCATTATATGTTATACACAGGTACTGAAATGTCACACTGCACACCTTAGTACATGGTGATTAAAGAATATTTCTAAAAGTCGTATATACTTAATATCAATTTATTATGAATTTCAAAACATTCAGAAAATTCTGAACATTCACAACACAAATGCTGGTAAATGTACACATATATTAAAATATTGCATTGTTCTCCATACATACATCATTATTTTCTGTGTCAATTAAAAGTAGTGAGTAAGGAGAGAGTTTACATGTGTCCACTGATCTCCACTCCTGGGTCTAGGGATTTCTCAGTACTCTAAAAAAAATCCTCTCCTCCCTCTAAAGTTAGTCCCAAATGCTCCAGGTCTTTGCACACATAATTTCTTTTATTTTAAATGCCGTTCCCTATTACCCTGACCATGGCTATGCATTGGCCAAGACTCTGGCTGATCCTGGATTCTGGGGAAATCCAGAATGACTGTGGTGAGCCGGAGAAGGCCATTGGCTGTCAGACACAGCTCCCTGGGGTTCTGCCTCTGTGGCCTTGACTACAAGCCTTAACCTTGGGACCCATCTATTCTCCCATCTGTTCAGTGAGGCTTTAAGAAGAACCTTTACATGTGCAGCTATTGGATTAAATGATTTATGGGAATTTTTGTTAAAGCAGGAAGTGAGTGCTTGGTGAAGGCTGGCTCTGGTGACTATAGAAGAAATCCTCTCGCCATGCTTGGTTTCCCGAGGTCAAGCTTGTCGACGATCCCATTGCTAATGCTAGCAGAGCAACTGGTACTCTGCTAACCTAAATGGTTAAGACCAATGTACCTTTCCCTTTATTTTGACTATAAACTCTTCAAGGGCAAAAACCTGTGAATTCAGATTCTTCACTTCAAATGCTTAATATACAGTAGTCATGTAGCAAGAAAACAAACGGAGAAACCGAGGCATGTAAGTGTTTCCACTTCTTTATTCTGTGCCTTCAACATACCACCATCTTGGTTGTGGTCACATGAAAAAGGTGCAGCAGGAAGCATTTTATCCCTGAGGCCAGAGAAAGATAGGCTTTCTGCAACATACGTTGGGAAGAGTTTGGTTGTCTTCTTTTTTTTTTTTTTTTTTTCCTGTAGCTCCAGCTGACCTCACTATGTAGACCAGGCTGGCCTTGAACTCACAAAGAGCCACCTGCCTCTGCCTCCTGAGTGCTGGGATTAAAGGCGTATGCCACCATGCCCGGCTGAGCTTGGTCTTCTTGTGAGATTCCTTGATTTTCTGAAAAAATGCTCCTTCTGGGAAGGCTCAGGAATGCACAGATTATGAACATGGGCTTTGCAAGTTGTCAGACCTGACTTTAAAGCCATCATGTGTGCCACGGGTCAAATTACTTAATGAACAAAACACCTCTTTCCTGGCTCTTTTGCTGGGGTGGATCAATTCAAGTCCCTATTGAACACAGCAGCCTGGCACCAGGTTTATTTGACAATTCAACCCCCATAGCCATTCTTGGAAGGATGCACTACAGATGCCCTAATCCCCAGAACTGCAACACATTTTCTGTTGCAGAACACTGTCCTCTGAGCATGACATCACTGTTGCCTTCTTGAACTCCCAGAAGCTGCGACTAACTTCTTGAGAATGGGACACATTGGGGCTCCAACATATTATTACTAGTTATTACAATATTCCATAGTGGGGGGTGTCATGAGGCTTGGAGTGGTCAGGCTGGTCATTGGCTAGGACTCTGCATAAACACATGCACCATCTTCTGTAGTTCCTTACAGATCAGCTTGGCTCTCCTCCAGGGGGAAGGAGGGTTGTACCTGATGTTTGTTACCAGTGTTCATCTGAATCCATTTTTCTTTCTTTCTCAGCCAGGAATCACTTGATGCTGAAAATCTTGAGAAACCAAGTTGGACCCACATGCCAAGATGGTGGCGGGGTGGGGGGACGGGACCAGGAGAGCTCAGACCAGCTTTGTTGCTGCAGCTTTTCTTGAGAGGGGACAGAGGGTGGGAATCAATTCTCTGAGGATGCAAGAGAAGGACACACTGCAGATTCACCAACATAAAGGATGCACTACCCTGTTTTGCTTTTACATTGTGGCCAAGTCCTTAAAATACACACATGCTGTAAGGAGCTCCAGAAATTTGCACCCTTGGGCCTGAATATGCTTTGTAAAGGATTCTTCATTAATTCAACTTTGCCTAGCTACTAGTTATTACAAGGCTCAATGAGGAATTTAGACCTAAAGAAGAACTAACTCCCAAGCAAGTAGGTTTAGAAAAGAAAAATGGGCCATGGCTCATTGAGCAAAGTGCTTGCAGTACAGACACAAGGAATGGAGTTTGGATCCCCAGCACCCGTGTAAACCTCTGGATGTGGCAGTCGATACACATTGACGGCTCTGGTGCTAAGGGTCAGAGCTAGAAATATCCCTAAATTAGCCAGTGGACAAATTCTACATTCTGTGAGAGAACATGCCGCAAACAATAAAGTGGAGATCCATGAAGGAAGATATTCCAGAACAACCCCTGACCTTCACATGTATGCTTATGAGTGGATAGAGAGACAGAATAAATACATAGACAGGAGGATGGGGTGGTCTGGAAATTCTGTTAAGACATAAGAAGCTGTGGGTGAAAAGTTCCTGTAGCTCAGAGGAGTGGAAATAATGGACATTTGAATCCAAACTTGAAATGGGAAAAATCATATAGGAAAAACAGACCTCATTGGTGATGTCACTGAGTGTGATATCGCCTGTTCCAGTGTGTCTTAGGAGGTAAAGGGGGGTGTGGGGTGGATCATGGTGTGTGTGTGTGTGTGTGTGTGTGTGTGTGTGGGAGCAGCAGTGTAACGCCAACGCTCATGTTCACGCTCCACGTGTTCTGAGCAGGAGTGTTGGCTTTGCCATGTCTGGAATCCCTGGAGAGCCTTTGGGCAGTAATGGAATGGAAGAGGTTGGGGAGGCTGAGGCAGAGAGACCTTCCGATGGAGTCTGCAGAGTTGGAGGACCATCCAGTGCCGGTTTGCCCTTCATCCACTGTATTAGTGACTTTTCTGTTGCTGTGATAAAACACCATGACCAAAGGAACTTATAAAAGGAAGAGTTTATCTGAGCTTACGATTGACAGTTCCAGGGAATCAGAGTCCATTGTGGCAGGAGGCATGGCGGCTGGAGCTGGAGCAGCAAGCCGAGGGTCACATCTCGCAATGAGCACAGGAAGCAGAGAGAGCGACTGGAGACCACAAGGCTTGTTAAACTCACTAAGCCTGCCCCCAATAACATACTTCCTCTAGCATGGCCATACCTTCTAAGAACTCCAACAACAGTGCCACCAACTGGAGACAAATGTCTGAATACTTAAAGCCTATGGGGGACACTCATTCTAACCACCACATCCACCAACCTTCAATTACAGAACTGGGCTCATTGTTGCTTCTTTTGGAGTGTACTGAATTCTGCTGTCAATTGTAACATAAAAAATGCAAACAAATTATTGGAGCAGCACTGGGCAGCCTGGCGCTGGCTGAGCCGGTGCTCCTTTGTCAGTAGCAGAGCCTTGTCATTTTGTAAAGTGTCTCCTTTTGGTTGAACTGGGACAGTTCCCTCACCTATACATAGTATTTGTTCCTTAGAAGTAAAATAGCCTTCTAGATTCTTGACTTCCCTGCCTTAGGCATTCCCCCTCCCCCGAAATAATGGCCAGCCACGAGAAATGTTTATCTGTGACCTAACAGTCTTAAATTATTTTTTGTTATTTTTATTTTATGTGTATGAGTGTACTGCCTGCATGCTTGTAAGTGCACCCATGTTGTGCAGTGCCTGATGAGCTCAGAAGAGGGCATCAGATCATATGGAACTGGTATTATGGATTGTTTTTAACTGCCACATGGGTACTAGGAACTGAACCTGGGTCCTCTGCCAGCATTCCTTGACTGACTACTCATTGGCTAGTCCTAGCATGGGCCAAAAGGGAAAAATTTAAATCTCTTCTCCCTCCCTTCTGCCATGTAACTACCCCATGAAAGTGGCCCATGGGCTCTGATTCTTACAGAGACCCTCTGCAGGTTTCCGCCCACAGAAAGTCCTGTGCCATCCCAAGCAGCTTTTCCCTTGTCTGTCTTTCTTCCTCGTTGACCTTTCATTCTGCCCTTGAATAACTGAATCAAAATATATGAAGTCAGTGAAAAGCCTGATCTACGGAGAAGTGCTCTGTGCTCACAACAACCCCCGTTCTTGAAGCAGGGGTAGAACAATGTGTAATGAGGACTGAACAGGCCTTGTTAAGGAGTGGCCATCAAACATTCCCCAGCACCCTTGGCTAAGGGTGTCACATGCTCCATTCTATGAGGTTGAGAGGGCAGTTTGAGAGGGGACAACAAAGGTGAGCCAAACTTGGCCACATGTTCAGGTCAGAGACGGCTCGGAATGAGTTACTTGAACAGAGCTGTTCAGTGAGCTGCCTTCATGTTGGGTCCTGTCGTGATGGACAGAGCCACACAGCTGGATGGAGCTATGCTCTCTTCACAGGAAGCCAGCCCACAAAGGACAGCTGGAAGATGAGGTCTGCATGGATGCTGTGAAGCCAGGAGGGGCCATCATTCCATTCCACTGCTGTTCTCTGGGGCTCAGGGTCAGTTGCTATTTTGGTTCTTGGGGTCTAAGCCCTATTCACTGAGAAAGAAAAGGGGGCTTGGAAATTTGCTTGCAGGTGGCTAGAAAGGAGAAAGATTCCAAACATCCAGGATGAAGGAGTGGGAAGGCAGATAAGAATCAAGGTGGGGGGGCTGGAGAGATGGCCTAGCGGTTAAGAGCATCAACTGCTCTTGCAGAGGACGAGGGTTTGATCCCCAGCACCCACATGGCGGCTGCGAACCATCTTTAACTCCAGTTCCAGGGGAATCCGTAGCCCTCTTCTGACCTCTGCGGCATTGCATGACACGGGTTCACAAACCTACATGCAGACAGTACATCCATACACATACAAAATAAAAAAAAATAAAAAAGATTCAAAGGAATCAGGTCGATTCTGTGGACTTTACCCTTCACTTCCACCCCTGCCCCGGGAACAATTCTATGCACCAGAACAAAAATGAGCCAGAGATGTATATTATAAAGAACACATTGCTTAAGAGCTCCAGGTAAGTTTTTAGATTCAGGGGAAAGCAAATTCACTTGCTGAGGCAGTGTTGCCCTCCCACCCATTAACACAGATTATTTAACTCCCCAGTTAGAAGCTGTTTTTTACATTGAAATTAACTTGAAGCATTAGTGATTCTGCTCCATGCTAGAGCACCAGTAAAAGATAAAAGTGAAATCCAAGCTGTAACTTCTACATTGGTATAAAATTCCTCTAAAATCTGATGTAGCAACTCTCACCCTGGAGGGCCTTCAAAGGAAGGCTAGAGGATCATTTTCTTCACTATGTAAATTAAATGGCACTAAAAGCCATTTTTACCTTACCCCCAGAGGTCTCCTCTATTATCAGTCAAATACCTGGGAGTTTGCTGCTAATGATTTTGTCTTTGAGGATGTTCCTCCAGGAACTCTGATCTCTGAAAGGAGGGTGTCTCTGCAAATGGTCAACACTGGTGCGGCCTGGAGCCCGAATTCATACTGCATTGTGCGACTTTAACCACTAGAGGGTAGTGTTGCGGTTTTCCTAATTCTGGAAACAAGCTTGCCTTCCAGAATGTTAAAGGTACTTTTAGATGAAGCGTAGAAAATTTCTTCTAAACATCCAACTAATTACTTGACTTTCGTTCAAAGGACAATTTGGGGGAGTCAGTTAACTCCTTCTACCATGTGGGTGGGTCCTGGGGATTAAACTTAGGTCATCAGGTTTGGAAGCGGGCAACTCTACCCACCTTTACCACTTTACATCTTGCTGGTACTATACTTAATAGGTAGAGTATCATATTAACAAATAGAAAACTTTATACAAATTAATCCAACACATTGGTGGCATAGTTCTCTCTACTTCAGAGGCTGAGACAGAAGATTGTTTGAGCCCATAAATTCAAGGACAGCCTGGGAAGCATAGTTAAGATCTTGTCTTGAAAGAAAATAAATAAATAAATAAATAAATAAATAAATAAATAAATAAATAAATAAATAAATAAAATATACCTCCATCCCCATATGGATAGTCTATAGAAGGTTTTACATAATCTAGATTTCACATGCTAGCATCCTAATTCTTGCAAATTTGCCCAGAATCTTAGTTCTTCCAACTCATCATCATGGAGTTTGCAATTAGTGTTTACTTGAATTAAACTATTCTCAGTTCACTTAATGAGACTGATATCTGAAACGTTTTTCTGCTTCTCTTCTTCAACCAAGGTAATATAAAAAAAGGTTAGCTGTTAAGTGGCCCTGTCCCTTGATTCCTGGGTGGCCAGAATGTTTGGCCCAGCAGCATAATTCCCAAGTGTTTGTAACTACCCAGCTCCAGGACAATCAGGCAAGCTGAAGGCAAGTGTGAAGAGAAGCACAGTAGTAATACTTTTCAGTTCCATTTCAGAAGTTGATAGACTTAGAACTAATATTGATGTCTTGTAACCAAAACAAACCCAGAATGATAGATAAGAAAACAGAATATTCAAAGAAATTCAAATATAAAGCTCTTTTCATGTGATAAACTAGGACTCAAGCTTAAGGATTTGGAGAGATGGCCCAGCAGTTAAGAACACTGGCTTCTCTTGCAGAGGACCTGGGTTCACTTCCACACCCGCAAGGAAGCTAACAACAATCTGTAATTCTAGTTTCAAGGGATCTGATGCCTTCTTCTGGCCTTTATGGGCATTGCATGCACATGGTGCACATACATACATGCAGGCAAAACACTCATACAGATTTAAAAAAAAAAAAGCAAAAAATAAAAAAGACTTTGAAAATAAAATGAACCACTCTGTGAAACATGAATCACCAACTGTTGCTATCACAGTAAAGAAAGGGTTCACAATTATTACCTTCTTCAACCCTCCCAGCAAAGGAGATAGGAACAGTTGATTCTACTTACAGATGGAAATTGAAAACTCAGGGAAATTGTTTGTTCCAGTCTTTCCATTTAGTTATGTTGTAGAGCTGAGATACAGAGATGCTTACCATGAATGTGTGAAGGCCCTGGTCCTTTCTACTCCCCACAACTAACCATACGTGTGTCAACACTGAAGAAACAGGAAGCCATTGTCTGAGTGACAGGTGTTGGGGGCACTGAAGGACAACACTAACTTTAGATCTAATTTTCTGTTAAATTTCAGCCACTAAGCAATAGAAATACATTTTCAAATTTCAAAACAGAAGAAAAAACAGTGGGGAAAAATAAGAAAAGCAGGGTAAGGAAATGACAGAGATGATACTGAGTGTATTACCAGGTGTGTTGTATTCTGAACATACTAACATAGGATAAAGTGTATTGTATACACATGCCAAGTTAAAAAAATACAGAAAGACAGTGGTTACAATCTCACACCTGCCTCACAATTATTAATTTGATTTGAAAAATCTAATTGCCAAGGTTAATATTATCAACATGTGGAAAATACCATGTCGATTGAATTTTGAATTTACTTATTCTTTTCAAAGGCTGAGTGATTTTTTTTTTCCTGTGAAGATGTGAACAAACATTTATTCACCCTAGACAGGGTACCCACAGGAAACAAAGAAAACATTGTACTAGTGACCCAGGGCCAACACTGGAAAAAAACCTTACCCCAACATGGTGGAGAAGTTACCAAAGTTGTAACCCTGGAGAGTTCTGTCCATGACTTGTGGATAGCTTGTGTGTGTGTGTGTGTGTGTATGTGTGTGTGAATGTTCCACGTTCCAGGAACTTCCTGAGACTGGACATTTACTTTACTTCCTGCATCTTCAGGAGCCTCCCTCCAGAAAGGAGTGATTTAGTTTGGAGAAAATAACTATGAAACAGCAAGAATTCATGACACATTTTAGAAACTGACCAAATATACGGCCATAAGAAAACAGTAAATAACACCACCACCACTAAAAAATGAAACACGCCACACTCTCTAAACACAATATAAATAAAATGGAAATTAATGACAAAAAGTAAATTAAAAGCTCATATGTTCAGACTTTTTTTTTTTTTTTTTTTGTATTTTTGAGACAGGGTCTCCCTTTAGTCCCAGCTGGCCTGGAGCTTGCTCTGTAGACCAGGCTGGCCTTGAACTCACAGAGATCTGCCTGCCTCTGCCTCCCAAGTGCTGGGATTAAAAGTGTGCATCGCTACGCCCAGCCATGTTCAGACATTTGAAGATATACATGTAAGTAATCATGAGCCAAAGAATAAATCCAGGTGACAGAACATATTTGAACTGATTGATAATGAAAATTTTATAAAACTTACCTTGACTGGGCTGGAGAGCTGGCCTAGTGGTTAAGAGCGCCGACCGCCCTTACAGAGGACCCAGGTTCAATCCCCAGCACCCACATGGCAGATGAAAACCGTCTCAAACTCCAATTCCAGGAGAACTCCAGTTCCAGGGGAATCTGAGACCCTCTTCTGACCTCTGCGGCATTGCACGACACGGGTGCACAAACTTGCATGCAGACAGTACATTCATACACATACGGAAATAAATAAAATTAATAAAAAAAAACTTAAAAAAAAACTTACCTTGACTAATGCAGCTATTTAAAAGGAAATTAATGCTGGGCATGGTGGCGCATGCCTTTAATCCTAGCACTTGGGAGGCAGAGGCAGGCGGATCTTTGTGAGTTCAAGGCCAGCCTGGTCTACAGAGTGAGTTCCAGGACAGCTGGAGCTACAGGGAGACCCTGTCTCGAAAAGACAAAAAATAAATAAATAAATAAATAAATAAATAAATAAATAAATAAATAAATAAAAAATAAAAGGAAATTAATAAGCCAGGTGTGGTGGCGCACAGCTTTAATCCCAGCACTTGGGGGAGGCAGAGGCAGAGGCAGGAGGATCTCTGTGAGTTCAAGACCAGCCTGGTTTACATAGCAAGTTCCAGGCCAGCTGGGACTAAAGGGAGACCCTATCTCAGAAAAATTTCTTTATGTTTGGGTTGTGAGCCTAAGCTTGTAATAACTAAGATAGTCCCCAGCCCAATAGTCTTAATTTCTTATGTTAGAAAAGGTGAAAAGTGGAAAATTAACAAGCTACAATTCACTCTTAAAGGTTATTAAAAACATAAAGCAAAACAAAAGACTTCCTGATAAAGAAGAAATAGATAATGGGGCTGAAGAGATGGCTCAGCTGTTAAGAGCACTGGCTACGCTTGCGAAGGACCTGGGTTCGGTTCCCAGCACCCACATGGCAGCTAACATGCATCTGTAACTCCAGTTCCAGAGGATCTGAAGGCCTTTTCTGATCTCTGTGGGCATTGTACCACACAGGTAGGCTTACATACATACAGGCAACACACTCATACACATAAAAGTAAAATAACAGACAAAGTACTAGAAAAGAAGAGATAGATTAAAACCAGATAGAGGTTTATAGAGGAGAAAGACCAAGGGGGCTTTAATTTAGTCCATTGAAAATGTTTGCAGGGTTAATCAGAAATGAAAGATACTCAGCATGACTAAACATTTATGAAGTGTAAAATAAATCCCAATGAAGTCACCTCACACATATTAGGATGGTCAATATAAAAAGAAAAAAATGGGGCCTGGAGAGATGGCTTAGCGGTTAAGAGCACTGACTGCTCTTGCAGAGGACCAGGGTTCAACTCCCAGCACCCACACGGCAGCTAAGAACCGTCTTTAACTCCAGTTTCAGGGGAACCTGACACCCTCTTCTGACCTCTGTGGACACGGGTTCACCAACCTACATGCAGACAGTACATTCATACACATAAAAAAAATAATAAAAAAAGAAAAATGTGTTAGGTATGCGTTAACAAGTGTTGGAGTGTATCTGGAGAACTTGGGACACGTATGGCCTGTTGGTACAATGTAAAGTGGTGTGACCACTTTGTAGAGCAGTACTCAGCGTCCTTAAAATTTTTAAAAAGAATTACCATGTCTTTTAGTGGTCCTACTTCTGAGTGTACATGCCCAGAAGCGCTAAGTTTAATGTCAAAGAGATATCTGCCCACTTAATGATAATTGAAACATCGTTCATAATCACCAGGACAGGGATGTGAGTGAATAAAGAAGATGTATTATACAACCACAAAGTAATATTATTTAGATCTTGAAAGAATGAATTCTATTGCTAGAATGCATTAAATAAAAATGCATGGAGCCTGCTTGAGGGCATCATTCTCAGTGACATAAGCCAGTCACAAAAAGAAAACTTGGGGCTGATGAGATGGCTCAGGGGGTAAAGGCACGTGCTGCCAGGCCTGGCTATCTGAGTAAGATCTTTGAGACCCATGCAATAGATGGAGAAAGAAGACTCACATTGTTGTCCTGTGGCCTCCACATGTATGTTATAGCACATGTGTGCCTGCACACATACACAGAATAAATAAATGTTTTAAAATTTAAAAGGATAAATGCTGCATCATTTTACTAATACTAGATATTTAAAGAAGTCAAACTCATAGAGACAGGAAGTAGAATTGCAAATGCCAGAGGACTGAGGAATGAGAAATGGGAATGTTCAATGGATACAAAGTTCCATTTTATAAGGTGAAAAACTTATAGCATTATTGGACAATAATGAGAAGATAATTTAGACTGAACTGTGGACTTAAAATGGTTGAGTTAGTAAATCACATTGAGTTTTGTTCCACAATTTAAATTTTAAAAAGAGTAGACCCAAGCAGACAGTCAAAAAGAAGTCACACCTACGGTAAAACAAAAACATGAGATCAATAAAAGAATATCTCCAGCACCAATGGTCTTACATTGACAGAACTGAAAATTTACAATGTACGGTTGCTTGTAAAGTGTGGGTGCTACTGATCGTTTACTCCAGCTGCTGCAGAGAACCTAATGCTACTATGATAATAAGCAGACTTTGAGTAGTCCAGATTCATACACAATAAAATACCACGCCTGGATGATCTAGAAACAAATTGAATAAAACACTCAAAAATCCAAATTTGATTAATGAGATTAATAGAAACTTGATCTCAAGATTGGGCAATGAGTTTAGGAGAAAGTAGAGATTAAGCTTATTGTATGAATGTGTATGCAGATGTCCCAAGTTAACATTAATATAGATAGCTGAACTGAAGAACAAACAAATGAGGATCTGAATATATGTTTGCATCTATTATCTATCTTCCCTCTGTCATCTATCTGTCATCTATCTATCTATCTATCGATCACCTTCTATCTATATCTACCTATCAATCATCTATCTTCTATGTGTCTATCATCATCTATCTCCTACTGCCTATCTAAGTACAAGATTTTAACTATGGTTTTAGTATTAGGAAACATGTTGATTTAATCCATTATATTAAAAGAATAAAAAAGACCATGAGATTATGACATTAAGTAAAGAAAAATTACTGCATAAAATGTACTACTACTCATTCATGAAAATTTCTTAGTATGCTAGGAATGAAAGATAGCTGTCTTTGTGCATGTGTGTGTGTGTGTGTGTGTGTGTGTGTGTGTCTGTGTGTGTGTCTGTAGTCTTGGGGATTGAATCTAACGCATGATAAATATGCATTAGAAGCTAATTTTCTTAACCTAATAAAGGAGATTCCTCAAAACTTATGGAAAACATATCTTATGTAAAAAATTCAAGTTGGAAAAACAATAGAAAAAGGCGTGCTGTCACTGATTCTATTTAGCAGAGTTTAGTCAAATGAGACAAAGCATAAACTCTAAGGATTGGAAAGAAAACAGTGTAATTGTTTTTATTTACTACCAGAAAACCTATGTTACACATCCATATTTTGTACAGAGGAGATTGAAGAACAGGCAGACAATGAGTAACACTAAATTCAGCTGCTGCTGACCTCTGGACAGGGAGGTAGGAAGGTGATTGAGGAAAGCTATGCAGGGTTTTCATTATGCCTACATTTTTTAAGATTCTAAATAAATCTTACAAAATGTTAAGATTTGACAGCTGACCAAAGGATATATGGTGTTTATTATAATATCTTTTATGCTTCTCTGCAAACTGAAATGAAAATCTTTTGCCAAGAGCTGGCCATGTCTTTCTAGAAGTTTTTTTTTAATTATTTTAATTTAATTTAGTTTATTTTTACTTTTTGAGACAGGGTATTGTGTTGTAATCCAGGCTGCTCTGAACTCTATGTAGCCCAGGCTGACCTGAGTGCTGGAATTACAATTATGCACCACTATGCCAGTTACTAGTTTTTTAAAAGGGCCTTTTCATTGTGTCATCCTGAGTGAAACGGTCTTTGAATGAAGTGCAGTCTTACACTGTGCAATACTGTTTCTTGGGAGACCTGAACAAATGTGTACTCATCCCAGATAGCTAACTAACAAACAAACAAGAGACAACAGTTACATCACTGAAAGACCAACTCAGCAGGGAATCTGGAGCTCACTACATGACATTCAGGCCAGAGTGACTTCCACACAGGTGCCTGGTCTGTCTCCTTAGCATTCTTCACTCCTTACATAATCTTGGGGAGGACCAAGTCTTGAGCATCTGGTCAGTTTCAAGACTTCCTAAGATTCTTGAGAGGCTTACTTCCTGCATCCTACTGATCTTTCTGTTGGATTTTCCTCCGTCTTAACAAGCCATCTTTAGAACTTCTTGGGTCTTAAAGAGCTTCAAGCTTGCAAGGAAATTGCTATACAACACCTTAAAATGCAGACAGAAACTATGACCACCAGGAGAGGAAAAGAAGTATTGGTGTGTGTTTGTGTGTGTGTGTGTGTGTGTGTGTGTGTAGATGTACAAATATAAAATAACTTTTTAAGCACTTCTTGTTTATGGCCTTTGTTTAACCTCTCATTCTAACCCAGTTATTGAACTTATGAAAATATGGGTAGCAGATTTCAGTGACTTGTATGTATGCAGTTTCCCCCCACATTTGAGATATCATAATAAAATAAAAACTATCAGATTCAGTGTGGAAATATTCACCTTCTCTTCTAAGATATTACTGAAATGAAAATTAAGTGAAAAATATCTCTCAAGAGCGCACAGGGTAGTGCAGAGAACATAAGAGTTCGACACAATTCTGAAAGTTGCAGAGGGAGGAGTTTTACCTATGGAGCAAAGTGGAAAAAGTCAAAAGATTGGCAGGCGAGCCCTGTGCTCACGGGAGGGAGGGGCTCAGAGCGCTGGGAGGAACCTGTGGCTCTCACAATTCCTGGTCTCACCTTCCTTGTCCTGCTTCTGGCTGCCATCTAGGCATTGGGTGCTTGCCTCTCCTCCATCCCATCCCTCCCTGTAACTACTAAGGGGAAGCACCCAGTTTTCCTTAAGAAACTGACTGAACCCTGGGGACTTCAGAAGAGTGGGTGATAGAGCTTGCAATCGAGTCATCTTCATTTTGTCATTTGGTGGCAATTGGGGGGCTGGGCTAGAAAACCCAATTCTCAGCCCTTGGTAAGACAAGTCATTCAGCTTATCCCCCCACCCCAGATCCACAGGGGTCCCTGGGTCCTACCAGATTATTCATCCTCAAGTCTTTTTTAAAATTTATATTATTTTTATTTTATCTGTACTAGTGTATTGGCTGTATGTAGGTAGGTATCTGCAGAGATCAGAAGAGGGCATCAGATCCCTTGGAATTGGAGTTATGGGTGCTGGGAATTGAACCTTGGTCCTCTGCAAGAGCAGCTGTTCCTCTTAACTGCTTATCCGTCTCTCCACCCCCTCATCCTGAAGTCTTAAATATAAACAAGCTGTGAATCAGCAGACCTTAGAAGAAAGCAGAGGCAAAAGAAAGCCAAGGAAACAGAAAATCTGACTCTGGAGGAAAAGATATTTCTGTGGACAGAATCAACCTCTTTGCTAACCTAATTACTGTGTTAAGAGGTATTTGAAATCTAGGGAGACAGCTAAGCACTTGCTGAGCAAGCAGGAGTAGGAGGACCTGAGTTCAAATCTCCAGCACCCGTGTAAAAACGATAGACCTGGCCACTGGCACACCTGTAACTCCACAACGCCAGTGTTGTGGGGGATGAAGCTGGAGGGATGGCTGGTGCCGACTGGTTGCCAGCTCAGTGAGAGAATGGCTCATGGTCATAAGGCAGAGCATGATAGAGGAGAACACTTGTCATCTTCCTCTGGTCTCTGTGCACCACACATATACAACACACACACAA
The DNA here is from genome assembly GCA_009823505.1 of Rhizomys pruinosus. Lineage (NCBI taxonomy): Eukaryota > Metazoa > Chordata > Mammalia > Rodentia > Spalacidae > Rhizomys > Rhizomys pruinosus. The sequence goes on from VZQC01014891.1 coordinate 1,924,699, forward strand.
CACACACACACACACACACACACACACACACACACACACACGAACACAAGAGATATGAGACTGTGCCACCTGCAATGAACTGAATATTTCTGTCCCCAATTAAATTTTAAACCCTGAAGTCCTAACCTTAGAGTGGTGAGATTAAGTTGGGTCTTTGAAAGGTGATTAGGTGACCAGGCTGGGTCCCACATGAATGGGATTAGTGCCCTTACTAAAGGAGGCCCTATCTCTTCCCACCCTGTGAAGACACAGCACAAATGATGGAGAACCTCCCTTTAAACCAAATCCACTGGCCTCTGATGTTACATTTCTCAATAACTGTGCCAAATAGATTGTTGTGTTGATAACCTGCCTTCTTCGTGGCATCTATTAAGGTAGTCTCAATGCTCTGAGATACCATCATCGTAAAACAAGAACCAGATTTAAGAAATGTCTGCTAGCCTATTAGAATATGTCAATACATTAATTAGAAAACAGAAATAAATGAAAAGAAGTGGTAAAAATGTATTATTTTTTGAAATCTATATATCCAGGGAAAGCTTCAGTACAGTAGGAAAGCAATTAAAGACATTTTTTAGATAAGCAAGCCATAAAAATTTACCTCTTCCTAATGCTTATGAAGTTATTTGAGCAGCGTTTTAGGTGAACAAGATTCTACAAAGAAGAAAGCATGACCCAGGAATGGGAAGAGCCCAGAATCTTAGATGGCAGTCAGTTGAGACTAGGTCAGAAGACCCAGGCTCTGAGCCAGCTCTTGCTCCCAGGAGCAGGATTATGAGATTGGGTCCTGGAGGATGTGGCAATGGCCAGGAGTGATGGTTAATCTTCATAGTCAACTCAATGATGAGACACACCTCTGGGAGTGTCCATGAGGGTATGTCCCCAGAGGTTCAACTGAGAAGGAAAGACTCCAAGTGTGGGGTCCTATGAGCTAAAGTCTTGAAATCAGTAAAATGAGAGAGAAGAGAAAGAGAAGTGGGCCCCGGCTTTCAGCTCCCTCTGTTTCCTGACTGTGACACAATGTGACAGGCCACCCTAGCACCTGTTGCCATGTCTTCCCCACCTTGACGGACTGTGTGAACTGAAGTAAACCTTTTCTCCCTTCTGCTTCTTGTCAGATATTTGATCACAAGAATGAGAAAAGCTACTAATACAGGTCGAGACTGAAGAAAAGTAAAACCAAACAAATGTTAGAAACTTCAAAGGAAATGGAGATCTAACAAAGGAAATATAATCACAGTGATATTCTTGCATCTATAACAAGCAGCACTCATAGAAATATAGTAGCACAAATGCCACGGCTAGCATTTGAGATTTGGAATCAACAGACGGGTATAGGGGACCTTGAGGTTAGCACAGAATAAAGCTTGCCAACCTTGACAGTATGAACGCAGATCTAGCAGGATTGAAGGACAGAAAGGTGATAAGCAACGTGAATGAAAAGGGTTAACAGTGATAGACTCAGACTAAAAAGTAAAAAATATCAGGGCTGGGATATGGCTCAGTTGGTAGAATGCTTGCCTACCATGCCCAAGGTCCTGGGTTCGATCCTTAGCTTTGCATAAATCTGATGTGGAGGTGCCTATCTGCAATCCTAGCACTCAAGAGATGGAGACGGGAGCATCAGAAGTTCAAGGCCATTGTTGGCTTCTGAGGGAGTTCAAGGCCAGCCTGGGATACATGTGTCTCAAAAAAAAAAAAAAAAAAAAAGAAATAAAATAAAAATACTTCAGTGCTTAATTCACTTAAGCCACTACATTATATCATTCGAACTTAGAAGTGGAGCCAATGGAAGAACTGAGACATACAGTCTGTGTAAATGGAGCAAGGAAGGGGTGATAAAGAGACATTTTAGTTACAACAGCATCTCCCAAATGGTAATGGAGGAACAGGGGAAGCTGTGCTAGACACAGACATAGAGGGGCCTTTCTCCAGGGAGCAGAAGCACTCCAAATACTGGTAGAGATGTTCTCCTGTGAACTGTCTTTCAAATGCGACAAACCCCATTCTTTAAAAAATTGTCATCAGTACAACACTTGTGCTTTTGTCTGTTTAAAAGGAAACAAAGCCACTGAAAACCCAAACTAAGAGTGACAGGTCCCTTTGCATGGTTTGTACACTTGCTGTAACACAATAAAAACCAGTTTGAAACAAGGAAAAATGCTTAGAATGTACATATGTCCTTGTACACGTTAGGCACTGTGAGATCCAAGCTCTGAATCCAGGAAAGGGGGAGGGTTGACAGGGACCCAGAGGAGGAAGATACTGTGTGGAGTTGTAGGTAGATGAAGCCTACCCAGTGCCAGTTATCTTTGGCTCATTCTTGATATCCATATCAGCAGCACGTTGGCCTAAACCTTGATTAGCCCTTATAGCCAATTGTTCTCGATGGGCATCTGTTCCATAGCCCTTCAGTGAATAGTCTGTTGCTTCCTGTTAACTCAGTATGCTTGCTATTCATTTGAAAAAATGAACCTAAGGGGCTGGAGAGATGGCCTAGTGATTAACAGTGCTGACTGCTCTTGCAGAGGACCCGGGTTCGATCCCCAGCACCCACATGGTGGCTGACACCCATCTGTAACTCCAATTCCAGGAGAACTCTAGTTCCAGGGGACTCCGACACCCTCTTCTGACCTCCGAGGCATTGGATGACATGGGTGCACAAACCTACATGCAGACAGTACATTCATACACATAGAAAATAAATAAATAAATAAATAAATAAATAAATACCAAAAACCAAAAAATGAACCTAAATAAAAGATCAGCCTGTGACCTATTATCACTCCATTGAAACAAACACAAACTTTCCTTTAACCTTGGACAATTTTTTTTTTTGTATTTTTGAGACAGGGTCTCCCTGTAGCCCCAGCTGGGCTGGAACTCACTCTGTAGACCAGGCTGGCCTTGAACTCACAGAAATCCACCTGCCTTTGCCTCCCAAGTGCTAGAATTAAAGGCGTGCACCACCACACCCAGCCTAACCTTTGACAGTTCTATGTTTCTAATCCTACTATTCTTTCCTACAGAAAAATGTAGAAAAATGCAAATGAGCTTATCTCCTATACCTATAAGCCCTTAAGTATTACATTTTTTTTCTGAATCAAATTGTGATTGCAAGTACTATTTTGACACACAATTGCTTATTGGGTAGCTTATAAATTTTAATGAAGAATTATTAAAATGAAGAATGAGCTTTTTATTTGCAATGCATTTCCTAACTGATCCAAGCATTCATGAATAAATATTGCTGTTTTCTAGGATGAATAAAACAATTCTTTCTTCTTTTTAGAATGTACACATGAGCATACATAATATGAAATTACTAGGGAATTTCACTTATTTAAATGAGCATATAAGTATACAAATACACAAATAATTACAGCAGTACACAGCAATAATTTTTAAGATTTATATTGTTTTGTCAATGCTACTCAATGTTTGAAAATGCTCAAGATTTTCAGCGAGAAAACACATAGCAAAATAGTATAAAAAGTATATAATGATCTTTTAGATAATTCATTCACTAACTAGTTAATCTATTTATTTTTCTATTTATTTTGAGATGAGGTATAATGTAGTTTAGTCCTGAACTTGCTATATAAACAAGGATGACCTTGAACACCGAATCTTCTTGCCTCTCCTTTCTATGTGTTGGGATTACAGGTATGAAGTATATCCTGCTAATTTCTTCAATTTTGTAAAAAAATTGGGAATGCTTAGCATATATATATATATATATATATATATATATGGTGTGTGTGTGTGTGTGTGTGTGTGTGTGTATCTAGGTGATAAAAAATAATTTTCTCACAATACTTCAGGGAATAATACCAAAAGAGGATCTACTAAAGTTTATCAAGTGAGTATTAAGTACAGGTGTTTAGTTTTTGAACTAGATACTTTGTTTCACCACTATATTTGGAAGGGTTGAAACAGGAATACTTTTAATTTCAATGTGTCCTCATCAATACAATGCTAGAAATGAAAGTATCTCCTTATAGGATCTAAATGTACTTTTATTGGAATTAAAACACTATTATTAGAAAGCTTATTCATGATGATTATAGTGGTAAATGGAAATCCAGCCCCCCAAAATGAGACAGGAGAGTTGCAAGTTTGAGGTCTAACTAGCACTACATATCTTCAGAGACTTTGTCTAAACACATTAATAAGACAAACAAAAATTTATAATAAGGCTTATTCATTTTATGGTGGAGGAGAGGAAGGAGAATGTGTGCAAGTTATAAATCAGACTGATATTTTTGTTCCAATTAGCATTTATTATGATGGAATTAAGAAGAAAGTTTAGGCCTTTCTCAGTATAGCTGTTTCACAGTGCCTTCCTCTATTATCTCCAAGAATAAGAGTCATATCACACGTGTTTGAGAGAAGCAATTACTATTGAGTGCAGTCGAGATTTGTAGTTGCAGAAAACTTACACTTTTGAGCAATTAAATTATATAACTCCACCTTACATTTTCAAAACCAAATTGCAAACCAAAGTATTCCTCTTTAGTGCAAATTCATTGTCTAAAAGGATTATTTTTAGGGACTGTGGGTGTTATTTCTAAAGAAACTCTCACATGCTTTTAGTTTCTAGATTTCTTAAACAAGCTCGACTCCATGAATGCAGCAGAAAGACAGCTATTTATTTCTATGATCCAACTAACTGGTATTTGTTAAAAAGCAGCTGATGACATTCCTGCTCTTCTAAAGCAGAGGAATTTTATGAAAAAAAATACAACTGATTGGATGTGGTGGCACATGCCTGTAAATCCAGGCCCAAGGCAGTAGGATGTTGAGTTTGAGGCCAGCCTGGGCTACATAGAGAGATTTTATTTCAAAAATTAATTAGAAAGGTGAGACAATTGGCCACTGAAAGTTTAGAGATCCTCTAGCACTGACTATGCCTGGAAACCCTTTGGAAAGCATTCAGGGCTGTCTAGGAGAGGCCCAGTTTGGGCACAGTTGCACTTGGGTCTTGGCAGAACTAGAGCTAAGGTCCGTGTCTGAGCCCCATATCCAATGCCATTTCTACTCTTCACAAGGTTTCCCTAGACTGTATAGACTTTCAGGGGGGAAATATCAACATACATGATATACATTTATGAGGAAATAATAAATAAATTCATCATCTGTATAAAGAATATTCACAAAAATATCTATACAGATTTTCCAAAGTACAGAGAAATAGCAACTCTATAAAATATAGTTGTCAGGAAAAGATGACACTGCATTTAACAGACTTAGGCGATTTTGATCCTTTTGCAGACTCCAATCACCATGCAGGATGTGTTACCATGGTAACAGAGATCACTTGCTTGTCCTCTCTAACCTCAGTCTTGAGGGTCTTATTCCCTGGCTGTTGAGTTCCCTGACTCTTAGGTTCCTTTTTGTTTTTTCCAAAGGGAAATCAATATATAAATTTCAGGAGGAGAAAGACAGCAAGAGAGGTTGGATGAAAGCCTCTTCAATTTCTCACACTGGGCTTTAGTCCTAGATGAGGAATGGAGTAAGGCCTCAGTGCATGTTGTACTTCCACACTTAATACTGAAGCCACAGTAAGAAAAACATCTGCTTTTCTCCCCTTCATTCATAATCAGTCTATGAAAAGGAAAAGTCAGAAGCAGGAACATTAATTCGTTGTGTTGTAGGAGTGGGGGCTGGTCCAACTGACAAAATTCAGGCAATCGTCTAGATAGTTATGATTTAGATCTGGCAAGAAGGACACATTTATTGCAAATAAACACATATGTATTTCTTCAGACAATTCCAATTAGTAACTCTTTCTTTTCTCAAAGACCCCATCGTGTAGGTTTCTGCTCAGAGACAGTTACTCACATCTGAATTAGGCATAAGGCAGTCTCACTGGAGAATAATGCTGGACTTTCAAACTCTCATTAGTGAAGACTGGACGATGCCAGTGCTCCCTGGTTCTGGTGTGCTCAGCACTCCCCTCCTTTTCAGGACGTTTGAATTACAGAATATCAAGTTGGTTGAGCACTGGAGAGGCCATGCCCCGTCAAGGCCAACTCAGAGGTAAATCCTTCTGAAAGGTGAATGCCTCATCTGGGGAGCAGCCCTTCAAGCACTCTGACCTTGACAATGAGCCGAGCCCTCCCTTCCTACAGCTTCCATCCCTCTGTATTTCACAGCAGACAGGACTCTGAGGCCTTACTTGAGTAATTTTTCTAAATTTCATTTTGGAAATGAATTTGAAAGACAATTTTAATTTGGATGACTTCTAAAATAAATGTTAATCAACATAATGGACAAAAACTTTTTTTTTTTGGCAGGAGACAAAAGGAACCACTTTGTAAATTGAAATACCTAAGGCCCATTCAAGAGCTCATTTGTTATTCTAATGTGATTTGCTAGTGTAGTTTATTACATTTTGTAGGATAAAGTGCTACTGAGAAGTGCAAGGGATTTTTTTCAGTGTGCTTTTCCCCTCTCCTGGATAATATAATAACAAAGGACATAGGTAGTTAGTGAAATGGCATGGCGCCTGTGTCTGGAGAGCAATCCTCCAATGCAGCTCTGTTCTTACCAATTATTTCAGTGATGGACATTCTGGTTCAGAAGCCAATAAAAGAACAGTGGATTTCTTTGTCTTTATAAGATTTGAACATTCTCAATTCCGAATACTGCAGCTTTTGAAAAAAATAATCAGAGTCCCGTGCTGGTGGTACACACCTTTAATCTTGGGAGGCAGGGGCAGGTGGATTGAGGTTAGCCTGCTCTACATAATGAATTCCAGGCCATCTGGGGCTATAGGGAGACCCTGTCTCAAAAATCCAACAAAACAAAACAAACAAACCAGAATATACATTTTAAACTTCGTAGGGGGGAAAACTGAGATCTTATTGGTGGGCCATCTCCTCATGACATTCTTCCACTTTGGTCATAGCAGAAAGTGTAAGAATGCAGACAGACTGGACCTAAACTCTCTACACAGCTTTTTCTTCATGGTAGAATGATAGTAATTGTTACCTCATTAGCGTTCTGTAAGGATTTAATGACAACATATAACTGAGTTTCTTAGGCATAGTGTTTGGACCCTTGTCTGAATGTTGATTACCACATTGTTAAAATGAGGATGCTTAAAAAAAAGGGGGGGGGGAGGATGGGCGTGGTGGCACACGCCTTTAATCCTAGCACTTAGGAGGCAGAGGCAGGCAGATCTTGTGAGTTCAAGGCCAGCCTGGTCACAGAGTGAGTTCCAGGATAGCTGGGACTACATGGAGACCCTGTCTCCAAAAGACAAAAAAAAAAAAAAAAAAAAAAAAAAAAAAAAAGAGGATGCTTTAGGTATTTAAATCATTGAGATTTTATGGTGATTAAATGAAACCTTCCAAACGAACCATTTTGTATAGAGGTTGGCCTAAGGCTGTTATTAATATATATATTATTGCACATCAATAAGCTTTATCAATGCAAATTCTCCTTAGGGTTATGATTTCGTTTTCAGCCATCCTCTCCAGGATGGACACCTGGTCTGTGGCCTCTCTGCCATCTTGTTTCTCCTTCACCTGCTTTCTCTCCTCTTGTTTTTGTTTGTTGGTTGGTCAGTTTTCAGGGGCATGTGAGAATTTATAAGCAGCTTAGATGCCCAAAAGTTCCTTGTTTGAAAATTAGGTGGGAAAAGGTATTACCAAATAAAATTTTAGGGTTCCCTCCTGATTTGAATTCATCCCAAGTATCTCAGGATCAGTTTGTTAAAGTGGATGTTAGTGACACCTCCAGTCAGATCGTACTACGAACTCGCAGGCCTGAGTGATGGGTGCCTCCTGCATATGAACTGTAGCCTACATGGGACGTTTAGTTTCTATCACAGCTACCATTCTTGTTATTCTGTGACTGTCCACTCTATTCCATGGCTTACACTTTGCTCACTGACCTAAGGCTTCAATCTTTCTCTTTCTCCTCTTTGAAACTATTATCTGCCTTATGCTTGTAAGCATAAGGCAGATAATAGTTTCAAGGAGGACCAAGCCTGGCTCATAGACTTATTATTTTTTTTAATTAATTTATTTTTTTAAGGGATTCTACAATACAATGACACAGTTGTTTGCAGATAGCATTGACGTCACTCATAATGTCATACAATCAGGTAATTGGTGCATTTTGCAAGTATCTATGTCCAAATTTTGAACAACCCAAGGTTCCCATAGACCAGTTGGAGAAGCTTGTATGCACAGACATGTTGATCAATCAGGAGTCCAGACTATATTCCTGTAGTCTCATGATTCACCCCTATCTCTCCACAGCCCTTACAATCTACCACGCCTCCTCTTCCGCAGTTTGTTCCCTGGGCTTTGGGAAAGGGGCACAAGTGGGTGAGAAGAAAACAGTCTAATTTCTTTGGAGTTGTCATTTTGGACTCCAGTCTGTTCAGGTTGTTTCCTTTCATGGATTGACAGCTTTCCCAGTGATACCCTTTTTAGTCATATTAACAAAGCACAAGCTATTGGATGTACAGGCATTTAAGGAGTACCACTTATTATGTCAAGCTAAGCTGTGAGCATAGACACAGATGCTTGGATGGCATGCTAATCCGCAAACTGTGGTTTCTCTATAAAGGGTGACAAGTTCTTACTGTGGCTCACAACATCGCCCAACCACCCGAGGACACAAGCTTGTGGCATCAGCTGTGAGTTATTGGCTCATAGACTTATAAAAGCATAAGATTTAGAGGAAGAACCCCCGTGAACTTGATGACAGTAAATCTGGGTGACATCCCTGGCTTCATTGTTTATAAGGTCTGAGGCCCATCTCTTTGCTTTCCCAGGCTTCTCAACATCCTTTTCCTTTTGTGAGGAGTGAAACTGGGAATGACTAGGAGCATCTCCTTCCTACCGAAATGTCCTTATAGTGACTGCTGTCTGAGGCAGGATGCTGTAGACTCACATAGAGAAGACATTCAATTCAGTAAGAAATAAAACAGTGTAAAATTTTAGTGTCAATGCTTCTGTGTCTCTCTACAAACTTCTGATATTTTCAGAAGTAATGTCCAGTGGCTGCAGGAGGTGGGACCCCAAGTGAGGTGGGCTAATCCAGGGCTCGGAAGGCATAATCAAAGCAGAGAAAGGCCAAGTACCTCATGAGAAACACAGAAGCAGGTAGAAGACTTGCAAGGAAAACATGAATTGCTGATCCAAATGGCCAATTAAACATAACATATAAGGAATAATTCTAATAGGGTTGAATCAAAAATTGTGGTATTAATTTACTTTCCAACTGACCTACAGTTGGAAGGTTTTCAAATTATTTCAGCAGGTTCGAACAATTACTATGGAGCAAAAATATTTATGTTAAAAATAAAATTGAATGAATCATAGTCATATCTTGGGATTTTTAAAAGTCCCAGTATAAATAGCTTTGGGTGTTTTTTAAGGTCAATACGAATTCAATATGAGGCAGCAATGTATGGCTGGGTTGAATTTTTTTTTTTAATGCAACATGAGGCTGGGCTAACAGAAATACAATACCACTCATCTCTAGAACAAGAATAACATCCACTTTACAAAGCAGCATTTTCAACATCATTCCTGCAAAACATGAAGCAAGCCAAAAAGCTGTAGAAATGCCGGCTCAGGGCCACTGTCATCCAACCTTCTCCAAACCACAGCAGCCACTGCTGGCCCACTCTCTTTCCCTGATAGCTCATAGGATTTCTGTCTTGTAACTTTTACACAGTTCTTTGAAATTTCATGTGCATGGGTTTTGTCTGTTAATCTGTTCTTAAAATGATGTCCTATCTTCACACATTATATTTTTATATTCATTTTGTCATTATGTGATATAAATAGACACATATATTTGGCTTATTTATTTCTTAGGATTCCAGAAAATTCAATGTCAGAATCCTGTTACACTGTCTCCATCTTGTCAAGTGCAAACCCCATGCACAGTTCAAGCTGCTTAAGAACTAGAACGATATCACCATCCAGGAAATTCCCTTGTCCCTTACCTCCTTTCCCAGAAGTAACCATGGCTTCTATTTTTCCCACCATAGGTTAGTTCCCCTGTTGTGGACTCTCATATAAATGGCAGCACACAGCAAGTATCTTTCATGTAAGATTTCTTTTATTCAGTACCAGCATTGTATTTTGGAGATTAATGCCTGCTGTGAGTACCAGTAACTAGCTTTTTACTTTTTTTTTTTTTTTTAAACCATGCACAGATATTTCTCAAGCACTTTGAAGACTGGGGCTGTGCTGCAACTCTGCATACCCCCTGAGGTGCTTGTGTAGATTCTGCACATTCTAAATGTTCTGTCGACATTTGGTGACTCAATGGGTGGATGGGCATACGAGTTCTTTAATCAATCAATAAGCCATTTAGACACAAGCAACTTTCTCTTTTCAAATCCAGACAGCGTCTTAATGTTAAACTTACCAAATGCCAGCCAACATGACACATGCTGGTTTCAGAAGTCTGCCTGCGGTGCCTTCTGAGCCCAGGGTTCCGCCCCTTTGCAATTCCGCAACATTTGCTGCATCCTTGCTGCAAGCAAGAGCTGGTGAGAGAGCGAACGGCCTGGGTGGGGTCCAGCACGGCTGCGAAGGGGTCAGCCTCGGGGTTTTGCCTCTGGCAGCCGGAAATGCTTATCCTCTCTCTTTGCAAACATTAAGACTCACATTCCTCCCACTGATTTATCAAACCCCAGTAGAGGTCGGCAAAGAAATGCAGGTGCTGCGTGGATGGTCTTGTGGCTAGTTAGGATCCAGACTGCAGAAACAGCATGCATTTCTCTGCAGCCAGGAATTGCAACTGAACAAACAGGATTAGTATTGTTGGTGCTGACTGCTATCAGTGACCTGCCTGAAATGCGGTCCCCAGCAGACCCTCTGACCTCTCGCTGGTGGCTGTGATTGAGGGTGAGTCACTGCGTGTGGAGTGGGCCTCTAGGGAAGAAAAATACATTTACCATGGCTACTTCCTTGGAGCAACCCTTCAGGGGCCTGGCCTTATGGCGATCGTTTCTGCCTGGACAGCAGCACTAAGTTCCTGTCATTTCTAAAGGCACACGTGCTATGAATGCAAATGTGCTTCTCATCTTTAATGTATTCAGGTGACATTTGCCTTTGTGCTGTAGCAATCTAAAATTTATACAGCCACAAAGCAGGTTTTGTGATGCACCACTTTCAGCGTGTGGGGCTGTGAAATTAAGATACGCTTTACATTAAAATAGGGAATTGTCTTTCAACCACTTCCTTAGATATGGGGAAGATTCCTGTACGTATGACAGTGAACCTGTTATATAAAGAAATAAGTTGGTCTCCAAAAACACAGAGGAAAGATATTTGTGGTTTCGATGTGTGCTTTCCTGTCAACTCCATGTTCGTGTTTCTTTTGAAAAAGTTAAAATGCACGATACACTCCAAGAGTGGGCTGCTGAGTGCCAGCAATTTTTCTTTTGTTCCATGCAGCAATCTTAAAGGTAATTTTCTTCAAGGAAACCTATTTATAAAGGTAGAAAGCGAAGATGATTGTAGCCAGGGACAACTGGAAGCTAGGGTGTGGTTATTTTACTGTTTAGATCAACCGAGCTTCATTTTAACTTATTGGTTTCTGAAAAGGTGTTTTATAAATTGGTGTTGAGAGTTGTGTCTAAAAAGTTACATCATAAAAAAGAAGAAAGACAAAGAGGAGGAGGAGGAAAGAGAGAGAGGAGGAGGGAGAGAGAAGGAAGAGGGAAAGAGGAGGAAGAGGAGGACCATGTTACATCATTGGTTATATATCACATTTTACTAAGGATATGCATTTTATCTTATATTGGGATGCTTGAGAAATCCAGAACAATCACAGTCTATTGCCACTATCTGTTCAAAGAGAAGTTTCTCACCTGTTTCATCGTGGTATAATCACTTGTGGTTGGCACCACTCAAACAGCAGAGGTTTATTAGATGCATGTTAGATTCTGCAGGCTGCAGAATGCAAACACCAAATTCCACAAAGTCAGGGAGGAGGACTGGGGTTAGTAGAGCAGTACACAGTCTGGAGGCAGATACTGTTTGGTTGGGCTTGAGGTAGCTGTGTGACTTGTGTCTCAGCATCCGTGGCCTGTTTGCATGAATATCTCTCTCACAGGGGTTCTGTCATTATTAACTAATATATAGCAAGTGCTTGTTACATGGGGAAGTATCTTTCCTGTGTTTATTTCCTTCATCCTTCCTTGGAAGCCTACATTGATGCTACAAATGTGTCCAAATGTTGGGTGGAGATCCACCTGCTGACACAGCACTATTTGATTGCATTGCTGTTGGCCGAACATGATCCCTAGTCGTCAAGATCCTCAGCCTGCAAGAACTTCTGCCCAAAGCTGCGCTTTAAAAAATAAATACCTGTGCCAAGGAATTTCAGAATTAACAGAAAAACTGTTGTCCCCAGGTGCCCACTTGAAGATTTCAAACTCTATTGTCACTGGAAAAGAAGGTATATTTTCAGTGGTTCTAAGACAGTTCTACATTATACACTTTATAATAATGCAAATATATGGTGCTTTTCAATTAAGGATCCTTTGAAGGATTACAGAGGTATTTGGTCATAACTAGAGTGGTAGGAGTTCTGTTAATGAGTTTTCATTAACAGATTTTCTTATGTTTGATTTTTAAATATTTTCTTGGAGTGTGTTTTGTTGGCAAACCAGCCAATTTCGTGTTTGTGGAGAATATGCTTATAAGAAAATAAACGCCTAAGAGTGTGATGAGGCTCACTGGCTATATCTGAAGAGGGCATGACACGATTGCAGAAATCACCAAGACTCAAGAGGAGGGGAAAAACAGTTAAGCCCCCCCTTTTTTTCTAAATAGATCTAAAGTTGCTCACTGTACACTAGCTCTGACACATCCAATGCTGTGGGTGAGCAGGGAGGATGACTGGACAGAATATTTTAAAAAGAGGCAGACACCTAGCAGAGGAAAGCCCAAGGCAAGAGGATTAAGAAGGGACACAGGCTATGTTTCAGACTCCCTCTACCCCGATGCAAGACTGAAGTGAAGCAGCTAAAACCAGGTGGCTATTGCCAGAAGCTGTTAGGAAAGAGTAGAGACCTGCATTCATAAATACTGCAGCTATTCCTCTCCTGATGCTACTGGCTACTATCAGAGCAGTAAGGGTTAAAAGCCCCCCCCCACTTGCTTTGGCTTCCAGATGGCGGCTACTTGCCTCCACGCCTGAGCACCTGGCTTCCCTTCCCTGCAGCCCACCAGCCCCCAGCAGGTGCCTCTCAGTTTCCTTTCTCTGCTGCATCTCATCTCGCTTCTGCAGCATCAGTCACCACAATCCCTTCTGGGCAGCCTGCTCTGCAGTCAAAGGCTTTAGCCAAGAGCCCTCCCTCTTAAAAAGCAAGAAACAGAAAACAAAACAAAGCATGCTGATGGACTTAAGATCTGTGAAGGTGAAACTCGGAGGAAGGGAGCTGGCAGAGTGGAAGTGAGTTCATGGCCAAGAGTGTGGTGTATGCAGACTCCCACAAAAGACTGAAGTAATACAGGTTACATAGAGTCCGCTGAAATAAGCCATCTGCCTCTGTACATCTACGTGTAAGTGAAAAGGCAGAGAAAGCTGTTATCCTCTGATTTCTCTCTTTGTTCGGAGCCTTCTCCATGGTTGAATGACCAATGAATGATAACAAGGACTAGAAGGCTGCAGTGAGTCACTGGAATAAGTACCTGACCCTGCTTGCCGGGCCATCCAATTCTCAGCCAGGCTTAGTGAGCTCAGGCTTGAAACCTCAGATGTGAGAGCATGGGTGGATCTCTGAGTTAGTTTAGACTTGACAGATTAAACCACCAAAAATCCCACAGAAGTTCTCTACTGTAGTCCTTTCCTCTGCCATGAAGAGGATGGACTGTCAGAACCCATATATATGTATATATATGAATATATATACACACATATATATATGAATACATATATTATATACATATATATGTATATATTATATACATATATATTATATACATATATATGTGTATATATTATATACATATATATATTATATACATATATATGTATATATTATATACACATATATATTATATACATATATATGTATATATTATATACACATATATATTATATACATATATATGTATATATTATATACATGTATATATTATATACATATATATGTATATATTATATGAAGGTTGGACAGGCCCATGCGGAACCAGCCTCACCCACACTCTTCTCTGCCTCCAGTTCTATTTGAAAACTGTTACCTATTTACCCTTAGTTTACCTTTTAAAGGAATCAATAAGTTGGTTGGACGTCAAGTAGTATGTGTATGACTACAAAAAAAAAAATAAAGCCGGGCGTGGTGGGCACGCCTTTCCTCCTAGCACTTGGGAGGCGGGCAGGCATCTTTGTGAGTTCTGAGGCCAGCCTGGTTACAGCAGTGAGTGCCAGGACAGGCTGGAGCTACAGGGAGACCATGTCTCAAAAGCCAAAAAATAAAAAAAAAAAAAAAAAGCCCAAAAAAAAAAAATAGCAAATCAGTGCTGTGCTTAAGACTGATTGCAAAATGACGTATGAAATACACAAAATATTCAATAAAATTTTATAATAATGATAAAAAATTACAATAAACACTCCAAAAAAGTTTTTAAAATGCCTTAGATCTTCTACAAATTTCTGCAGTATCTCCAGGGACTTGGAGGGACTCAACATGTGTGAAAACTCTGCACCCTCGTGCATTGCAGCATGCCCACAGACTCCTGGGTGCATCTCTTTGCTATGAATCTGGCAGGCTGTCTGGTTTCTGTCCGCCCCAGCGGGAGAAGTCTCCAAGCTGAGCTTTTCCGCAGAGAGACCACACCCAGCGCTCTCAGCTGCCTCTCAAAGCCTATCAGCCAGGCACTGCTTGTATAAACCATAAGGTTGGGGTACCACACGGGTATACAAAAGAAGTGTCGGGGGAGGCTTTTAATGAGACGGAGGCGGCGGTGTGAAGCACGGATGTAGTTTTTGGAGGCTACAGGCAGCCTCAAGCCTGCCGCGGAGTGCGGCTCTGCCTTGCAAAGCCGTCCTCTCCTGGTTAGTTTCAAACTCCCTCTTGCCGGCTCTTCTCCACCTCCACACTTGACAAAGCGAGTTGACTTCATTCCCTACAAAGAAGGAAAAATTCTAGGAACAGTACCAGACTAGAGGTTTAGAAATGCTAAGGTGTTCTGGGCTTCCAGTATGTGAAAAATACATTTGTATTCTTTTCAAAAAAAAAAAAAAAGAAATGCTAAGGTGAACACCCGCTGTGGTGTGTGTGTGTGTGTGTGTGTGTGTGTGTGTGTGTGTGAGTAATGGGCACGTCCCCTACGCTGAGAAGCAAAGAGTTAAAAAAGAAGGAAAAAGAAAAAGTAAGAGAGAGTAAGGGGATCAATTGAAGAGTCAGAAAGAGCTACAAATAAATGCAAAACTTTCCTCCAGCCTCCAGGAATGTCGCATAGTTGCAACGTTAAACTACTGTTAGTACTCGGGAGATACAGCAAGACCACAAACACGAAGCGGGACGCTGAAGGGTGGGTGGGGGTCCCTGGTGGAGAGGAGCGCGTTGGGGGTCATGGTGTCTTTGAGGCACTGAGTATGAAAAACTGATGTGTCAGCGGAGAATGAGAACCTGTTATTGGGGACATTCACGTCTCAGAGTGATGAGACTCTAGGCATTAATAGGCAAGACTGGCCAGGGGGCTGGGAGAGGAAAGGAAATGAGTCGGGGGCACACGGGGGTCGTGGAGAAAGCGGAGGGCCTGGGAGGAGAGCAGCCAGGCCGGGAGGCTCAGCCTCCAGCCACCCGTCGCTCGGCCCCGCCTTCCCTTTTGCGCAGAATCCTCCCCTTGGCTGCGGCAGCGCGCTGCCCCCACTGGCCTGCGCGAGACGATCAATCCGCAGGCTGCGTCAGATCCTCCAGGCGTATAAATAGAGGTGGCAAGACGGCCCCGAGCCGCACACAGCCATCCATCCTCCCCTCTCCCTCTTCTCCCCGTTCTTCCTTCTCTCCAGGCCCCTGATCCCGGCCGCCGACCGGGGCGCCGCGGCCGCCAGCATGAGCTCGTTCAGCTACGAGCCGTATTACTCTACCGCCTACAAGCGGCGCTATGTGGAGACGCCCCGGGTGCACATCTCCAGCGTGCGCAGCGGCTACAGCACCGCGCGCTCCGCGTACTCCAGCTACTCCGCGCCCGTCTCCTCCTCGCTGTCCGTGCGCCGCAGCTACTCCTCCAGCTCCGGCTCCCTGATGCCCAGCCTGGAGAACCTCGATCTCAGCCAGGTAGCCGCCATCAGCAACGACCTCAAGTCAATCCGCACGCAGGAGAAGGCGCAGCTCCAGGACCTCAACGATCGCTTCGCCAGCTTCATCGAGCGCGTGCACGAGCTGGAGCAGCAGAACAAGGTCCTGGAAGCCGAGCTTCTGGTGCTGCGCCAGAAGCACTCGGAGCCGTCCCGCTTCCGCGCCCTGTACGAGCAGGAGATCCGCGACCTGCGGCTGGCGGCCGAAGACGCCACCAACGAGAAGCAGGCGCTGCAGGGCGAGCGCGAGGGGCTGGAGGAGACTCTGCGCAACCTGCAGGCGCGCTACGAGGAGGAGGTGCTGAGCCGTGAGGACGCCGAGGGCCGGCTGATGGAAGCGCGCAAAGGCGCAGATGAGGCCGCGCTCGCCCGCGCAGAGCTGGAGAAGCGCATCGACAGCCTGATGGACGAGATCGCCTTCCTGAAGAAAGTGCATGAAGAGGAGATCGCCGAGCTGCAGGCTCAGATCCAGTACGCGCAGATCTCCGTGGAGATGGACGTGTCCTCCAAGCCCGACCTCTCCGCCGCGCTCAAGGACATCCGCGCTCAATATGAGAAGCTGGCGGCCAAGAACATGCAGAATGCCGAAGAGTGGTTCAAGAGCCGCTTCACGGTGCTGACCGAGAGCGCAGCCAAGAACACCGACGCGGTGCGCGCCGCCAAGGACGAGGTGTCCGAGAGCCGCCGCCTGCTCAAGGCCAAGACCCTGGAGATCGAAGCATGCCGGGGGATGAACGAAGCGCTGGAGAAGCAGCTGCAGGAGCTGGAGGACAAGCAGAACGCGGACATCAGTGCCATGCAGGTATGGCACGGTCCGAAAGCCAGCGGGGGCTGGGAGGCCGCAAAATCCGGGTGGAGGGTGCGCCCTGAGAGTGAACGCTAAGGGGTCCACCTGCGAGCTGCTAGTAGGACTTGGATCCGGGGAGACTGTGGTCGGGGTGGGGTTGCTGGGAGGGGGCAGGGTGCGACTGCAGTTTGGGAACAAGCTTGTTGAAGTGTTCCGCATGAAAGCTGCCTTGTGGGGTGCAGGGGTGGGGGTGGGGGAGTTGGGCGTTGCCTCCTGCGGGTGTGGGGGGATGGCGTC
The DNA here is from genome assembly GCA_009823505.1 of Rhizomys pruinosus. NCBI lineage: Eukaryota > Metazoa > Chordata > Mammalia > Rodentia > Spalacidae > Rhizomys > Rhizomys pruinosus. The sequence goes on from VZQC01014891.1 coordinate 1,942,079, forward strand.
TTTTCTCCCAACTGACAGGCCTTAACTACAAGTTATTCTCAGCACTTACTGGGTCACCTGGTTAACAAAAATGGCGAATAGCTGTCTGCTCTGAACCAGCTTGCCTTAGGAACAGTTTTGCCAGCTATTTCTTACGCTTAGCTGGAACACAGGAATACAGTCAGAGAACTTGAGTCAACTAACTAGTGACGTTTCACAGTAATCCTTTTCTTTTTAAAGGTTCTTCATCTTTGGGAGAATAGAAAACGGATTTGTTGAAAGCATTTTAGAAAAAAATTTTAAGTAGCTTTCATATATGTGTATTTCTCGAATGTGACCTGGCTTAAAAAAGATTGTAAGAAGCATACATTTTCTCTCAATATTTTGGGACGTATTTTAATATGATCATTAGATTGAAGACATTTTAAAAAACTGCTCTAATGAGTTTTTATTTTTTGTTTTCTAGACATTTTAGACCCCCTCCCAAAAAAGAGCAAGTATCTGATTTATTGAAGGTTTGCACTATTGAATTACTTGAAGTTAGGCCCATGCAACTCTACTACAGTAAAACAAAAGCTGTAGAGATTTGTGGTTGGAAATTTTGTTTTTTTTTACATCTTCCAACAGGACACAATCAACAAATTAGAAAACGAACTGAGAACCACGAAGAGTGAAATGGCCCGATACCTAAAGGAGTATCAAGACCTCCTGAATGTGAAGATGGCTTTGGATATTGAGATCGCAGCTTACAGGTAAAATCAGAAGGGTGGGTGCAGGGAGCAGACGCAAAACCTCAGGAGAAAACTCAGAGGGACTCAGCGTGAAATTATATCCAACCAGAAATGTTCTAGAACAGTACTAGTTTAGGAGTTCTTCGAAAAGAAGATATTTGGACCAATGCATAAGAATGTAACTCTGGAGAGATGTGAGCCTCCAGTTACATTTAAAATTTAATAGGAGTATTTAGAGGTTGCTTTTGGGGTGGTGCTCATAAAATCTCCATCAAGTCTTAATGATACCTGCTTGGGCTTGTATTTACTTTCAAAGCTGGCATAAGGAGGAATGATGAATGGGTAACTTAGGGCAAGACAACTGGATACACTCCAGTGTTGATCTGACTCTACCCTTCACCTGCCTCCCCAGGAAACTCTTGGAAGGTGAGGAGACCAGGCTCAGTTTCACCAGTGTGGGCGGCATAACCAGTGGCTACTCCCAGAGCTCCCAGGTCTTTAGCCGATCTGCCTATGGTGGCCTGCAGAGCAGCTCCTACCTGATGTCTGCACGCTCCTTCCCTGCCTACTACACCAGCCATGTCCAAGAAGAACAGATCGAGGTGGAGGAGACCATTGAGGCTGCCAAAGTTGAGGAGGCCAAGGATGAGCCCCCTTCTGAAGGAGAGGCCGAAGAGGAGGAAAAGGAAAAAGAGGAGGGGGAGGAAGAGGAGGCAGCAGAAGAGGAAGAAGGTTTGCTAAACAGGAGTCCTCACAACTTCTAACAGAAACTGGGTGTGGCTGTTTGCTAGGAGATGGTTGAGATACAAGCAGGCTTGCTTGTCTAGGAAGTTCTATATGGGTTTTGCAATCATAAATAATAAGTTTGTGTTTATTGCACATGCATTTAGCCAGTACTTATTATAAGTGAAGCCATCATTGCATTTGTGGCTATATTTTATTTTTAATTGATATAATGATTATGGAAAGCTTAATATTTTAGTATATTCATTTAATACAGCAGTCCTAAAGAACACTTGCCCTAAAGACTAGTCTTGAGTGCCAAACATAAACCTATTGGGGCCAGGTCTTGGATAGGAACAGAGTTCCCCATAGGTAGAAGTAACCTCATTCAATTTAAATATGTGCTTCCTAGCAGGCATTGTTTGCAACATGTCTTTCAGGAGAGTGCAGCTGGGGGGGGGGGTTGATAAGTGCTCTGGCAATAATAATAGTGTTAAATAAGTCAGAAAGCTCTCAGCCTTGGATTTGGATTTTGTAATGTTTCTCTTTATGTTTCAGCTGCCAAGGATGAATCTGAAGGAGCAAAAGAAGAGGAAGGAGGCGAAGGTGAAGAAGAAGAAACCAAAGAGTCTGAAGAGGACGAGAAGAAAGATGAAGGTGCTGGGGAGGAACAAGCAACTAAGAAGAAAGATTGAGCTCCCATGTCCTAAATTATTCCAGGAATAAATCTCCCCAAATCAGGTCAACCTCATCACCAACCAACCAGTTGAGTTCCAGATCCTATAGGAATAAGAAGTCAATATATGTATAATTCCGAGATGACTTAGGTCGGACATTCAGTGTCGTGCTATGAATTTTCTCCTTACGCAGAGTATCTGTTTGCTTGCAGAGTGGCTTCCTGGCTTGCTGCCAGCCTGTGCATGGTCCATGCTTATGAGTTCAGGATCTATGGCAATGTGAATCACCCCAATGTTTACAGTAAAAACACACATGCAACACAAATAAATGAATTCACTAATGCTTGTGTTCAACTTCATGGAAACAATAGTCTTTTGAACCTGTGGTGGTTAGAAATGAAAGACCTTGAGTTATGTGCAATAAATAGTAAATAAAGTTACATTGAATGATATATCTTGCTGTGTTTTTTGACTTAATTAAAATACCTTAAAGAGGCATCGACATAAACAAGATACAAGTGGATTATTTACCTCAATTTTTTATAAATTAAAAATTTAACAAATAGAATACTTTGTTTTTTGCTTAATTGGAAATTATGAGGGATACAAGTAGGTGATGACCAGAGAATTTCTTCCCTCAAATAAACATGAATGAGAATGCTTATAAATAGCAATATACTCTCCCTTATAAAACATACTCTGCTAGTGGAAGGATGGCCTTCTAGAAATTATGTCTGAAATTATGCTATGCACTAGTGTATTCTGGTTCCCACATGGCCATCACTATGGCTATATTTTTAATGTAGCCTAAATAGGGGCAGAAGTTGAAACCTGAGCCCATGATACAATTGAGAGGAATAAATTATTATCACTATTAGTAGTTTTGAATGGAGACATCGAGAGAATCTGGGGTTACCTGTTCCTGCAAACACGTTGCCTGAAGTCCTGAGCTCATGATTCAGTGTGTTGTTTGCTTAATTCTATTGCCTCATGAAAACTGCATTTGATGCTGCTTCTATTGAAACCTACTAAAAAAACTCACAGAAGCAGGTAATGGAATTCTATTATCAGTCTCTTAGTGGGGGAGATAATATATTTGTATGTTACATTGGCATTGCTCTGCATGTCTTAATTGGTAAATATTTGGATTTCAATAACTGGTTGGCTTCACCCTACTCACCCATGCCCACCAGGAAGTTGTCTATGAAAGCTCTTGCACTTGTGTTTGGTGAAGTTATTGACCATTTGCTGCTCTACTGTTTCTAAGCAACTGTGGTGTCTGCAGATTTGTTCAATATTTGTTTTCTAGATGGCCTTTGAAATTTACAAATTTTACCTAAAACCAAAATAGTCTCCCTATAACATTACCTGGTCTCTTTGAACTACTTATTTCTAGTTAAATATATGTTACTGCACAATAAGTGAAATGTTTCTTTACATCTACCATGATGTGGATTTGAGCTATGAAGGCTTTCAGTATTCCTTTCTAGATAGGAAACTACTTGGATTAACAAGCTTTTCACAGTTGTTCTCAGCAGTTATGAGTCAATGCACGTGATCAGTCTTAGGCAGATACAAACAACATGTAAAATGTCATTTGTCATTTGCCAAACGCAAAAACAGCTGGTTGGGTTAATAAATACTCGACTGAAGAACACAGTTCCATATTCAATCCTGTGTGCCATAATAAAATACTGAAAAACCTAAATTAAATGAGTTCGAAGTATTTCTAAAACGCTCTCCTAATTGACAGACATAAACACACCTTTCCCCTCTGGTCCACCCACACCCGCTCCCGTCCTCCTGTCTCCCCCCATCCACCCACACCCGCTCCCGTCCTCCTTCCCCCCCGTCCACCCACACACGCTCCTGTCCTCCTGTCTCCCCCCGTCCCCCCCCCCCTCCCGTCCTCCTCCCGCCCCCCGTCCACCCACCCACGCTCTCGTCCTCCTTTTCCCACTCTCTTTCTCAACATTTCCTCCTCCCATCATCTAGATCTGCAAACCGGACACTGCTCCGTGATCTCATCCCTCCGGTTTTATCTCCACTCCTAGTCTAATCTATCAAAGGATGGATTTTACTGTTAACATTTCTGGAGTCCAAGCCCCTCTCCCCATGCACTCTGCCAGCCCCTTGTGGCTTCTCCTAGTGTGTTCTGGAGCCTTCTGCCATCAGCATCCTGTAGTAGGCTGACCTTTAGAAAAGGCAAGTTCAGAGGCTGGAGAGATAGCCTAGCGGTTAAGAGCACCAACTGCTCTTTCAGAGGACCCGGGTTCGATCCCCAGCACCCACATGGCGGCTGAGAACGGTCTGAAACTCCAATTCCAGGAGAACTCCAGTTCCAGGGGAATCCGAGACCCTCTTCTGACCTCCACGGCATTGCACGACACGGTGCACAGACCTGCATGCAGACAGTACATTCATACACATACAAAAATAAATAAAATTAAAAAAAAAGAAAAGGGCAAGTTCAGTTTCTTGACTAGAGCCTCTAATAGCTTTCTGTGTAGTTGAATACAAAGCTCAGCATTCCTGACGCCACCCACGTGGTCTGCAGATACCCTAGCCTTAGGCATTTCTCTGCTTCAACCAGAATGTATTTCCCTGCCACTCACTTTGGGTGTTCCAGCCCCAAAGTCCCACCTTCAACCTTTCCTGACCAGCTACTTTGCCCATTCAGACTTAACTATCATCTCTTTAGGAGCCTTCCCTGACCTCTTTCTTCTGACCTCTTTCTTCAGTGTCAAGTTCCTCTGTTAAATGCACCCATAAAACATTGTAGATGTCTCATACTTGCCCTTGGTATCTCATTAGTAATCATTGGATAACTGTGCATCTTGTGCACTCCAACTTTCATCTTTTCATCTAAATTTTTCTGTTTAGTTACCTGTGCTGGTATGGCAGGATCCAAGCCTTAAAACAAAGGTGACTTTTTTTTTTTCCCTAAAAAGATGCCATTGTTTTCCTTAAGGAAGTGCTAGAAGGTTCCTCCTTGGCAAGCCCAAACAACCATCAATCCTGTACTTTTGGTCCACATTGGGGTCTTTCCCCCACCATGGTCCGTCAAATGAAGTCCAGTAAGCATGCATCTTGTCTTGATCCCCCTGTACTGGCCTCCATGATACAGCCCAGATAGTCCAACAATGGCAGTCTATATTCTGACAAGGCTCAAATCTCCTTAGCTGCTTAGTCCACAAGCTGGGTATCTCAGTAGTCCCCATCTGGCCATTGAAGGTTGGGAGGGTTCTTGGAGAGATGTGAGTCTTCAGTCCATATTGGAGGGTTAAAAAGCTGTGTCTCCTGTCTTTGAGGATTGTCAAAATTGGTGGCAGCCACAGAGTAGATGCGCTTGCCAGTAAGAATTGAAGATAGGCCAAGCAACAGTACACTTTTTTCTTTTTGTCTTTTTACTAAGATCTCAAGTTCTATGTCTGAAGTACAGTTTCTCTGGTCTTACTGATTATTTATATCTGGTTGTACTTTCCTTTTGGATGGTTAAGGCCACACAGTTAGCCCAGATTAACCAAAGTTTTTGTTTTCTCAAGGTCAGTTGAGGATCTGATCCTCAGTGGTCTCTCAGGGGAAAAAGTCCTCCAATTCAAGCGATATGTGTATATATGTATGTATATATTTATGTATATATAACTATGTATATATATATGTATATATATACTGTAGCAATACAAGTTGGAGAGAACAACAACAAAAGAACTGAAAAAATTAAGGAAAGACTCAGAAAAAGATGCAGGACATGTATGGCAGAGTGCAGGGATGATCGCTTTTCCTCTGGACCAGTGTCCCAGTTCTTATGTTCCACCCCCCATTCCTTATCCTCTTTCTCTTCCTCTTCCTCACCCTGTTTTTCATCCCCTCCCTATTCTTTACTCTTGCCTGTGTTATTGAAAACTATTTCAAATCTTGTGTGTGTGTGTGTGTGTGTGTGTAATGGAGATTGGATAAATAAATGTTTCTTTTTCATTCTACAACTCCCAACAGATTGCCTTGGGTTAAATGGATATTGTAATGAATATTCCTGGAATGCAAGGCCTTGTTATTTCTGAGAATTTATGGACATTGTAGAGAATTTCTTCTTTATACTTTGAGACAATGTAAACTGTCAGAATTGGCTCTGCCATGACTCATTTAGAGGCCGTTCTTAACAGAAAATTCAGATTTTTTTTTACCTTTAGGAAATAGTCCTACAGAATGGAATATAGTGAATGATACCAGCTATGCATCAGAGGCTAGTTTCAATTTAAAGTCCTCGAGAAAGTTCTCATGAAGAGCAATGAGACTAGAAAGACAAAGCACAGCCCATCACAGGGATAAAGAAGTCTCTGGTAGCCCAGGAGGTAACTACCAATCGTGGTTTCTACTAGACTTAATTTTTTTGACTTTTAAATTTTTATTTCTTATATGTATGAGTCTTTTGCCTGCCTGTATTTAGGTGCAGCACCTGCAAGCAGTGGTGCCGTAGAGGCCAGGAGAGGGCACTGAGTTCCTGAAACTGGAGTTACAGATGATTGTTAGCCACCAGGTGAGTGCCAGAAACTGAACCTGGGTCCTCTGTAAGAGCAGGCAGAGCTCTTAACTGCTGAGCCACCCCTCTAGCCCTTCTACTAGACTTTCAAGTCTAATTCAGTATGGGTCACTACTTGGAGGAGGAGGTTTAAACACAGTGTGGTGACAAAAGTCACAGATTCGCAAAGAAGAATCACATTCTTGTATTCAAACCCAGTCATTTTCGTTTTTGTGGTATGGTACAGTCCTTGCTTCTGTTTATGTCTATTTTGACATAGATATCTATTCATTCCATGAAGTGAATTGTAAATTATGTGCCAGGCACTGCCTAAGCTGAATAAAATAAAGCAGGAAAATGTCTCTGCTTTCAGGGGATTAGCAGTGGTGTTGTGGGTGCGAACGTGTGTGTGTGTGTGTGTGTGTGTGTGTGTGTGTGTGTGTATGCAACGTTATTACAAGGACCCAGATTGAAGGCAGAGGGACTCTCCTGGGGCCACATAGGTAACAATCTGGGGATCAAGGGAGCAGGAGCTGCAGGACTAGGGGACAGGAATGCAAAATGACTTCTTAGAGCTCAGACTCTCAACGTTGAGGAGTGGGAAAGGGAGGGAAGAGGGGGTAAGGGACAGATTATGCATAGGCTGGCAGATCAGGAAGTCTATATTTTATCCCTGAGCAATTAGAAACTTTCAAAAAGATTGAGCAAGGGATGGTAGTAGGGTCTCACTTATGTTTTTTTTTTTAATTTATTTTTTTTATGTGTATGAATGTACTGTCTGCATGTAGGTCTGTGCACCCATGTTGTGCAATGCCGTGGAGGTCAGAAGAGGGTGTCAGATTCCCCTGGGACTGGAGTCAAAGACGGTTCTCAGCCGCCATGTGGGTGCTGGGGATCGAACCCGGGTCCTCTGCAAGAGCAGTCGGAGCTCTTAATCGCTAGGCCATCTCTCCAGCCCCTCACTTATGTTTTATAAGGAGCTTGGTGGCTCTTGTGTAGAGAATATGCTGTAAGGATGCAAACATTAGGGAAAGCAAGAGAACTGTAAGAAAAGCGAATGTTCATTTGGGATAGGTCATGAGCGTGTGTCTGTACGGGTGGTGTGGCATTTTCAGGAAAGTTTTGAGGTTATTTCCTACTAATAACATGAATGTCCAGAGAAGGAGAGTAGCAAACAGCATCTTATTTTTTTCTTCTTCTTATTTTTTTTTGAGACAGGGTCTCCCTGTAGCTCTGGCTGTCCTGGAACTCACTCTGTAGACCAGGCTGGCCTCGAACTCACAGAAATCCACGTGCTTCTGCCTCTCAAGTGCTAGGTTTAAAGGTGTGTGCTACCACGCCCAGCATTTTATTTATTTCTGTATGTGTATCAATGTACTGTCTGCATTCGAGTCTGTGCACCCGTGTCATGCAATGCTGTGGAGGTCAGAAGAGGGTATCGGATTCCCCTGGAACTGGAGTTCTCCTGGAATTGGAGCTTTAGACGGTTCTCGGCCGCCATGTGGGTGCTGGGGATCAAACCCAGGTCCTCTGTAAGAGTGGTCGGCGCTCTTAACTGGGTCCTCTGTAAGAGCGGTCGGCACTCTTAACCATTAGGCCATCTCTCCAGCCCCAAGCCACAAGAGAAAAACAACAAGTGACCTATAAAGGGAAACCTATCAGAATTACAACTGACTTCTCAGTGCAAACTATGAAAGCAAGAAGAACGTGGAGCAAAGCATTCCCAGTGTTAAATCCCCCCATTCACTCCCTGGACTGCAGCACACACTGAACCCTCACCTCTCCCCCCCTTCACTCCTGGACTGCAGCATACCTGAACCCCTCCCCTTCCCCCCTTCACTCCCTGGACTGCAGTACACCTGAGCCCCTCCCCCTCCCCCCTTCCACTCCCTGGACTTGCAGCCACACCTGAACCCCACCTCTGTCCCCCCCTTCACTCCCTGTGACTTGCAGCACACACTGAACCCCCCCCCTTCACTCTCTGGACTGCAGCCACACCTGAACCCCACCTCTCCCCCCTTCACTCCCTGGACTACAGCACACCTGAACCCCACCTCTTCCCCCCCTTCACTCCCTGGACTGCAGCACACTGTAACCCCACTCTCTTCCCCCCCTTCACTCCCTGGACTGCAGCACACCTGAACCCCACCTCTTCCCCCCCTTCAGCTCCCCTGGACTGCAGCACACCTGAACCCCTCCCCTCCCCCCCTTCACTCCCTGGACTGCAGCACACCGAACCCCTCCCCTCCCCCCTTCACTCCCTGGACTGCAGCACACCTTGAACCCCTCCCCCGTCCCCCCCTTTACTCCACTTGGACTGCATCACACCTGAACCCTCCCCTCCCCCCTTCACTCCCTGGACTGCAGCACACCTGAACCCCTCCCCCCCCCTTTACTCCCTGGACTGCAGCACACCTGAACCCCTCCCCTCTCCCCTTCACTCCCTGGAGTGCAGCACACCTGAACCCCTCCCCCTCCCCCCTTCACTTCCCTGGACTGCAGCACCACCTGAATCCCCACCTCTTCCCCCCCTTACATTTCCCCTGGACTGCAGCACACCTGAAACCCCTCCCCCTCCCCCTTCACTCCCTGGACTGCAGCACACCTGAACCCTCCCCCTCCCCCCTTCACTCCCTGGACACTTTCCTGAATGTCTTATTTCCTGAACACTTTCTCACACACTCATTATGCCCAGAAATCAGCTCCAGCACCACAGGCTTGGGATCAAGACTGTATTTCCAGCCAGTGCCCACGGCCATGAAAAGGCCCCAAGTGCCTCCCAAGAAGGGACGGACCAGCCCCTCCTTCACCACACACACACACACACACACACAACACACACACACACACGCACGCACAGACACTTATGCACGCACCCAGACTAGCCTGGCGCCTGGCTGCCCAACTCCTCTGACACCCATACCAGAGCACTGCTCAGTGTCTCAGTCCAGATGGTTCACGTGGAAATCAGATCCCAGCGGCCTAAGCTATCTACTGCTCAGACCTCAGGACAAAAGGCAGGACCCCGAACCATGCTTCCCTTCCCGGCCTGGGGTCTGACTACCACCCTGCCCTGAAGAGGACACTTTGGCCTTCGGGAGCCTGGCAAGTGGCATGTTTCCCCGGGGACTCTCTCCTATGCCCTCCCCTCCTCCTGAACTTCCTTTCCAGTGCAGTGGCTAGGGACACACAGCCCAGCATTGACCTGGAGAAAGATCTAGCAAAGGAGGATTCCTGGCGCTGCCGCCTGCTGCCTCCACTCATCCACCCAATGAATGGGTTTCTGAACCCATGGTGGAACGGAACAGTTCTTAGAACGTTACCCTTTCAGAAGAGTGGCTCTAGATGGAGGAGCACTAAAGTCTAGTTGTGAGGCCTTTTGCACCTAAAGAGGTGAGGGGATTCTCAGGAACCGAGATAAGGACAGTGGAGGAAGAAGACAGTGACAGGGATGGGGGATGGTGCCCAAAGACTGATCTTAGCTAAGCCCTGCAGCCATGATGGGCCCTCCCAAGTTCTCTCTCTCTCTCTCTCTCTCTTTCTCTTGCTCTGCTCTCTCTCTCTCAATTTCCTCATATATATGTTATTATATATATATATATATTTATATATATATATATATAATCTTTCTCTCTCCTCTTCTCGGCCCTGCCCCCTAAAATGAAGAAAAACAGGATTACCAGTGACACAGGGACCAGACCAGATGCTAATGACACAGAAACTTCAAGGGTACATATGACTTAGGAAAGGAAAAAAACGCACAATCTGACTCTTTGGAGTTCCAAGGCCTATTCATTTGGGTTAGCACTCAGCAAGTTTTCACAGACTTGGAGAAGTTTGTTTCAAATTACATTTTTTTGTTTCTTTATTAAATTTAATTTTAATATATATTTTTACAGATTTTTATCAAAATCTAGACCGTGTTCCCCACCCCATCCCCCACCCCACCAAAGCCCGTGTTGTTCTTGAGCCAAAGCATGCTTTACTTCTTTCTCAGTTCTTCTCACATATTCTCCGATTGTGAAGTTACTGTTTTTGTGAGAATGTCACTGTTTCAGTCAGTTCTTTTGATGGCAGTCCTTTCTGTTGTGGTGTTGTTTTCCAATATGCATTCACTTCCCAACTGCTTGGACAAAGCTCAAGGGGCCATGCACAAGGAAATACTACAACTAGGTAATTGGCACTAGCATCCACAAGATGAGGGATACCATTCGTCCCTTTGTTTTTCTGGGGCTAGTAGTTACTTCACTCAGCATGATGTCCTCCTAAGCTTCATCCATTTTCCTGCAAAAGCTCATGATGACATCTTCCTTTACTGCTTGCAAGGAAACTCCATTGTATTGTAGGAGTGTACCACATTTTCTCTATCATTCACTCATCAGTTGAGAGACAATTGCCTGAGTTGGCACTAGCTCCTTGGCTATTGTGAAGAGAGCCACAAAAAACAGGGACCATGCATGTATGTCTCTAGAGTATGGGGGTGGTAGTGTTGGTGGGTACATGCCTTGGCAGTGGTATAGCATGACGGTCGGGTGGCAAGTTTCATTCCAAGTCTTCCAAGGGTTCTCCACCACTGCTTTCCATAAGTGGCTGTACGAGTTTACATTCCCCACCAGCAATGAATGAGTGTTTCCCTTTCACCATAATCACTCCAGCATTTGATATCATTAGCTTTCTTGATTCCTACCCAGTCTTATTGTAGTAAGATCATATCTTAAAGTGGGTTGTTGATTTGCATCCTATGATTTAGTGATGTTGAACACTCTTAAGATGTTTCTCAGCCATTCTCTAATTCCTCACTTGTGAAAGTCTCTGTTCAGCTCTTTGCTCCATCTTATGAGTGGGTGCATTTGTTATCTCTCTTCTTTGTTTTTGAGTAGTTTATACCTATATCATGGGAAAACTTAATGCTTTGTCAGATGTTTTCTGCATGTGAATCTTTCCTCCCACTCTGTGGGATTTCTCTTCACTTCCTTGATGTTTCTTTTTGATATTACAGAAGCTTTGGAGTTTAATGAGGCCCATTTGTCAATTGTCGGACCTTAATTCTTGCACAGAAGCTGTCTGATTTAAAAAAAAAAAAAAAAATCTTTTCCTATGCCTTGTCTTGTAGTCTGCTGCCAACTTTTATTCTATAGCCTTCAGAAGTTTTGGTTTTCACTTTGAGGTCTTTTGATCCATTTGGAGATGACCTTTTGTACAGAGGCACAGAGGTAGGGGTTTAATTTCATTCTATTCCACAAGTGGTGATCCAGATTTTGCCAACACCACTTGCCTGAGATGCTGTCTTTTCTCCATTGTGTCTTCTTGCCCCCTTGTCAAATATTTGAGATGGCTCAAATTGCATGTGCTTCAAGTTTGGATCTTCAAACTTGAAGTTTTGTTCCATTGGTCAACATGGTCTTTTTGTGCCAGTTTACCAGGCTTTTTTTTGACTATAGCCCTGTTGTATATTTTGAAGTCAGGTATGGTTAAATCCCCTGTGTTGCTCTTTTCACTCAGGATTGTTTTGGCTATTCGGGCGCTTTTGTTTTCCAAATGTAATCATAAGGACTTTTTTTTTCCAAGACTGTGAAAGAAACTCTTGAGGAATTTTTAATTGGGATTGTATTAAATCTATACAAGAGTTTGGGTATAATGGGACATTTGTACAATGTTAATTTTCCCAATCCATGAGCATGCGGAGGTTTTTCCATCTTCTGATGTCTTCTTTCAATTTCTTTCTTTAAAGGTTTTTAAAATTTTTTGTTGTAGAGATCTTTGTGGTCTTTGGTTAGGCTTGTTCTAGTTAATTTATTGTTTTTGAGGCTATTGTGAGGTGGGAAGGTCTTCTCCTTTGAAATTCCTTCTCCACTGCTTTGTTGGTGTAAAGAAAGCCACTGATTTTTTTAGGTTTAATTTTGTATCCTGCCACCTTGCTGAACCTGTTAATCATCTCTAGGAGTTCTATGGTGGAGTTTTTAGCATTCCTTAAGTAAACAATAATATCACTTAGGCAATTAAGGAAGCTTGACTTCCTCTTTTCCAATTAAAGTACTCCTTTTAATTTTCCTTTCTTCCCTTATTGCTCTAGCAAGTGTTTTCAAGCACTGTATTGAAGAGGAGTGCTGACAGGGGGCAGCCTTGCCAAGTTCCTACCTTTAAAGGAATGTTTCTCATTGTTGTGTTTTCCCCATTTTAGGATGATATTGGCTGTGTGTTTCCTGTTATATGGCTTGATTACATTGAGGAATGATCCCTCCAATCAAATTTCCTCTAGGACTTTAAGCATGAAGGTATGTTGGATTTTGTAAAAGGCCTTTTTTCTGCATCAATTGAGATTATGGGGTGGTTTTTGTCTTTCATTCCATTTTTATGTGCCTTGATGATGTTTATGATTTTCATATGTTTGAACCATCCTTGCCATCTCTGGTATGACATCCAACTTGGTCATGGATGGATGATCTTCTTGCATGTGAGTCTGTATGCAAATTTGCCAAGTTATCCTGTTTAGAATTTTTGGATCTATATTCATAAAAGTAATAGGTCTATAGTTTTTGGTTGTATCTTTACCTATAGTTCTCCTTTTTGGTGTTATCTTTGCCTGGTTTTGGTAATAGAGTGATAACTGGCTTCATAAAAGGAAATTGGGAAGAATTCCCTTCTGTTTGTATCCTTTCTAAACAATCAGTAATAATGGTTTGTAGGTCTTTTTTGAAAAATGTTGTTATAGAATTTGGCTGTGGTGAAACCTCATGGGCCTGGGCTTTTTTTAGTTGATAGGTTTCTTATTACATCTTCAATTTTTTTCATATTATATACTTGTTCATAGCCAGGGCGTGGTGGTGCATCGCCTTTAATCCTAGCACTTGTGAGGCAGAGGGCAAGGCAGGATCTTCTTGGGTCAAGCCCAGCCTGGTCTACAGACATGAGTTCCAGGACAGCTGGGCTACAGGGACGACCCTTGTCTCTTTGAAAAGACCAAAAAAAATTATTGGGTTCTGCTTAAGCTGTCAGTCTCTTCTTGCTTGAGCTTTAGTGAATTCCCAGGATTTCAGATTATCATCCATTTCTTCTTTAGGGTTTTGCACAATTGGATAGAGTATAGGTTTTTGAAGTATTCAGTATGATTTCTGGATCTTTTTCATGTCTGTTGTGGATATTTCCCCTTTTCATCACAGATTGTAATGTTTTGGAGTTGTTCCTTCTTTCTATTTGTTAACTGGGCTAAGGGTCTGCTCATATCTTGTTTATTCTTTCAAAGAAACAAACTTTTGGATTTCATTAATTTTTTGTATTGTTTTCTTTGTTTCTATAATTCATTGATTTCTGCTCTGATTTTTGTTAATTTTCTTCCTGTCTGTTTCGTTTAGGGTTCATCTGTTGTTGCCTTCCAAGTGCATTAGCTGCAGGTTAGATCATTCACTTTGTGCTCTTTCTGTTTACTTAATGTAGGCACTCAGGGCTATAAAAATTCCCTCTTAGGACTGCTTTTTTAAGTTTCCCATTAAGAGTTTTGTTGTGTTATATTATCATTGTCATTCATACCAGGATATTAATGCTTTTATTTCTTGTATCTCTTTCCTTGACCCACTCATTATTCAAGAGTATGTTGTTTAGTCTCCATGTGTTCTGTAGGCAGTACGGCTTAACCTAGTGTTGATGTTGAGCTTTATGGCACTGTGGCTGATAGAATGCATAAAATTAATTCAATCTTTTTGTATGCCTTGTGGAGGATTCTTTCTGTAGTCCCAGCTATGTGGTTTGATTTTGAAAGAATTTTCTGTGGGGTGCTGAGTAAGAAAGTGTATTCTTCATCCCTAAGACTTGGAGGGCCAGGAGGCAGCAGAATCTTTTGTGAGTCAAGGCCAGCCTCGTCTGACAGAGTGAGTTCCAGGATAAGCTGGGGTACAGGGAGACCCTGTCTCGAAAAGACCAAAAAAAATATTCAGTAGAGGTCTATAAGGTCCATTTTGTGTATTTTATCATTCAGTTCAGATGTTCTCTCTGTTATTTTTGTCCTGTGGGACCTGTCCAAAGGGTCAGTGGGGTATTGAAGTCCTCGACTACTATTGATTGTTAGTACTGGATCCGCTCCTAAGTGTAGTGAGCTTCGCTGTCCCTGTGAGAATATATTCTTTATAAAAGTTTGGAGTTGCACCCCCAGTCAGTTTGGTGACCATCCCCAATCCCTGAATCAACTTTAAGCATAAAACAAAAAGAACAGTAAACATAGTAGACAGGAGCACTAGGAAAAACTGTTGATAAGGCATCTCACAAGTCATTCTCATTTGATTGTGGATCAAAATTCTTTCCTTGGGTAATGTTCAACTTTTTGATAAAAATCTGTAAGATGGCCTTCTTTGTTCTCTTCTGGAATTGTGCTAATATTACTTTGCAGTCTATTTTTGATGATATCTAACAAATGGAAGTCACCAGTCCTGCCTTTCGGTACTCAGTGACTCTGGAATATTTTTCTCCATCCTTTCACCTTAGAGTGGTGCCTGTCCTGAAGGTAAGATGATGTTTCTTGTGTAGACAGCATATCAATGGATTTCTGTTTCCTAATCCAACAAAGGTCCCAGTCTAGGGTCTTTTGATTTGGGGAATTAGTCCACTAATATTTAAGGTTATCCAACTATACATTTGTGTTGCTTCCTTTTTGCCTTATTATCCATCTATGTGGTGTGGGTTGTAGATTTGTTTTCGGATTTTACTTCTGCAGTTATGCTTNGGGGTTCAGGTGTGCTGCAGTCCAGGGAGTGAAGGGGGGAGGGGTAGGGGTTCAGGTGTGCTGCAGTCCAGGGAGTGAAGGGGGGAGGGGAGGGGTTCAGGTGTGCTGCAGTCCAGGGAGTAAAGGGGGGGAGGGGGAGGGGTTCAGGTGTGCTGCAGTCCAGGGAGTGTAATTGGGCAAGCAGCAGGGACTGCTGTTCAGAGCAGAAGGGACCAAAGGAAAGGCTGTCTCCCTTTCTATGCATCATGAGGTAAGCTTGGCCAAGGGAAAGAGGTCCATTTCATTCCACTGTCTTCCTAACAGGCTCCTGCTCTCCAAGGGTTTGGTCAGGACGGCAGAGGCTCTGCCCCGAGGCTGGCGCCCATTGTCTGGCAGGCCCATTTGGTTCCTTTCTTTTCCATGTTCTGTTGCCCGGGGTCCCGTCAGAGAGAGGTGTCAAGGCAGATGGGGTCTGGACAGCAGAACCCCAAACCCAAAGACAATGAGTGTTCCTGGAGAGGCACATTTCTGGAGTGACTTAGCTTCTTGCTGTGCACTTGTGCCATGTGCTTCTCCCAAGCTAGGCCTCACTGATCTCTTCCTGTAAGCTTCCCCTATTTTCCCTCTTCAAGTTGAAGTGGTGGTTAGGAAGGATGTAGCAGAATTCCTTGGCCCTTGCATCTGCCCCAGGGTGAGCCTTGGCTTGGCTGAGGCCCTGCACAGTCAGCAGCATGGGTGGAAGAGTGAGAGCTCAAGGGGACACCCTTACAACCCATGAGGCTTTCTCAGGCCAGGCTTGGGGAGCTCTGCAGCTTCCTTCAGCTAGTAAGGACTCCGGAAAATTGGTACCTCTATTACTTGGCTCATTCTCTCATTCATCAAAGACTTTCTGAGAAGCTATGATGGGCTGGCCACATTGCTTAGGTTCATAAAAGAGATTAAAAAATAAGTTCTGTGTCATGGAGTATGGGCTATAATGCAAAATGAAGTAGAGTATGTGGGGTGGAGGTTGGGTGACCTTGGTTGATTCTTGGTCAAGGAAAGTTCCCTGTTAGGAAGGATTTTGGGGGGTGGGCTGGAGAGATAATTCAGTGGTTAAGAGCACTGGCTGTTCTTGCAGGGGACCTGGGTTTTATTCCCAGCACCCATGTGGTGTGGTGGCTAACACCATCTGTAACTCCAGTTCCTTGGGATCCAACACCTTCTCTTGACCTCTGCAGGCATTGCATGACATGGGTGCACTCATATACATGCAGGCATAAGGCTCATATGTTAAAAATTATATATATATATATATATATATAGAGAGAGAGAGAGAGAGAGAGAGAGAGAGAGAGAGAGAGAGTCTCCCTATAGCCCCAGCTGGCCTGGAACTCACTATGTCGACCAGGCTGGCCTGGAACTCACAGAGATCCGCTTGCCTCTGCCTCCCAAGTGCTAGGATTAAAGGTGTGCACCACCATGCTGGGCTTAAAGACGGTTCTTAGTTGCCATGTGAGTGCTGGGAATGGAACTTCTGCAAGAGCAGATGGTGCTCTTAACCAGTGAGCCATCCCTCCAACCCTGAAAAATAATTTACTTTTTTTTTTTTTTATTAATTTTATTTATTTCTGTATGTGTATGAATGTACTGTCTGCATGCAAGTTTGTGCACCCGTGTCGTGCAACGCCGCGGAGGTCAGAAGAGGGTCTCGGATTCCCCTGGAGCTGGGGTTCTCCTGGAATTGGAGCTTCAGACGGTTCTCAGCTGCCATGTGGGTGCTGGGGATCGAACCCAGGTCCTCTGTAAGAGCAGTCGGTGCTCTTAACCGCTAGGCCATCTCTCCAGCCCCAAATAATTTACTTTTTAAAAAGGTCTTTGGACAGAGACGTGCGAGTGAGGGGGAAAGCCATACGTCTGATGGGTAAAGGCCAGTCCAAGGCCCTGAGGTGGGAGCATGCTCAGCGCGTTGGAATAAAAGCAAAGAGGCTGATATGGTCATAGCAAAGTAGACAAGGTGGTGGTGGTGGGGTGATGGGAAATGTAATGGAGCCTGTGTGCCTGCTAAAGGCCCTGGAATGAGCTGTGTGGTTGATGGGAAGTCATGGAAAGTCTCTAGAACAATTCAGTTTGTCCAGTGACATGAAATGGCCAGCTGCTCTGTCAAGGATGAGCTATGAGGACCCAGAGAAGCCAAAAAATAACTAAGAAGCTATTAACTTAACATAGGTGAGTGACGAAATTCTACCATTGGGTATTTGTGGGAGGGATGCTAGACCGGTGATGGTGTCAATTACTGCATGCATTTCAAAGCTAGAGACATGGAATTTGCTGGAAGATCAGATGGGTGAAAATGAGTAGAGTCAAGGATCGTCTGAGAGTCTGTTTTGGTTAGCTTTCAGCTACTGCAGTGAAATACCTGGGACAACCAATTTAAGAAGAGGAAAGTTTTTTTTTGACTCATCGTTTCTGAGATTTTTGTCAGTGGTCAGTTGCCTTTGCAGCTTTGGAGCTTTGAGGTGGGAAGCATGTGGCAGAGCAAAGAGCCTCCATGACAGGGGCCAGGAAATGAAAAGAGAGAGGAAGGATCTGACGCCTCAGTATCCTCTTCAGTGAGGGAACTTCCTCCTATAAGCTGTATCTCTTAATGGTCCTACTACCTCCCATGGGTTGGGCACCAAGCCTTTCCCACATGGACCTTTGGGTGATACACATCAAACTAACAATAGCATGGCGGGATGGAGTTTCCACTGGGTCCACAGGAGACACTGAATATGTGACAGGTTGCTAAGCTGAGTTAACACAAAGGTCAGGTTTTGTTCATCATGTATTTGAGGAGGCACTCAGATACGTGTGGGGGATTTCACCACCAAAGATACAAATTTCATTAAGTTTAAAAGTCTTCCTTTTAACACTTTAAGCCTTTTAAAAATAGAGCTCCTTCATCCAGGTGTGATGATGTACACCTGTATTTCCAACACCATAGAGGCCAAGACACCAGAATTTCTGTGAGTTTGAAGGCAGCCTGGGGTACATAGTGGATGCTGGGTCAACTTGGCCTACACAGAAAGGCCGTCTCTTAACCAACCAACCAACCAACCAACCAACCAACCAACCAACCAATCAACTAACTTAGAAGTGAAGGAAGACAGACTTAGGGATTTTCAAAGTTATAAAAGCTTCTTAAACAGTTTCGTGGGCTCAAGATGTGGCTCAGCAGTTGGGTGCCATGGATCCAATACCTCACACGAAGGAACCCTGTTTTACATATAAAGAGAGTAAACTGAGTAAGATTCAGAAGAGGCTTCTTTTTTTTTTTGAGACAGAGCTGTCCTGGAACTCACTATGTAGACCAGGCTGGCCTTGAACTCACAGAGATCTGCCTGCTTCTGCTTCTTGAGTGGTAGGGTTACAGGCATGGGCCACCTTGACTGGCCAGAGAGACTTCTTAAGCACATTAGAGTTGCATACAGAGGAACGGGACCTAGATTCCAGTATTCTAAGGCACATAGCTCTGCCTTCAGATAAATGTTGCTTTTATCATCTCTGCTTCTTTTGGTGGCTGGGGTCATGGTAACCTATGTCTGTCACTGGAAAATGGTCCTTTTAGGCTCTAGCTGGTCTGTGGTTCTTAACAAGGAATCTTCCTTTCCTTTATTACTGACCATTTGGTGGCTAATATGTGACATAGTTCCAGATGTAACTTATTCATCTGAAAATAAGTGTATGGATACATCAGGAAAACTCAGAGTTGTAAACCTCATCTGTTGAAACATGGGGTTAAAGAACCATGAAACGAAGAGAGCCATTTCTTCTTAGAGAAGTTATTGATCCTAATTTCTGGGAAACAAAGGCAAATCTTTCTGTCCAGGAAGGGCCTGATGGTTCAGTAAGAAAATGACTTTGAAAGACAGCTTCTTCTCAGGGACAGTGCAAGTGGTCCAAGGCTTCGTCATCTCCAAATCCACATTACACCACTCAAGCCAGCAAATGCGTTTTACATTTCTGTGATCAGCTTGTTTTCTCCTCTGTCTCCATCCCACTGTCCATATGGGTGCCAGTTCTCCATCTGTCAGTTCCTCCATTCTTCACAGATGAGATTTTCATTTCAATGGTAATAAAAAAGATCACCATCCTCGAATTTTGTTTAATGGAGTGTTTTACTTTTGAAAGTGCTACCATCCTTTCTTATCAAGCTAAGAGGTAAGGGGACACACAAGCCACATTAAGTAAAGAGCACAGGGCTTATGACCATGGTTTCCTTTTGTGATGCCATCTCTATTTTAATGGTTTATGGCATTAAATGGTGGTGGAACCATTGTCCCAGTTCCTTCCTCTTCCCTAAAATGCTGTCTTCTGGAGTCTTCTCTCCTGACTTCTGTATTTATCAAGAGACAGGAATTCCGTCCATCCAGTTTACAAGGTCAGGCATTCTGGTGTCACCTTCAGTTTTGCTCTTCAGTTGTCGACTTGCAAATCCCAGGCCACTCACGTTCAAGTACAGGCAGTAACCCAGGACTTCTCATTTCCTGTCATTATTTTGGTTGTAGGGTTGTAAGAAATCTTTTACCTAAACCATTGCTGTAGCCTTGTGACTAGCTCTTTGCTTCTAAGCAATTCTTGTCTCATAAACTATAACCAACAGCATGACATTACTATGGCTACATTGTAATTACCAGGGTAATTATACTCACTTACCCCAGGTATCTCTTAGAATTTTCTGTTCCTGGGAACTTGCTGCAAGAACTCTTTTTGGAACTATGCTCCTGGGTCATACCTCACCCATGATTTTATTCAAAATGGTTTCTCCGGCTTCAATTTTGGACGTACGAGTTTGGATCCACCCTTATCTTCCCAGACAGTCTTGCCTTTTTCTCTCTAGTTCTAGAATATCTCATACAATGTCAAGCTTCCTTTCCAATCTTCACTGAAGGGACTGTGAAATAGTGCTCCCATGGCTTTAAAAATACACATGGTGAATTAAGCTGAACTTTGAGCATGTATATCTGTAGAGCCTTGTGTCTCATGAGAAAGTTTATGCAAGAATGCTTGCTGGGGAGATATCTTTAGAATGCCTGGTTCTCCCCTCTCATTTCTCATGAAACACATTGACCTCCTAAGTAGACATAGCATGGAGATAATGTTGCTGGGCTCATCTTACTTTGCCGAATTGTTATATTCTAGTCGTATTATTATTGTTTAGTGTTATGTAAACATTTGACTGTGGTTCCCATGTCTAGAGAATAAAATCAGAGCTGCAGGTGCACTTAGCACTCAAGTGAACAAAGGCACTGGGTCCTCTGGTTTATTAATCCGTTCAGGTCCTCTGACTCCCCCCGTCCCCATGTAGCCACACTTCACTGTGTTCAATGAAGATGGATGTACTGTCTTTCAGTTCATAAGTCAATACTCAAGCATATCTACACTCATTCATTACCCTTTTGGGTAGAGTACCAAACTGAGGTTCCCGGAAAAGAAGATCAGGAGACCAAGTTACAGGAAGCACGAGCATATGGTCATTGAGTTTGGCAAGGTTAATTAAAAGTCATTAGTGTAGATTCTGTTTTATAAAAGTCATCCCTACACAGCAGAGTTGTCAGTGGTGATTCATTTAAAGGAGATGCAATTCAGTCCTTTATCAAAACCCTCAAAAGCCTTGCACTTGTTGTGACCTGGAAGGTCCTTCTTGATAGGCACCACCTGACTATGATATCCAACTTCTCTCTTGTTCATTCTGATCCTGAAAACCAGGCCTCCTTCTTATTCTTACAAACATACTAAAGGTTTTGCCTAGAGCCTTTGTACTTTTTCTGCATGGAATGGATTCTCTTATACATACTGTCTGTCTTTTTTTTTTTTTTTTTTTTTTTTTGTCATTTTGAGACATAGTCTCCCTTTAGCCCCAGCTGGCCTGGAACTCACTGTGTAGACCAGGTTGGCCTTGAACTCACAGAGATCCACCTGCCTCTGCCTCTTGAGTCTGGGATTAAAGGTGTGTGCCACCACGCCTGGCTTGTGTGTCTTTTATAGACAGTGACATAAATGTCTTATATCTAAGCAAACTTCTGTAACTATAGAGTATGTATTCATGGATTCAGCCAATGGTGGGTCAAAATTTTAGAATTAATTATGTTTGTGCTGAACATATATGGACATTTTTTTCTTGTCTTAGTCTCTAAACAATGGAGTATATAGCAACTACATTCATAACATTTATATTATGTTCACTATTATAAGTCATCTGGAGATGATTGACATACAGGGGAAGATGTGTATACATTTTAAGCAGATAAAATAAAGATCCAAGTGAATTTCCTGCCTCTGCCTTTGAAGTAATTGGGACCATAGACACATGCCCCTGTGCCCGGCTGTCATTTAATTTTTTTGTCCAAAGCAAGTATTTCCCTTTGGGTCCTTAATAGCTTCTTTTTGTTTTTCTCCTTATTCCTTAGATGAATGCCCACTCTATTAAGACTGGGATTTGATTTGTTCACTGCCACAGTCTCAAAAACAGAACCATGCATTTCAAAATACTGATGCTTACCAATACTTGTTACCTGAATAAATTAAATTATTTAAAAACTCTTCAAAAATGATGGCTTTCTTGATTGATATTACCAAAGGTTTTTCCATTACCCTCAGAGGGTTGTAAAATAAGCTCACGTATCCCAAGAGTTGTACCAAGCCAGAAAGCAGTATAGTATAGTCAAGAGCACATGCCAGTATGAACCTGCTCTCTAATGGCTATTCATTGTGTAGCAATGGATATATAGTCCAAGTCTTTAGGCTCCAGCTTCCTTAGCTATTTAATAGACTCCTAAAAAAATGTATCTCGGGGGCTGGAGAGATAGCCTAGCGATTAAGAGCACCGACTGCTCTTGCAGAGGACCTGGGTTCGATCCCCAGCACCCACATGGCAGCTAAGAACCGTCTGTAACTCCAATTCCAGGAGAACTCCAGTTCCTCTTCTGACCTCCGCGGCATTGCACGACATGGGTGCACAAACCTACATGCAGACAGTACATTCATACACATACAAAAATAAATTAATTTTAAAAAAATAAATAAAAATTTAAAAAATGTATCTCAATGCATGTGGTGTGTGTGTGTGCTTGTGTGTGCTCTGGTGGAGGTCAAGGAACCTTGGGTGTTAGTCCTCACCTTTCATCTCATATGAAGCAAGGTTTCTTTTGGTTTTCCTGCTGTGTACTCCAGGAGAGTTGGCTTAAGAACTTCTGGGTATTCTCTTATTTCCAGTCCCCATCTTAATATAATTGCCTTGGAATCATTGATGCCTGTGAAATTGTGTCTGACTTACCATGTGGGTTCTGGAGCTTCAAGCTCAGGACTTCAAGCTTGCACAGCAAACACTTTTATAAGTGAGCTGTCTCCCAAGCCCTTAGAATGGATTTTTTATTTATAACATTGTTACAATAGCCAGGCGTGGTGGTGCATGCCTTTAATCCTAGCACTTGGGAGGCAGAGGCAGGCAGATCTCTGTGAGTTCAAGGCCAGCCTGATCTACAGAGCAAGTTCCAGGACAGCTGGGGCTACAGGGAGACCCTGTCTCGAAAAGACCAAAAAAAAAAAAAAAAGGTTACAATGATCAAACAAGCCATTACCTACAAAGTTCTTAGTCTAGTTTAATTGACATGCAGCTAGAAATAAATATGATTGTGTCCCTTCCAGAGAATCTATGAAGGGACATGGACAGGTTGAGTGGACCTTCTGATTGCAAATTCCATTGTCAATTCTTTTCCTTCAGGAGTTCTGTTCTAGGTCCTGTGAAAATCCTGACTCTCCTGACCTTTCTTCCCTCTGTTCATTTGTTTTCTATTTTGGAATTTTCCCCAACCCTATGTGGCCTACACCTTGACCTTTGCCACTAATATTTATTTTATCTAGTGGTGAGTTTTGAATCTCAAACGATATCAGCACAGATTGCTTTTGCTGACTCAGATTTAAGTGGGATGAATTAAATATCAAAAGTCACTCACTGCTAGGGGTGGCACATCTCCTGCATGAGCTCAGTGCTGGCTGTGCATTTGTAGTGAGATTATTAATAAAGGCCAAGTATAATAAATGCCATCATAGTGAATATTATTATTATTAGTCAGAAATGCTTATTTTCATAATGTATAAAGCCATTGAATGAACCAGAATAATGGAGTTACTGTGACCATAGGGGAGCTATTTGGATTTTGGGATATAATGAATGCTAAATACCACTTAACATGTAGTCATTGTGATAAAATTCGAAATAAAATGGGGAAAGCTATTGTTACTGGGTAGATGGGGTTCTAAATGTTGTTTTCAGAATGGTCACAGCCATTTCCAGTTGGTTCATAGAATTAAGTCTGAAGTAGTCTAAAACGTAGTAGCCATCAAAAGAGACAGAATTCTGAGTGAATATTGAACAACACTAGTATTGTACATTGTGGTGGTTTGAATGAGTGTCCCCCATAGGCTGGAAGTATTCAGACATTTGTCTCCAGTTGGTGGCGCTGTTTTTGGAGGTCTTAGAAGGTGTGGCTGTGCGGGGGGAGGTATGTCACTGGGGGCAGGCTTAGTGAGTTTAACAAGCCTCGTGGTCTCCAGCCGCTCTCTCTGCTTCCTGTGCTCATTGCAAGATGTGACCCTCGGCTTGCTGTTCCAGCTCCAGCCGCCATGCCTCCCACCACAATGGACTCTAATTCCCTGGAACCGTCAATCGTAAGCTCAAATAAACTCTTCCTTTTATAAGTTCCTTTGGTCATGGTGTTTTATCACAGCAACAGAAAAGTGACTAATACATACATCAAATATCTATTGCATTTAGAACTTAAATCCTAGAGTATCTTTTCTTTTAAAAAACGTCTTAGCGGGGCTGGAGAGTTGGCTCAGTGGCTAGAGTACTGACTAGTCTTGCAGAGGACCCAGGTTCAACTCCTAGCACCCACAGGGAGAATAACAAACATCTATAACTCCAGTTCCAGGGATTCGACACCCTCTTCTGACCTCCACAAGCATTGCACAATAGGGGTGCACTTACCTACATGCCAGCCGTACACTCAAACACATAAAAAAAAACCTCATAAAGTAACGCATCTACTAATAACTTCCCTCTAATCTAGGTAAATCACTTCTCTCAGTTCTGTGGATTGAAAAGGAAGATTCCAATATCTGACCTATATATGGTGAGGCTCGAATAGGAAGACATATCTGAAGCAACTTTCTAATCCAGAGACAAATACATCTGCTGTAGTGATGGATGCTGCTGCAGAGCTCCCTCTGGCTTGGCCCTTCCCCAGCACCCAGCATACCCTCTGACTTTTCATCTGATTTAAGACATGAACAATCTGCTCATCTATCTACTGGTGATCACCCTTGATATTCTCACATCTAATTCTAAAGGGGAAAAGCCTACGAAAAGGAAATACTATGGGTTCCAACAAGAAATGGAAACTGGTTTTCTGGGCAGGGGTTAGTTGCTTTGGAGTGGGTAACAACTGGATCCCCATCACTTGTCACGTGTGGGTCTGTGGGGTTCCCCATGTCCACGTGCTGGTCAACAACCTCTCGGAGCTCATAAAACTGTTTTGTGCACCCAGGAGCTGCAGGTCAAAGAAAGACCTGGAGTTAGGCTTCTGGGTGCCAAATAATTCATTTATTGCAGGAGGTTAGGGTCATATAGAGTAGCTTGGCAGCTCCTGGCAAGGATGGGGGGGGGACAGCAGAGGACATTTACATTCACTTTAAAAATTTTTAATTAATTTATTTTTTTATGTGTATGAATGTACAGTCTGCATGTAGGTTTGTGCACCCGTGTCGTGTAACGCTGCGGAGGTCAGAAGAGGGTGTCAGATTCCCCTGGAACTGGAGTTAAAGACGGTTCTCAGCCGCCATGTGGGTGCTGGGGATCGAACCCAGGTCCTCTGCAAGAGCAGTACATTCACTTTTTACAATACTGTTTGTTCATTTTATCTGGCAGAGGTGCTATTTTGTTCTGAGACCAAGGTGTGCTTTTAGAAGTGACAGGTTCAATAATGTTGCACCCTATGTGGAAACTCCCTGGGGGAGGGGCTGCAGGTGTCCGGCCATGCAGCATGCAAGTTGGGGGAGGCTCGGGTCCCAGCCTTTGAAGGTTGTTGGGGCAAAGCCAGCTAGCTCTCTTACTGCTCAGCCAGTATGGAATATCAGGCCCCACAATCACATTCTCATTATAGCCTGCATTTGCCTCTGTTTCCTATCATTGCTACTGTTCTTCAAGTCTGATAGACTTGACTCGGTGGGGAACAGCTCCACCCACTCCCAGGAACCTCTGCTTTGTTAGTGGCTCTCTATCTTGAAGCTCTTTGAAGTTGGAATATGTAATTTTTGTACAGAGTAAGACAGAGTTAGCATGATCCATTCTCCTATAAACAAGATCTAACTGTACGCCAAAATCTGTGTTTTGAAAACTATGTTGCACTTCCTTGATTATTATGATGGCGAGCACACAGTTGAGGGGAGAGGCAGGTAAATCATGAAAGGGTGACCGTGGTGGCCAATGGTCTCCAAAAAGATCAAATGAATGTGTGTTTCAGATTTTCAGAGGTTTCTTTTTTTACATTTAAAATAATAAAAATTTATTAGTTCAATTAAAAAATGATGAGCTCAGTTTTTTGAGTGTGGCTCAGAGGTTTCTAATGCAGTGTTTCATGTATAGCTCTCATGATGACAAGTTGGAGGTAAATGGTCCTGTTGCTCTGGAGCTCCAAAAAGGGCTACTCGGACTGATGGAGAGTGGACATGGGTCTCCCTCGTGAGTGTGGTGAAGTGCATTATGAATGAGGGGATGCCATGGCCTCATCTGAACGGAGCGTTGGCTTCACAGTGAACTGTATGTAACTTTTTCTTTTCTGATAACATGTAGGCAAGGCACAAGTCTTTAATGCTATTAACTATTCTCATTCTTTAATAAGTGTATATTTCTTTTTTTTTTTTTTTTTGAGACAGGGTCTACCTTTAGTCCCAGCTGGCCTGGAGCTCACTATGTAGACCAGGCTGGCCTTGAACTCACAGAGATCCTCCTGCTTCTGCCTTCCAAGTGCTGGGATTAAAGGCATGCACCACCATGTCTGGCCTAAGATGGTATTTAGCTGCCATGTGGGTGCTGGGAATCAAACCCAGGTCCTCTGCAAGAGCAGTCAGTGCTCTTAATGGCTGAGCCATCTCTCTAGCCCCAATAAGTGTTTATTTCTACAGATTCTCTCCATATTCTCTCTCTCTCTCTCTCTCTCTCTCTCTCTCTCTCTCTCTCCCTCTCTCCCTCTCTCCCTCCCTCCCTTCCTCCCTCTTTCTTTTTGTGTTACCAAATTTGAGGAGGAAGCAGATATTTTAGATACTTTTGGGTGGCCTTATTTTGCTTTTTGTTCTTTGGTGCCTCTTGACAGAGGTATTTGCCTTCCTGAGCACAACTTCTAAGCAAAGTCCTAGCATTATATGGCAATGAGTTTGTTTAATTGCCAAGGAGAAAGTGATAACTTTGGAAGCATTTGGTGACATAGTACATGGGTAGCTGGTGAGGAACAGAGATGGGCCCCGCTCTCCAAATGTCCTGGGCAATGTGATTTCTTCTAATTATAAAGCTCATCCTGGCTTGCCAAAGGAATGAACTCAGTGGGTGGACATAGTTAACTGCTTTCACAGGGACATGGTGATTATTAAGCTTCGTAACAATGCCTAGCAGAAGAAATTTCATCCCAAGCCATGTTAGTAACAGATGATGGTGGGCGTGATGTTGAAGTGATTTATCCAAATTTTTTCCAGATTTTTCATATGTTTTATTTTATCAGAACTGCCTGGACCTGTCAAATTGCTGTTATATAAAAATAAATTTCATTTGACACTTGATCATTTCTTTCTTTTTTTTTTAATTTTTTTATTTATTTTCATATGTGTATGAATGTACTGCCTGCATGTAGGTTGGTGCACCCGTGTCGTGCAATGCCGCGGAGGTCAGAAGAGGGCGTCGGATTCCCTTGGAACTGGAGTTAAAGACGGTTTTCAGCCGCCATGTGGGTGCTGGGGATCGAACCCGGGTCCTCTGCAAGAGCAGTCGGCACTCTTAACCGCTAGGCTAACTCTCCAGCCTGACTTGATCATTTCTGAAAAGATTTATTTATTTCTTTATTTGTGCCTATGTGAGCTTATATGCATCACATGAGTTCAGATGCCCACAGAAATCAGAAGAGGGCATTAGATCCCCTAAAACTAGAGTTACAATTGGTTGTGAACTGCTTGCTATGGGAATTGAGAATTAAACCTGGGCCCTTTGCAAGAACAGTAATGCTCTTAATCACTGAGCCTTCTCCCTAGCCCTGATACTTTTTCTTCTTCTTTTTTTGTGGCTACCAATGAAGAACCAAGTGTTGGGCAAAGCTGGTATGCAGGTATATGCTGTTTTACCCTATGAGGCCAGATCTGTATTATCTAACAAATAGAGAAGCTCTCAGCTTTCTTTAGGACATTGGCTCCTTACAAGTGTAAAAACATATAGACAGTGAGTATCCCAGGCACTGGTTACAGTCTTAACATGTTTGGTGAGGAGTCTGTCACAAAGTGATGCCACACACATGGACACACACCAGTGGAACCCAGCAACCCAGGGCCTGATTGTTGAGTGAAATATTTCTGCCACTTCCATGGCAATAAATTTAAAAATATATATATTTAAAAATTTATGCATCTGAGTGTATTGTTTGAATGTAAGTGCATCTGTGTCAAACAGTGTCAGTGGAGGTCAGAAAAGGGTGTCAGATTCCCATGGAACTAGAGTTACAGAAGGTTGTTAGCCACCATACGGGTGCTGGGAATTGAGCCACTGAGCCATCTCTCCATCCCCAATAAGATTTATTTATTTATTTATTTATTTATTTATTTATTTATTTTTTATGTGTATGAGTGTACTGTCTGCATGTAAGTTTGTGCACCCGTGTCATGCAATGCCACGGGGGTCAGAAGAGGGTCAGGTTCCCCTGGAACTGGAGTTAAAGATGGTTCTCAGCCACCACGTGGGGGCTGGGGATCAAACCCGGGTCCTCTGCAAGAGCAGTTCGCACTCTTAACCGCTAGGCCATCTCTCCAACCTCCCCCCCCAATAAGCTTTAAAGTAACACTTTATGACCATCACTTTCTCCCTAAACTAAAAAATGGTGAAGGGGTTCACTTACACAATAAACTTGGCCTAACTTGTAGAAGGTTCTAGTTACATAGTTACATAGATGATACAGTTATATGGACTTGCTCTTCTACCTGTAAAAATATAGGAGAACATTAAGCTGGGTGTGGTAGCTCACGCCTTTAATCCTAGCACTCGGGAGACAGAAGCAGGTGGATCTCTGTGAGTTCAAGGCCTGCCTGGTCTACAGAGTGAGTTCTAGGTCAGCTGGGGCTATAGGGAGACCCTGTCTCAAAAAAATATAAATCTAGGAGAACAGTTTTGAATTTGATATAAAGCCAGCCTGGATGTGCTATACTCAAAGTTCTTCAGAAGATAATGATTAAAAATAATGCATTCATTCCCACCAGCAGTAGAAGAGTGTTCCCCTTTCCCCACAACCTCTCCAGGATTTTAAAATACCTTTTCTTTTCTTTTTTTTCTTTTCTTTTTTTGGTCATTTTGAGACAGGGTCTCCCTGTAGTTCCAGCTGTCCTGGAACTCACTATGTAGACCAGGCTGGCTTTGAACTCACAGAAATCTGCCTACCTCTCCCTCCCAATGTTGCAATTAAAGGCATGTGACACCACACCAGGTTTCATTTGTTTTCTTGATCATAGCCAGTCTTATTGGGGTAAGATGAAATCTTAAAGTGGTTTTAATTTGCATTTCTTTAATTATTAGTGATGTTGAACACTTTCTGAGATGTTTCTCAACCATCGTCTTCATTCGTGAAGTCTCTGTTCAGCTCTTTACTCCATCTTTTGATTGGGTCATTTGTTTTCTTGCTTCTTTGTTTTTTGAGTAATTTATATACTCTGGATGTTAATGCTCTGTCAGATATATCATTGGTGAAGGTTTCCTCCCACTCTGTGGGTTTTCTCTTCACCTTTTTGTTTCTTCTGCTGTACAGAAGCTTTTGAGTTTAATGAGGTCCCACTTGTGAATTGCTGACTTTATTTCTTGCCAAGCTGCTGTCTTATTTAGAAAGTTTTTTCCTATGACTACATCTTGTAGGTTACTGTCAACGTTTTCTTCTATCATCTTTGGAGTTTCAGAAGAGGGTGTTGGATCCCCTAGAACTGGAGTTACAGACAGTTGCTAACCACCAGGTAGGTGCTGGGAATTGAACCAGGTGCTCTGCAAGAGTAACCAGGGCTCCTAAGTGCTAAGCCTTTTCTCCAGCCACAGCAATGATTTTAAAATAATTTGCATCAAGAAAATTTAAGGGTTGGCCAGATGGCTCAGTGGGTAAGAGCACTTTCTCTAGAAGGAAAAGGACCTGAGTTTGAATCTCAAGCACCCACATAAAAAAAAAAAGAACAGGCATATCTACACATGCTGTAACCCCCAAACAGGGGGACAGAGACAGATGGATCTTGACCTGGGGTAAACAGCAGTGAGTTTCTGGTTCAGTGAGAGACCTGATCTCAGGACAAGGCAGAGAGTGGTTGTATTAGTCAGGGTTCTCTAAAGAAACAGAAGCAACAGGACAAATATATAGCTATATACAATTTATTGATTTGCTCACGTGACAGAGTTCAAGGAGTCCAACTGTAGCTGCGCCACACTGGAGAGGCTGAGAATCCAGGGAACTGCTCAGTCCAGAAGGCTAGATGTCTCAGTAGTCCCAATCTGGTGCTGAAGGCCTGATGGATTCCAGGAGATCTGCCAGTCTCAGTACATGCTGGGATCCGAAGGGTTGATCACAGCAGCAAGACAAACTCACCAGTGAGAGAGAGGCAAGCCGCAGGAGAAAAGGGACCAGCTCCCTCTGCCCTGGCCCTTTCACACTGCCTGCTGGTAGAAGGTAACGCCCACATTTGGGGTGGGCCATCCGGGTTGAGGTGGTCCAATCCGAAGATCCTTTTCTCTTATTTGTTTCTTAGTCCAGTCAAGTTGACACCCAGGATTAACCATCACAGTGGTAGAGGAAGACACCAAAAGCCCTGCTCTGGTTTCTCCTTGTGTGTACTTAACATGCTCACATGCATGCACTATAGCACTGTACACACACACACAAACACACACAAACGCACACACACACACCACACACACACACTTTCAAGTGCCATGCCATGATTTTTTCACCCCAACTCTGCACATGGATAATGATCATATGTGTATGCTGGAATTTATACGTGTACTTGAGCACACTTATAACTTATATTTATGAAATACTATAGTTATAAACTGCACTGAAGTCATAATTAGGCAAACTAACATGCCAATTAGTTTCCTATCTTCAAATTAAATAAATGATTTATCTGTTACTATGATCTGATTTAAAATTAAATATGTTCCCCCAAAGTTTTGATTATCTACTATGTGCCTGGTATAGTGCCAGGAATTTCTGTTTTAAATTTATTATTATTATTATTTGTGTGTTTGCATGTGTGAGTGTTGCCTCAACATGTGTGTGGAGGTCGGAGGATAATGTTTGGGAGCTGGCTCTCTCCTTCAACTGTGGGATCTGGTGACCAAACTCAGGTCGTCAGGTCTAACAGCAAACACTTTCATTGGCTGAGTCCAGGAAATTTTTGAGTGTCAGTGGAGAACCGCAGCTGCCCTATTGCAAAGGTAAGGTTGGGGAAATTTACAGGGATAATGATGAATCCAAGGAACACAACTGTGTTGTCTGTGACTCTGAACATGACTCTAATCCAATGCCTTGTCAAAGCTCTATATTTCCAAGGGTACAGAGGTCCTGGAAATGGAGGAATTTTGTGTATTCCTAATAAAATAATCCACCTAAAACAGCTTCTGTTTCCCTTTGGGCAGATTTATATAAACTGCCTGGAAAAAGAACTTGTTCCAAACTGGAACAAGCAAGGTATTTGTTGTGGAAACTAAAGTCCTAATATTTTAATACTGTCTCTGTGCTGCCTGGCAGAAGGAAACACTAGAAATAACTTTCCTTTTAAAAAATTGAATATACAAGTTTACTATGGGAGAAGCACTTGGCACATTTCTGCACATTGCAAGTGGCATGGTTTTGTATTTGAGTATCGCCATATGATGTAAATGATGCTCAGGAGAAAGGACATTACGTTGCTTTTTAAAATGCAATTGGGGGGGGGGGCTGGAGAGATGGCCTAGCGGTTAAGAGCGCCGACCGCTCTTACAGAGGACCCGGGTTTGCACCCACATGGCGGCCGAGAACCGTCTGAAATTCCAATTCCAGGAGAACTCCAGTTCCAGGGGAATCTGAGACCCTCTTCTGACCTCCGCTGCATTGCACGACACGGGTGCACACACTTGCATGCTGACAGTACATTCATACACATACAGAAACAAAAAAAAAATAAAAAAAATGCAATTGGGAATATAAGCGGGTTAAATGGAACATGCATGACAGGGCTCTGCCTTCCATCTTTTAGTCTGAAAAAAAAAAGGACATTGTTGGACATCCTGATAAATGGAGATAGTCACTGTGGTGTGTCTGAGGGGTAATGTAGTATGGGGTTCAGAAAATACACTCTGGAGCTGGACTCTGGGGTAAATCTCAGTTCTACAATCACCTAAGTGATGACTAGAGAAAGAATTTTTTAAAATTAAAGCAGTGAGCTTTGATACTCTTCTTAATTTTTCAAATGAACACTATCTCAAAGGAAATCTACTGGCCAAGTAGATTCTCTTTTTCAATAGTTAGAGAAAGCATCCTTTAACTTCCTGAATGCTTAAAAGTTTGGCAGAGATTAAATGTGCTTTATTCCTGTGGCTGATTATATTTGGAAACATGAATTTCAGAATGCTTTCTCTTTAAATAATAGATTGGCATTTCCAATAGAATCAGCAATTCCAAAAGAGAAGATTGATGTGTCTCCACAAGCCCAAGTCCTTAATAAATATTTACTTAATAAATCAGCTAGGCCATTTGATTCATTTAGCAACATTTGCATGGGTTACTAAAGGAGTGCTGTTTCCTTACTTTGAAGGAGCCTCTTTCACAACACATGACATATTCCTAGGAAAGACTTTGCGGTTGTTGAAAACAAAGTTAGGATTGGTGAGATGTCTGCTATCCTGGCCCTGCAGGGTTCTTATTTTAAAATAATATATGCTACAAAAAAACTACAAAAATACAAAAATATATTAAAAAAGTTTCTAAACCCCAGCCCAGCATTGGGACTCTCATTTGGTAGATGATTTTAGGGAGCATCTTCACAGTAGTGTTTATTTATATAGTAGAAATTGTGTCATGTAGAGCTAGCCTCTGTTCTCATGTCTGGAAGTTCCTAGGCCTGTGTGTGTGTGTGTGTGTGTGTGTGTAAGGTGGGAGGCAAACCTGTCATAACACTCTGTTCTGGAAATTCCATGAAGCAGCGCAGTTCTGAATTCAGTCAGGCTCAGGGCTGACCGCAGCCTTGGTTCCTAGGAGACTGTCCAGCTCCTTTCTCAACACCTGCTTCCTTTGCTGTTCTTTCTGTTCCAGTTGCTGGCCTGGACCCCCCAATATGCTCATTTTTAGTTCTAAGTTCCACAGAGCCAGTAAACCTGGCTGGTTATATTTAAATAAACCTGTTTCATTTTGGGTGTCACGGATACTACTGCTTCTGAAACAATGAGTGTTTTAACATAAATTGTGATTTATTTATTTATTATTTTGGTCTTTTTGAGATAGGGTCTCCCTGTAGCCCCAGCTGGCTAAATTGTGAGTTATTTGAAAGAAAACAAATAAATAAGTGTACAGATGATATACCAGTGAGCAAAAGAATGTGCAAATGGGTAATGGTTGAGAAACATCAC
Organism: Rhizomys pruinosus; assembly: GCA_009823505.1. Taxonomy (NCBI): domain Eukaryota; kingdom Metazoa; phylum Chordata; class Mammalia; order Rodentia; family Spalacidae; genus Rhizomys; species Rhizomys pruinosus. The sequence continues at coordinate 1,975,308 of VZQC01014891.1, forward strand.
TATAAAAACTCCTGAGCTGGGTGTGGTGGGGCATGCCTGTAATCCCAGCACTCAGGAGGCAGAGGCAGGTAGATGGATCTCTGTGAGTTCAAGGCCAGCCTGGTCTACAAAGTGAGTTCCAGGACAGCTGGGGCTGCAAGGAGACCCTGTCTCAAAAAGACAAAAAAAAAAAAAAAACCCACCCAAAACAAAACAAAGCCCCTCTCCCATTACCTTTGAGTTTCCTGGGTATATGGAGAGTTTTAAATTGGAGCATTTTGAAAAATTGAAGCATCATTAAAAAAGCTATCAAAGGATGATATCATTGGGCTGGTCATATTGAGAAGAAAAATAAAGATTTGGAAAAGATAATATAGCATGCTAATTAATTTATTCATGATTGTAAAGATTTAAGGTATATAAGTTTTGAAAAAGGTATAGTATTATTTCCTTTGGTCAAGACCAGGGCTTTTGACCAAAAATTGTTTATTACCTGTGTCAAAGAATCTCATTTTTCTTTATCCGATGAGTTTTATTTATCTTTGACATTATTTTCCCCTACTACTAAAATACTAACAGTGTAAATCTCTTCCAACCAAAACAAGACTCAGTGATGGAGGTAAGTGTACGGATGGGTGTTAATCAGAGTGGATGTTTCTTGTTTGGTGCTTCTAGGCACAGTGTCACCCATGCTGTGACTTTCTTGGTCTGTGACTTGACTCTGGGATTCAAGTCCTGACAATATTACTGTACCTCTTACCTTGGGGTTCTCTGAATTCTTTGAGATGGAACCATCCGGAGACTGAAGACTTTTCTCCCACCAAATACATCACCCCTCATGCTTTTATTTTGATTTAAGAAATACAGTTTTGGAGTTTGGGGATGAAACGTGGGCTAAGTAAATATTTCAACATCCTAAGAATTTGTTTTACCAGTGAATTCTTTTAGAGAAATAATGTTATGTAGAGGGCATCAACAATTGCTACAAACAATCTGTTTCAGGGGAAAGGAAGCTTTTGCTAGTACGTATTTCCCTGTGAAATAACACAACACCAATCAGTTGACTTATGTTTCCGATATGACCTTTATTGAGCAAGTACTGCTGTGAGGTTTAACATCGATCAACATAAGGTTGCGAACTGTGCATGTCAGCAAGGTTCTCCCACGAACAGAAGTCCATTTTAAATGCACCAGTGAGGTAAACGTAAGTATTCATATATAGCTTTCTTAAGGCTAAGAGAGTTCTGTGTTTCACTTATTATTTTTGGCTCAGTTTGTACTTTGCATAATATACCTCAAGACATCCCCCCCCCAAGTGCCCCCCTTCCAACAGTTTAGGAAATTGGCAAATTCCCCAGGTACATACATGATCATGCATTTGAATCCCCCAAAGACTGAGGAGGGGGGCCCCAGGGCTTGCATGCAGTTCCCTCATATTGCACAAAGGAAGATACAATGTCTGGAGCCCCCATGGGAGAACCCGTTCTGTTTTGAAGCTGTCAATCACATGCATTTTGAAATTGTCCTATGGCTTAACCTTTTGCAATGGACTCACATCTTAGTCACTCTGGGTGACTTCCTTGACTATGGCGTGGGAAGTGACTTTTTCTACCTTTTTAGTTGACACTAGTTTCTCCTCAAAGGTCTCTTCATGCTCTTCGACCTTTTGAGTGACGGTTACAGATTTGGTGATGTATTTGGTAGCACCATCGCCTCCCTCGGTGGTGATTTTTTCTACCTTCTTGGTCACCACCACTTTCTCCTCACTTCCGTCACCCCCCTTCTCATCTGCTGGGCTCACATCTAACCCATTTGTCACCACACCTTTCTCCTCTTCTCTCCCACTGCCCTTTTCCTGAGTTTCCTGCTCCTCCTCCTCTTTTCCCTCCACCTCCCCATTGATAGCTATGTCTTCCTTCCTGGACTCCTGTGGGCTGCGGGCGCTCCCCTCCTCACTGCCTCCTTCCTCTTTCTCCTGAGGCTTCTTCTCCAGAGGCTTCTCCTCTTTGGTTTCCTTCTCCAGGCTCACCTTTACGGACTTGGTGACAGTGATCACCTCCTCCACGGCTTTCTCCTTCACTGGGGACTCGGCTTTCTTCTTCTCTGGCTCGTCTTTGGGCTTCTCCTCCTTTTTCTCTACCTTCTCTTCCTTGGGCGCTTCCTTGGCCACCTCTTTCTTTTCTTCCTGGACTTTCTCTTCCTCCTTCTGTTCAGCTTTCCCCACTTTGGCGTCTGGTTTGGGCTTTGCTTCTTCCACGGGGGATTTTGGCACAGGGGACTTGGCTTTCTCTGGCTTCTCCACCTTGACTTCCTCCTTGACAGCCACCTCTTCAGCCTTTTCCACCGTTTTCTTTTCCTCCTTAGCTTCCGCTTCCTCTCCTTCCCCTTCTGCCTCAGTTTCTCCTTCCTCCTGCTCACCTTCATCTTTTTCACTGGAGCCTTCTTTCTCAGACCCTCCCTCTTCTGCTTGGTCAGACTTAGCACCCTCATCTTCCTCTTCTTCCTCCTCCTGGCCTTCTTCTTCCTCCTTTTCTCCTTCTTTAGCCTCAGGAGACTTGACTGGAGACTTCATAGGAGACTTGACTGGAGACTTGACTGGAGACTTGACAGGAGACTTGACTGGAGACTTGACTGGAGACTTGACAGGAGACTTGACTGGAGACTTGACTGGAGACTTCACAGGAGACTTTTCAGCTTCTTGTTCCTCTTCCTTTTCTTCCGCTTCCTCTTCTTTCTCCTCTTTGGCAGAAGCTGCCAGCTCCTCGGCAATGGCTGTGAGAGCCTCTTCCATTTCTGACTTCTCATCCTCCACTTTGGTCTCCTCTATAATTTCCTCCACAAATTTATGTTGGACCTTGAGCTTGGGAGCCTCGACCTTGGTCTTCTGAATCTTACTGGATATTGTGACTGAGGGCTGTCGGTATGTGTACAGCGGCCCAGTGACGCTCCCTGAAAATGTGCTAAACCTGGTCTCTTCACCCTCCAGGAGTTTTCTAAGAACCAAAGACGACAAAACATCATTAAAGTCTTATTAGGGTTTCTAAGCTTTATTATCATCTGGTAATGTAGTGGGTGTTTTCGAATAAAGAGACTCACTTAAGACTCCGTCTACCCCTGTAGTGCCTGCTGCTGTTTCATTATCCATTACGTCATATTCGCTGACAGAACCTTCTGGACTGTGAGCCAGTTCTCTGTTGCAGTACTGGCTACTCCCAGTAGACAGCTAACCACACCCAATCACTAAGTCCCTCTCTGCAGCATGCATGCCTTTGGTATAATCAGCTTTATTGAAAAAGTGAGTGTAGTTTATTCTTGCCTTAATTACCTCATTGGAAATTATTGTTTAATCAAGGACTGTGTACTGTGAATTTAATCAACATCAAGGCTGCATTAGTTGGAAGACCTCTAGCCAATCCCTATCAATAGAGAACATACCTATATATATATTTATACATTTCTGTATGTTTCTAAAGATCTAGATATTTGTAGATAAGTATCACACATAACATAGCTAGTTATATAATATACACTGTAGTCTAATAAATATAATACATCTGTATTATCCACACACAAATTAATATTTTCTAATAAGTACTAATTATTAATTAACTAATTAACTAATATATTCAAATAAGCCTATATTCTCAGCCAGATGATGGCAACAGTAAGCCATAGTGAGCAACGGAAATACAATGTCTTGATGTTTGTCCTTGACATTATAAAACTGCAAAGTTAGAAATATTAAGAATTAAAACTTCATCTGTTTGTCAAACATCCAAACACATTTTTAAAAATAAAAAGTTTAAACCTATTGGTGTGCGGCCCAGCAATTCAAAACAATTTTTAATTTCAACTCATATTCACTCTTTAAAGCTAAATTAAAAAAAAAAGCTAAATAAAAGGGGTAAAACTGCATTTGCAATTCTTCGGCTAAACATATTTAGGAATTACTTTCTTTTTAAAATTTATTTATTTATTGGAATTACTTTCTTTTTAATTGAGCAAGGAACCTCTGAGCCAAGACTCTAGCACCCTGCGGAGCTTGGGTTGGGAGGGGTTTGCAGAACCAGTCTCCGCAGTGCAGTGCCTGCTCCTGCCAAGTTCGCGGCGGCGCCCACTTACCTGTATGCAGCTATCTCGATGTCCAGGGCCATCTTGACGTTGAGGAGATCCTGGTACTCTCGCAAATGACGGGCCATTTCCCACTTCGTTCCGCGAAGTTCATTTTCCAACTGCTGGATGGTGTCCTGAAAGACACAGGGAGTCTCCGTGGACTCAGCCTTCTGAAGCCTCTACTTCCTCAGAAAGAGCCTTGCCCGCCTAAGACTCCTCCCCCTCCCCTCCCCCCTTCTGCCTCCAGCTGCGCACACCAAACAGACGCAAACATCACTTTCAGCTCTTTCCGCCCCCCGCCCCCCGCCTTTTTCTTTTATAGTTAAGAGACTCAAAGCAAGCTAACAAAATTTCTCGGACAATAAGATATCTCCCCATCCCCAGCGCCACACGCTTCTGGGTTGAAATCTTGGGGAAGCTGGGTGCTCCCTGGAGGACTTGGTCCTCCCTCCCCAACCAAACTCTTTGGACTGCAGCCAGTTTTGATGAGAGCTCTTCAGATCGCCGTGGAATCTGTTTAAATTGCTTATTGCAACTATGTGAACGTGCCGCTTTAAAAGTGCAAAAGTAGACCAACCGTGGGAAGAAGCTGGTTTCTGGGGGTCAGGATTTCTAGGTAGCAGAGGCAAGTGGGTGGGGACAGTGAGGAGGGGCGGGGCCAGGACCCTAGGTCCTTGCCAACCTGGGTCTGCGGCGCTCGCGCGCTCTGGCGAGCGGCCACCAGGGAGCGCGACGGAGAGGGCCTCCGGGCGCGCACTCGGGCGTCGGGGGCGCGCGGCGCTGGCGCTGGCGCAGGCCGGCCGCGCAGCCGCGGTTCCTACCTGGTAGCTGCTGAGGTCGTGGTTGTGGCGCTCCTCGATGTCGCTGAGCTGCCGCTCCAGGGACTCCTTGGTGCCGCGCACGGACTCGAGCTCGATGCTCTTGGACTGCAGCTGGCGCCGGTACTCGGCGATCTCTTCCTTGGCCGAGCGGATGGCCTCCTTATTCTGCTCGGCTGCCTCGGTGAGCTTGGCGTAGCGGCATTTGAACCACTCTTCGGCCTGGTGCATGTTCTGGTCCGAGTGGCACTCGAGCTGGGAGCGGATCTCCTTCAGCGCCGTGGAGATGTCCGTCTTCAGGTAGTCTTTGCGCTCCACGGTGATGTGCGACGCCTGGATCTGGGCCAGCAGGTCTGCCACCTCCTCTTCGTGATTGCTCCGCAGGAAGGCCACCTCATCCTGCAGCGACTGCACCTTCTTGTCCAGCTCCACCTTCACCAGCGACGACTCCTCGATGTCTTTGCGCAGCGCGCGGATGGCCGCCTCGGTGTCGTCGCGCAGCCGCGCCTCCTCCTCGAAGCGCTCCTTGAGCCGGTGGATGTCCTCTTCCAGGTGGTCCGAGTCCAGCTGCACCTGAGCCTTCTCGTGGTTCACCATCTCGAGCGTGGCGCGCAGCTCGCGGATCTCCTGGTCGTAGGCATCGCCCAGCTGGGCGTGCGAGGCCTGCTTCTGCCGCAGCGCCTGGATCTCCGCCTCGATCTCCTTGTTCTGCTGCTCCAAGTAGTGCACTTTCTCGATGTAGCCGGCGAAGCGGTCGTTGAGCCCCTGCAGCTGCTCCTTCTCGTTGGAGCGGGACAGCTTGTAGTCGCCGCCGGAGCCGCCGTTGAGCAGGGACGAGGACTGGCTGAAGTCGAGGCTGCTCTCGGCCGAGCTGAGCATGGCCGAGCTGTAGGCGAGGCGCGGGGCGAGCGCGCTGCGCTTGTAGGAGGAGGACACGGTGCTGGGCGAGCCGCGGGACCACGACTGCGAGCGGAAGCCGCTGGACGGGGAGCCGCTCACGCGGCTGAAGCTGGAGCGGGTCTCGGTGACCCGCCGGTAGGCGGACGGGTTGCCCAGCGAGTCCAGCGCGTAGCTCATCTTGGCGGCTCCGGAGCTTGTGGCTGTCACAGCGCTCTGCTGGCCTCGCCGCAGCCCCTTTATAGCGGAGGAGCTGGTCCCGGGCCAGGGCCCCGCCCCGTGGAGGCGGCGGCCGAGGAGGCGGGGACTGCGGGCACCGGCCGGGGGGAAGGGGAGCCTGCCTAGCGGTGATTCAGCGCCCCTCCGCGCTCCACGTGGGCCCACGCCGCATCGGACCCCGCACTTCGAGGTCCCGCTGCGGGCCTTTGCCCCAGCTTCCCTTTGGGTACCAGACCACTCTGCGTCCCTGCAAAGGTCCTTTTCTCTGCTTTTCACCTTCAGTTTGCGGTTTACATCCTTGGTGCAAGGATCCACCCAGTGCCCTTTCTTTGTCTAGTCACTGGCAGGCCGTTTGGGCCGTTCTTCTCCGGGCCCCACCTCTCCGCCTCTCTCCCCTTACTTTTTCCTTTTGCACTTCTGTGCTTAGTCGCTTTCCCCCTTTGTGGCTCTTCCCCCCTTACTTTTTCAGTCCTTTTCATGCGGCATTCCCTCCGTTACCCTTCCCTTGGGACTTTTTTTTTTTTTCTTGCAAGGTTCTTTTGCCCCTTCTTATTTCTCCCTCCCCCCAACTCGCTCTCCTCTCTCTCTTCTCCCCTCCCCCTCTTTATCTTCCCAGTGTGTCTGAGGTCCCCTCCCCGGAGAGAGACTCCTTGTCTTAAAAGCAGCTAGAGATTAGAGCAGAGGAGTAGTGAGGAGAGAGAGAGAGAGAGAGAGAGAGAGAGAGAGAGAGAGAGAGAGAGATTTTCTGAGAAACGGTCGGCCCTAAACCTTCTGGAAGGGGCCAAAACGGACAGGCCTGGGTTAGTGATTTGTGTTAAAAGTGGGATATGCCGCTCCAGTCTGCCTAACTGTTGGGGGACATCTGCAGTTTCCACAGGGCAGAAGGTAAGGCGCCTGTGCGCCCAGGGCGCCGGCAGCACCTCGGACAGCACCCTGGGCTGCTGCTGGAGGTTCTTCTGTCCTCGCTGCCTGTGGGATCTTGGAGGAGGGTCCCTTTGGGCATCTTTCCCTCAGTAAATACAACCTTAAACCCGTTTGTTTGCAGAAACCAAGCTGGAAATCCCACGCTAGGACTTCCCTGCAGTGCAGCGTTGGCACAAGGAACAGATTGCAGATTTTGAAAACAACCAAAGTTCATTAAATTTAGTTAATGGAAATGGCATACTTGAAGCTCAGTTTGACTTTTCCAAAGTATGATGGACGTCAGAAAGTGAAGAGATACAAGGCCTGAAGTTTGAAGGTCAACTCTTCCTTGGGAAGGGGAATCTGAATTCTGAGACCAAAAGTGCAGGGACCTAAGCTTGAAAGCAACACTTGCCTTGTCATCTTCCGTTCAAGTACTTCTTATGTGTAACTGCGATGGTTGACAGAGCAACCGAATTAGTTTAAAATGAATTGAAAGGTTTTGGGACAGATTGAGCCCAGCCTTGAGTAAACCAGGTATTTCCCCTTCCTTTTAATGAAAGATAATTCCCCATGTAGATTTTGATGACTTATTTAGAATGAATCTTTTATATCTTTAAATATGTTTAACCAAATAGTCGACAGAGATTTCTTGCTGATTTTTATACTTGTAACTGGAAATGTCTCCTTTATCTTGGATTGAGCTTTGGAAAAATTCAGGATAAAAAAGTTTAGAGTACTGTAAGACGAGGGAGAGGCTGCAGTCCTAATGACAGCCAGGGCCTGCAGGCACAGTGGTGAGAGTATAAACCACTGTCTGTAGGCAGAGACTCTAGATTGAAATAGTTTCTTTTTACAGCATGTATTCTCTAATTTCGGTTTCATTAAGTGAGGGGCTCCTATTAATCAGAAAGTAATCAGAAAAGGCTGCTTCTGGAAGCTTTAATTTTGAAAGTTTTTATAAGCTCTCTGCCCAGCAATTTTAAAAAAGAAAAGGGTTCATTTGGGAGTTACTTTGGGTTCAGGAACGTGAAACTGCAGCACTGCAGGCTTTGGGGGCGGAGGAGGTGGGGTGGTAGTGGTGTGATCTGCTTTGGTAAGTGATGGTTACTGCTCAGACAGGGAGAGGGGCAGCCTGCTCAAAGTCAGTAACAAAGACACTCGGCAAAGTGGGAGACCAACTAGTGAATACTGTAAAACCAAGATTATCTGGTTTCCTATGGAAAAAATAAAGGAAAAGAAAGAAAACTCCCTGGGTCTGTCAAGTGTGGGGTAGAAGGGTGTTATATGGGCAGGATGTCATCCAGATGACACTAATGCTGCAGCATTTATGGCTGAGCCATGTATTACCACCTGCTTTTACTAAATATATACATTTAGATAAACCCCACCAGCTGCATCTTGCTGTACACTCACTTGAAAGCCCTCTCCGCAGTGAGCACTGGTTAACAAGCAGGCTTCAGCTGGGAGTTTTCTGTACAGCTTTGGCAACGAGATGACTCTGCAGAGACATTTACAAGGAAACACATGTCTAATTTCACAATTAGACTGTTTTGCCTCCTATCTAAACTAGTTCAAAAATTGTTCAGCTTCCAAGTGGTTACAGAGAGGGAAGCATTGCTTGCAAACAAAGTCATGGCCAATTACTTAGGCTGAATCCAGTGCGGAAAGCTTTACTCTAGCCTGAACGTCCCCCAGACTGTAATTCAGTCTGGGCCTATGGGCTAATGCAGGGACATATAAGTCGTTTTATTAGGGAGGAAATGTGCTAATGGCTTAAAAAGTTATGGCTTTAGACCCACTTTTAGCAGAATGTTTCACTTTATGTCATGCTCTTTCTGTATTTCTCCTGAAGGTGACTTGAAGGTTAAACCTACCATTCAACCATTTTTTTTTAAATGAGCGAGTTATACGGATATTCTTCTCTTTTCTCTGTCAAGTTTTTGAAGAGCATTTACATCCTTAATGTTTTTCATAGAAAGAAATGCTTTTGCCTACTTTCCCCATGTTGATGCTAAGGATACAGAATCTGAAGACACTAACAGCAGAGAACAGATGCACAGGCCGGCGTCTGACTTTACCACACCATGTGGCTGGCATTGGGGTTACTATTGTTCTTCCTTAGTTTATTCTAAAGAGGAAAATTACACACGTGATTCAGCTAGGAGTTTAAATGAAGTTATCTCTGAATAGTTACATAACTACTGTCTGTTTTGAATCACTTTTTGGAGAACCAAAGAACATTTTCCTTTTTGTATGTTCCTTCACTAGGAAAAGTGCAAATGTTAACTCAAGGTAAGAGATAGCCACTGTGAGGGATTTGAGGGTCTGTATAATGATACAGGAGAAACATTCTTTGGATCAAGGCTTATTTATTAGGTCCGTATATGTAAAGAGAGGCAGAGAGAAAATTAAGCATTTCTTTCCTTTTTCCTACTTCCTTACATATTTTTCTTTTAAGAACTTTTGCTTTGGGTTATATAGATTAAAATGCATGGAGGATGGGTATAGGAGCCCGGCAGCAAGCAAGGAGCTCTGGAAAGAAGAAAGGAATGAAAGAAGGAAAGAAAGAAAGAAGGAAGGAAGGAAGGAAGGAAGGAAGGAAGGAAGGAAGGAAGAAAGCACATGGCCCAGCTGGTACTGCATCTTTCTGTGGTGAGGTCCGTACTTCTGAGCAGCCTGGGGTGATGTCTTGAGCCTGATCCTGTTACATAGGGTATGATTCTAGAACCCATGATGTATAATTACTTACAAATTGTCCTTTGCTAATTATTTAAGGGGCTGTTGATTCAGGCTTAGAATTCTGTCTGCTTTGAGGAGAATCCGAGGGAAAAGGAAGCTAGAACATTCTGCTTGAGCCTCGGATGACAAACTTTACAAGCAGACCTGACTTGTTTGTTTGTTTTAGATGTTGAAAACAAAATAAAAATATCCTCAGAAGAGAAGGGCTGTTTTTTGCTTCTCAAGACAACTGGGTTGTGCATATATGTTGCTATTGTTTTTAATTAAAACAAATCCATCTGGACTTGCAGCTTTTCTCTGACATTAAGACACTGACAATGTGTTTGCTTCTCATGCCAAATATTTTATACATTGACTATTGTGTTACATTTCTGCCAATTTCAGCCTTTATGAAGTTAATTTGAAGTTTTCAAAAATCTTAAAACATTCCATTTTTATGTGTGCTAAGCATTATCAGTTTGGAAATTCTCTGTGTGGAAATTTCACGTTTATGGGGGCAGGCTTCGCTTTCGGCTTAAGCCTAGCTGGCTGGATCTTCTTTTTGCTGTGTAATGCTTTTATCCTGCCTCTGTGAGCTGGTCTCTGAAAGTCAGAGGAAGAAGAGTTTTTTTTTTTTTTTTAAGTACTAGAATCTTGTTGAAAGGAACTCTAAAATTAAAGTTAGACACAGATAACTGAAAAAAAGTATTGTATTAATTTTTGGCATGTTTATGGTTAGTCATGCTGGCTTTACTGTAGAAGCCATAGATCTTGGTGATGTGCACTGAACTCTTAAAACTGCAGTGCATACAATTTTGCCCTGTGCAGCCCTGTAACAGTTACAACGTATTTTAGATGAGGCTTACCACAGTCTGCCTTCAAAAAGACTTAATTATTTCATTAGAGACTCTTCAATAAAATGAGCTTAGCAAAACTATAGCAGATCCATGATCTATGATCTTTGGATTAGATTTCTGAAGATAACTAAACACAGGCCTGTAAAAACAAAAGAAAATAAAATTCCTATCTAATAATTGTTGTTATTTGAAGCCTGAGTTCATTTCCACAAACTTGATAATCTGCAAAGCAGTATTCTCTCACAAACCTCTGCAGTGGGCGTACCATTACAGCAGAACCTAGGAGGGTTCTTTGATTGACAAGAGCATCATACATTTGAAAATGTTCTATTTATTTATTGAATATAAAATATAAACCTACCAAAATGTGGAGAGATAACATTTTAAGTATTTTCTTCTGGTTTTTATGTAAATTAAATATATATGGCATATTTCTGTTTATGCAATATCATGCTCCATATTGCAAAATAAATATGCCTGAGTTTTTTTAACTTTAGAGGAAAAAGCACAGTAATGTTTGCCAGGAGACCTGAGTTCTAGCTGTGTTTTTAACTTTCCTTGTCCAGTCTAACGCAAAAGATAGTAAATTCTCTTTAGATGAACAGTAATTAAATAGAGCTAGACGTGGGTGCTTATGACTATAATCCTAACAGCTGGGAGGTAGAAAGAAGAGGAACAGGAGTTCAAGGCCAATCTCTAATACACTAAATTCAAGCCAGTTTAGGCTATGTGAAACCCTGTCTAACAACAACAACAACAACAACAACAACAAAAACCATAAAAAGAGTGAAAACATAGTAATAATGACTAGCAGTATATTGGATCAGGAAAGCCTAATTGGATTTGATGTTAGTTTCTGTTAGTCTCTATTGTTTATTGAGATGAGCATTCCTGTGATTTTGAAGGTTACACATGGTATGATCTGCAGTGTGGCTGTTGGAGATAGGAACTTGTAACCTGGCCTGACAAGGCCCAGACACTATATTCCTTTACAGTTAATGGGACCCTGAGCCTTACAGACATCACTGTCCAAAGAAATCACTGCCAGGGTTTTATGTGCAAGTACTTTTTTTTTTTTTTGTCTTTTTGAGACAGGGTCTCCCTGTAGCCCCAGCTGTCCTGGAACTCACTCTGAAGACCAGGCTGGCCTTGAACTCACAAAGATCCACCTGCCTCTGCCTCCCAAGTGCTAGGATTAAAGGCATGCACCACCACACCCGGCCGTGCAAATACTTTTTATTAAAGAATTAAGATCAAACAAACCAGCCAGGCCTGGTATTAAAGGCCTGAAATCCCCATCACTCAGGAAGTTCAGGGACTGTTGGTTTCAAAATAAAGAGTAAAAACAGGGACTGAGCTATAGCAGTGGCAGATTGCTTAGCTAGCTATGTGAGACCCTAAATCCAATCCATAGTCAAACCAAAATAAAAGCACTCATGTTGTTCTCATTTGACCACAGCTCTGGGATCAAATGGTAAACCACACATTATTGTTCTTATTTTATAACTGATGGAAATATTTGTACAAGGCTACAAATCTGGTAGGTGGTGGGGTTGGGACCAGAGTTTAGATCTTCTGATAGCTGGGTTAACATTAAAAAATTCATTTAACAAATTATGAAATTCAGTTTCGGTCAGTATGAACAAGAACATTAAAGGGAGATCACGATAATATTAATGATGTAAGTTCAGCAAATAATCTATTCAGTGCTCTGAATGTGTTAGACATTATGTCAGGACCTTACTGAATTATCTTATTTAATGAACATGACTCTTTGAGATGACATCATTAGTATCTCTAGTTTGTAGAAAAAAACAATTAATTACAGAGGTGCAGGGAGGTTTATACACACAGAGATGGAAGGTGGGAGGGGCAGGAATTATGGAATTTGATTTTAAAGAGAGATTCTCACCAAGGTCATCAGAAGGTCATGTTATCTAACTTTAAAAAAATCTCTCATTTTAAAGATCATTGTTTAACTAACTGTTAAGTCATGTTAAAAATACCCAAGGTATGGCATATATTATTTTTCTTCTTTCCTGTACTTTGTATAAAATAAAATTTTATCTTTTCAGATGAATATCTTTTTCTTGACTTGTGACCTTATTAAATACATTAAAATAAACTTTGAATAAGTAGTCTTTGTTGTATTTTATCCTAAATTAACATCCCATGTAATTTGAAGGGCATCTAATTCATTCATTTTAGTTCTAGCTCTGTGTGCAATATTTTTAGTCATTTAGCTGGTATTTTATCTGGTGTCGATTCACATTTACATGTGCATGTGCTTTGCATTTAGTTTTTTCCTTTTTTGGGGGGTCTTTATGAGACAGGGTCTCCTTTTAGTTCCACCTGGCCTGGAGTTTCCTATATAGACAAGGCTGGCCTTGAACTCACAGAGATCCGCCTGTCTCTGCCCTCCTGAGTGCTGGGATTAAAGGTGCGTGCCACCACGCCTGGCTGGGTTTAGTTTTTAAGAGATTTTAATATGTACTACACTTTAGTTTACCATTCCTTAATTTATTCACTAACATATATTTATATACATACAAGAAAGTCGTTTAACTTCATCTTTGTAATTTCTAGCTTTCTCTTTCTTTCTTTCTTTCTTTCTTTCTTTCTTTCTTTCTTTCTTTCTTCCTTCCTTCCTTCCTTCCTTCCTTCCTTCCTTCCTTCCTTCCTTCCTTCCTTCCTTTCTTTCTTTCTTTCTTTCTTTCTTTCTCTCTTTCTTTCTTTCTTTCTTTTGGTTATGTCATACTTTTTTAAACTAAATCCACCTTAGAGACCCAGTAACAAGTATTTGAATTTTGGCTACAGAAATAGCTTGGCCCACTATTTTCATTAGTGAAGGTTTACAATGGGATGTTTGGCAAGGAAGAAGCTTTTAAAATCTATTGAAACAGCAAGGAGACATCCATGAATAATTTCAGTGAATCTCCTGATCATCTATTTGATATACTTACATCAGGGTTATGTGCCCGTATTTATATAAGTTGCTTGGAGACAGGTCAGCCTTAATCCATTTTTTTTAATTTATGAGATAAAATACTCTCTGACTCATTCTTATAGTCATCTGTATAAATCTGCTTTTTGTTTCCCATTATTATATAGGGTCAAGGAAGAGAACCATTTCCCATTTTTCTTGAGCAAAAGTTGACCTTGAAAAGAAACATGTCTCCTGCATTAATCCTGACAGCAATCAGCTCCCGGTTTGGTTTACATAAAATTATTAGGAACTCAATGTCTAATGATGAAAATGCTTCCTTAGCCATGGTGACTCATGGGACATAATTGGCTGTGTTATTTTTTTTTCTGAATCCTAATGGTGTACATGGCCCCTTCTTCCTGCCATGTTCAATACACCCTGGGAGCTCAATGTACTCTGGGTTTCTAAGACTGAAACACTTATGTACCTCCTTGCCAAGGCATGCTCATGTTAAGATCCAGTCACTTGGTGTTTATAGATTTCCCACATTCCATTTAAGGGAATCATTGACTTGTGCTTTCCCATCTCTTTTGAGTTCCCAGGATGCTCCCATGAAACTTCTGCATATTCGAATTCTTCCCATTTTTTCCAGGTATGAATTTCAATTCTTGGTTTCTGAAGCTTATTATCTGTGGCCTTCTTAGGTATTGCTACCACTGCTCATTTAACTAACATCTTAACATACTGCTGCCTACCGTAAAACTGTAGATGGTAGATGCTACATCAGTTGTGTGTGTTCTGTCACATTGCTTTGCCAACAGTGAATGCCAAATGAATATGTGTTATGAAGATGAGTGGATGAGAGTCTACCCTTTTCTTTGAACTTTGGTCAATAGTCTCTTCGCTGTTGGGCACTGTGCTAGGCATGGGAGAGCCATTTGGGAGGGCAGAATCCTGGCTTGGATGAGAGAGGATGGAAAATCTAGTGAAGACGTAATAACCACAGCGGGTCTGTCTCTAGCTCCTTTAGAGGTAATCAATTTGGAAGCAATGGGGATAACCCATATGAGATTAAAAGATGGAGATTTGGGAAGAAAATGAAAAGAAGGGATAGACTAGAATGGAGAAGCTCAGGGGACAGACAGCATGATAGCAGAGAAGCCCCTTGCAGTCTTTCCTGGGAATGTGGTAACAAACTCCCAGAGTCAGAGGCTTAAGAGAATATAAGTGGGGGCTGGAGCAATGGCTCAGTGGTTAAGAGCACTGGCTGCTGTTCAAGAGAACCTGGTTTTCATTCTCAGCACCCACCTGGTGGCTCACAATTCTTAACTCCAGTTCCAGGAGGATCCGATGCCCTCTTCTGGCCTCTTCAGGCTTTGCGTGACACCAATGTGCTGGCAAAACATTCCTATACATAAAATAAAAATAAATTCAAAAATAAAAAAATAAGGAAAATAAATGTATTACCTTTTGTCAAAGGGTCTATGAGTTAAAGGTAGCTTTTGGTAGTGCTATGCCTTTTGGGGGGTTTGAGATGGAATCCATTTCTTTTCCTTTTTATCCTTTTGGAATTGATCTATACAGGGGCTTGGGCTCATGGGCTGTTCATCTATTTAAAAAGTAGCAGTAGAGCATCTTCTGTCCTGGGAGACCTCTGCTTCAGCATCTTACCTGGACCTTCCTTTCCCAATCATTGTGCTTATGTTGCACCCTCTGGATAACCAAGGACAGACTCCCTAGTCTCAGAGACAGGCTCTGATTGGTCTGTTTACAGGAAGAAATTTATTTTGTATTCCTACGGTTTTTACAGTTCTAGAGGCTGGAAGCCCGAGAATAGGATTGATGATGTCAGAGGCCTCCCAGGCATGTAGATTCTTTACTATGTGTGGGTCTGTGTCATTATTTCCTGATCTAATGAGAACACCAGTCATTGTATGGAGTGGTTTGGATGTAGGGTGCTATGGGCATTTGGACACTTGGTTCCCCGTTGGTTGTGCTGTTTAGGAAGGTTATGGGAGGTGCCTTTTGCTCAAGGAGATACATCGATGGCAGCTTTGAGTGTTAATGGACTTGCCCCACTTCAGTTCACGATCTGCTTTGTGTTTGCCATTGAAGATATGATCTGTCGGCGTCCTGATGCTGCCTGGTGCCATGCCTCCCTGCCATTCTGGACTCATGCTCTGGAACCATGAGCATTTAAGGTTTCAACCTAAAATTGTATAGGGGACACAATTCAGCCTCTGATAGACCCTTACACTAATCTCATCTGTGCAATCATCTTTATTTACCAAGAAAAGCAACAGGTTCACAGGGGGTGAGGACGGCAGAAGCATCTCTAGGGAGGGAGTGAGATTTAGTCTCACACATCCCCCAGAATGTAAAGCACAGGAAGAAAATCAATTTTAAGAATTCAAAGTTAGGGGGCTGGAGAGATGGCTTAGTGCTAAAAAGGACTGGCTGCTTTTGCAGAAGCCTGGGTTCAAATCCCAGCACCCGCATGGTGGCTGACAACAGTCTGTAACTCCAGTACCAGGGATCTAATTATTCTTCTGACCATTATGGGCATTGCATGACATGGGTGCACTTACACACATGAAGGCAATACGCTCATACACATAAAATAAAAATAAATTTTAAAAAGAGAGAAGAGAATTCAAAGTTGTATAAGTGTCATTTGGCTGTGCCATGTCTGGAAGGTTCGCGAGGAAACCCAGTGAGTCCCCCATGAGGCTGAATTTGCTTGAATACTCTGTAGAACAAGGTGCCTATTGGTACTTCATTATAACCAATTCAAATTGATTTTTGTATTTCTGGCTGGGTTATGGACTCATTGGTGCTATTTTCTAAAACTCTGATCATTTAACCATTGAAAACTTCATTATTATCTATAAATCAGCAGTAGTAAGGGCTCTATTCACTAATGTGACTTTGAGGATTCCATGTATGAAAAACATTTATTGGGTCGGGCCATGCTCAGTGAATGGTAGAAACTGTGCCCATTAGTATCAGTCACCTCTCTTCCACAGTGGCCAGCTGTGCTGTGCAGGCTTACAAAAAGTACCAGGCTCCTTCCAGGAAAAGCATGAAGACTTGTCAGAGAGATGAGACTTTTGCCAGAGTAAAGGAGAAATGGATCCATGCACCTCAGCTCACAGGTTTGGCAGTAAAAGTGTTATAATGAAGAAGACTTCAAACGTGTCCTGCCCAACTGCGGCTGAATGCTTGACCCCAGGCAATGAGACCAACGATGAGATTTTCCCTATGAGTATATGAATGTATGTTTTTTTAAAATATATATTTAAGCCGGGCATGGCGGCGCATGCCTTTAATCCTAGCACTTGGGAGGCAGAGGCAGGCAGATCTTTGTGAGTTCAAGGCCAGCCTGGTCTACAGAATGAGTTCCAGGACAGCTGGGGCTACAGGGAGACCCCGTCTCGAAAAGACAAAAAAAAAAGATATATTTAATTTATTATTTTTATTTTATGTGTATGAGTGTTATGCTTGCATGTGTGTAAGCTCTGAATGTATTTATTTCCCTCCAGTGCATAACAGGAAAGAGAAACTTTCCAGGTTGTAGACAAGACTTGTAATGGCCTGTGAAGGGCAGATTACTATGGAGAATTTTTCTTTCTGATTATTTTATATATCATATATTATGTAATATGATATATCTTATGTATTTTTCATGATATTTTCTTTCTGATTTTTATCTGACTTTTGCTGGACACATGTGTTGACTTCCAATGAGCAGAGCATACCGCCTTGTGAATCTCCACTTATCTCTAAACTCAGGCATGGAATAAGAGAATGGTGCTGTATCTGGCCAACAGCAAAGCCAGAATTCCCCTGACATGCATGTGGGAAAGGAAGGCAGTCAATCTACCCACTAAAGCAAGGGAATCCGGCTTCCTGAGTTCAAATCCCAGCTTCATTGTTTTCTAGTTCTCCACCTCTGTGAGCTTGGACACAGCTGCTCATCCTTTCATTATTTTCCTCATCTGGTACATGATAAGGATTCTAATCCCTGTACCCTCTCAGTTGTTGAAGAATGGTGCTTGGTAGATGGCAGCTATTATTAGATTTGTCCTGCTTCCATGTTTAGGTTTTAACTGTTGCTTATTGAGTTCTTGTGCTATGTTGGGCATGTGTTTTAAAGCAGAATTTCTAATAGTTCTTATTAAATACTGGATAATTTATACCAACCAAGTGAAATGATAGACTATTCTGTTTTTAAGATTAATTTCTAGTTTATGTGTATAAGTGTTCTGCCTGCAGGGATGTATGTGCACCACTTACATGCAATGCCCATGGGGCCAGAAGAGGGCATCAGATCCCCTGGAACTATAGTTACAGATAGCTGTGGGTTGCCATGTGGGTGCTGGGAACTCAGCTCAGTTCCTCTGCAAGAGCAGCCAGTGCTCTTAACTACTGAGCCACCTTTTCAGACACTTTCCCATTTTTTTTTAAAGATTTACATTTTTTTTTTTTTTTGAGACAGGTCTATCTGTAGCTCCAGCTGGCTATGAATTCTCGTTGTAGAATCAGAACTGGCTTCAGTCCCACAAGAGATCGCATCCCCTCCGCCCTGGAGTGCTGGGTTAAAAGGTGTGTCTACCACCATGTCAGGCCTCTTAATTAGTATTTATTTAATTTATTTTCACGATAATAAAATATTTTTATTGACGTTTTGTGTATTTCAGAGATCATTTCTCAGTTACAATTTAGACATATTCCCCTTTCCCATCCCCCAAACCCCAACCCTAGATTCATGCAACTCTGCACAACTTTCCTCATCTTATCTCTCAGTCTGTTTTTTTTTTTTTTATATGTGTATGAGTGTATGGTCTGCATGTAGGTTGGTGCACCCCGTGTCATGCAATGACCAGTGGAGGTCAGAAGAGGGCGTGGATCACCCTGGAACTGGAAAGTTAAGACGGTTTTTCAGCCGCCATGTGGAGTGCTAGGAATTGAACCAGGTCCTCTGCAAGAGCAGTCATGCTCTTAACCACTGAGCCATCTCTCCAGCCCCACAGTCCTTTTTTATGTTTAGGAATTCACATTTTCCTCCTTTAACTTTATATCATTCTAAAATATAAATACATACTTTTCACTCACACAGTAGTTACAGAATAAGTGGTAGATTGATTCTAGAGCCTGTTAAGAGATTTACATTATAACAGCATAGTTGCTTTCAGATAAATAGAAATATAACAATAATGTTGTTCAGCTTGCCCTTTCAATCTGGGGATTTGGTGTTAGCATCCACAAATGAGGGAGACCAATTGCACTTGTTTTTCTGGAATGTGTTACTCCACTTAGCATAAGGCTTTGAGTTATCCATTTACACCTGCAAAGTTACATGATTTCATCTTTATTTACTGCTGAGTAGTACTCCATATGAGTAGATGTACCACATTTTTGTCATCCACTCGTGTTAGTTGAGGGGCATTTGGGTTGGTTCCAGCCTTCACTATATAGTGAAGGAGCTGCAAAAACTTGGATGTGCATGTAATCTTTGTGGTAGGATGAGTCTTTGTGGTAATATACCTAGGAGTGGTATGACTGGGTCAGGTGGTAGGCTCATTTTGAGTCTTTTAAGGGCTCTCCACACTGCTTCCACAAAGATTGTACAAGTTTACATTCCCATCAAGCAGTGGATGAGTGTTCCCTTTCCACACAACCTCTCCACCATTTGATGTCTTTTGTGTTCTTGATTTAGGGAGTCTTATCAGAGTGAGATGATATCTGAGAAAGTGGTTTAACTTGCATTTCCTTAATATATTATGATGTTGAACATAAGATGTTTCTCAGCCATCTTTATTTCATCACTGGTAAAGTCTCTGTTCACTATTTACTCCACGTCTTTTTGAATATGTTATTTGTTTTCTTCTTTGTTTTTTGACGTACCTATATATTCTTGACGTTTAATGCTCTGTCAGATGAATTGCTGGTGAAGATTTCCTCCCATTCTGTGGGTTTTTTTTTTTATTTTTGTTCCTTGATTGTTTCTTTATGCTATATACAGAAGCTTTTGAGTTTGATGAGTTTTTTTTTTTTTGTTTGACCTTATTTCCTGTGAAACTGCTGTCTGATTTAGAAAGTCTTTCTATAATGCATGTCTTGAGTTTGTTGCCAACTTTTTTCTTTATCACCTTCAGAGTTTGGGGTTTCACGTATGAGTCTATGATCCACTTGGAGTTGGGTTTTGTACAGGGTGAGAGTTAGGGGTTTAATTTTGCTCTTCTACAAATGGTGATCCAGTTTTGCCAGCACCATTTGCTGAAGATGGTATCCTTCCTCCACTGAGTTTTTTTTTGCCCCTTTGTCAAATATGAGGTGTCTGAAATTGTATGCGCTCAAGTTTAGATCTTCGATTTTGTGTGGTTTTTGTCTTTTGGTACATTTGTGTGTTTTATGATATTTATTGATTTACGTATGTTGAACCATCCCTACATCTCTGGTATGAATCCAACTTGGTCATGATGGATAATCATTTGATGTGGGTCTGTATGCGATTTGCAAGTATATTGTTGAGAATTTTTGCATCTTTTTTTATTTGTTGTTTTTTTTTTCTTTTTTTGGTTGTATCTTTGCCTGGTTTAGATATTAGAGTGATTCTGGCTTCATAGAAGGAATTTGGGAGAATCCTCTGTTTGTATCCTTCTGATAGATAGATTGAGTAGTAATGGTTGTAGGACCTCTTAAAATGTTTTATAGAATTTTGCTGTGAATCAATCTGGCCCCAGGCTTTTTTTATTTAGTTGGAAGTTTTTTTTATTGCATCCTCAATTTCCTCAAATTATGAGTCTGTTAAAAATGTCAGTCTCTTCTTGGTTAAGCTTTTTAGTTCCCAGGATTCAATATTCATCCATTTCTCTGAGGTTTTTCAAATTTAGTATAGGTTTTGAAAGTATTTCCCTGTGATTGTCTGGATCTTTACTTTGTTGTGATGTTTGCCCTTTCATCATGAAATACTATTGATTTGGAGAAAGAGAACTTTCTTTCTTTCTTTCTTTTTTTTTTTCTTTCTTTCTTTTCTTTTCTCTTTCTTTTTTCTTTCCTTTCTTTCTTTCTTTCTTTCTTTCTTTTCCTTCCTTCCTTCCTTCCTTCCTTCCTTCCTTCCTTCCTTCTTCCTTCCTTCCTTCCTTTCTTTTCTTTCTTCTTTTTCATTTTCTTTTCTTTCTTTCTTTCTTTCTTTCTTTCTTTCTTTCTTTCTTTCTTAACTGGGCCAGAGGTCTGTCTATTTTGTTTATCTTTTCAAAGAACCAGCTTTTGGATTCTTTGATTCTATGTATTGTTTTCTTTGTTTCTATTTCATTGATTTCTGCTCTGATTTTGTAATTTCTTCCTGTCTGTTGGGTTTAGGGTTCATTTGTTGTTGTCTCTCAAGTGTTTTTAGCTGCAGTGTTAGATCATTTATTTGTTCCCTTTCTGTTTTTTTGATGTGGGCACTTAGGGCTTTAAATTTCCCTCTCAAGATTACTTTTAAAGTATCCCACAAGTTTTATTGTGTTGTATTGTTTTTTGTTCAGTTCCATGAATACTTTTATTTCACTCTTTATTTCTTCCCTGACCCATTCATTATTCAGGATTGTGTTGCTTAGTCTCCATGTGTTCTTGTAGCTAGTTGGGCTTATTCTGGTGTTCATATTGAGCTTTATTGCATTGTTGTCTGATAGAATACATGGAATAATTTCAATCCTTTTGTACTTGTTGAGATTTCTTTTGTACCCCAGTATGTGGTTGATTTTGGAGAATGTTCCATGAGATGCTGAGTAGAAAGTATATTCTCTGGTGTTTTGGTGGAATATTCTGTAGATGTCTGTGAGGTCCATTTGGTGTAATATATTGTTCAGTTCTGATGTCTATTTTTTGTCCAGTTGATCTATCCAAGGGCTTCAGTGGGGGTGTTGAAGTCCCCCATTATTAGTGTGTTAGGATTAATCTGTGTCTTGAGGTCCTTCAGAGTAGTGTTTATAAAGTGGGGTGCACCAGAGTTTGGTGCATAGACATTTAGGATTGTGAAGTCTTTATAGTTAATTGTTCCTTTTACAAGGATGTAATGGCCCTCTTTGTCTCTTCTGATTAGTTTTACTTTGAGATCTATTTTGTCTGATATTAGAATAACCACTCTGGCTTGTTTCTTGGTACCATTCGCTTGGCATATTTTTTTCCATCCTTTCACTCTAAGGTTGTGTCTGTCTTTGAGGGTGAGATGGGTTTCTTGTAGACAGCATATAGAAGATTCTGTTTCCTAATCCATTCTCCCAGTCTATGTCTTTTGATTGGAGAGTTTAGACAATTAGTATTTAAGGTTATTATTGAGAGATGTGTGTTGCTTCTTTTCACCTTATTTTTTGTTTACATTCTTGGTCTAGGTTTGTATTTACTCTGTTATGCTTTTGTTAATTTCTCTCATTTTCATTTTTAAGACCAAGCAGTCAGAAACAGCTAAAATATCTTATTTTTAGGTAGTAAGGATTTTTATGTAGTAAGAAAGGTCTAGAACTTTTTTTTTTAGCCATAAGTGAATTATTTTGCATAATCTGTGAACCTTTTTCCTCGTAACTCTAAATTTTAACTTTATTGTTAGTATAACATTTGTATTTTCTTTTTGTCTTCAAACAGGGTCTCACTATATAGCCCTGGCTGGCCTAGAACTCTCTAGACCATGGTGGCCTCGAACTCACAGAGATCAGCCTGCCTCGGTCTCCTTAGATCTAGGATTAAGCATGCCACCACACCCCACATCCAGTAGCTTTTGGATTCTTATCAGTTTTAAGTGGTTAGGTTTATGGATTTTCAAATCTTTAATTTATAGGTAGACCTTATCAATAGGTGAGAAGCAGAGAGATATTATGAATATATTTTTGCAAAAATAGTGTGGGGGTGTAAACAGTGGTATACCACAGCGTGCTTCATATTAAAACATCTGACAGCTCATTATTTTTTGAGAAACTACTAAGAGTCCAGAAAAGGATTCTAAAGGCCCCTTTCCCAATGCCATTTATCTGAAAGTCTAATTGTTTCAGTACTCAAAAATCTCCTGTGTTTTTGAGAGCATTTTTTAATATTTATAATCAGGAAAATACTGCAATGTACAAGTCTGAATGCAAATGGCCTCTCTTTTAAATTACATTATGAGTGTAAATTACCCCCAAGTGCCAAACAACATTTCTCCCTTGGATTCCAGAACTCTGTATTGCAATTATATCTTCTGGTGTGTCTCAAAATCTGACAGTGGTAAGAAATGAGCAAGGGCAATAATTATGAAAATTGTTTGTGTGATGTGTAGCTTAATTTAAACCTAGGTCGGGAGTCTGTATTTGAAAGTAAAATCCAACCCTATAAATCTGGCATCAACACCTAAACGGAAACATTTCTTGTGTTCACAACTACAGGAAAGAGAAATATTAGAGTTATTCAATGCAAAGACCTGAGCTTTGGGAATCAGTGAATAAGAGACCATTAGCAGGTAGGGTGACCTTGAGATGCCCTTGTCCTTAATTTGTTCTTTTGTTTTTTGGAGATAATATCTACTCTATATAAATGAGAGGACATTTGCAAAGCATACATGAGATTTTTAAATTAGATGAGAGGGCTAAGCCCATGTGACACGATGCCCAGTATTATAGCTAGGAGAATAAGGGAACTTCCTCTTTCCTGTACTTAAGTGTCTTGTTTTGTTCAATGTGGCAGCTGTAGATTCCTTGCAATTTGTTTCTTTGTTGTAACCCAAGGCAAAGACTTTCCCTGTATGGTTATCATTGTGTTCACACAAATATATTTTTTAACTCCAGAATGAGAAACCACACAGTGTCTTTTCATGGTCAGCCCTGGGAAGACACATGCCAGACATTTATACTTATCTGTACTGGCAGGAACAGAGTCATATAGACCAAGCAGCTTCCAGGGAACTTGGAGGTATAGCCTCTGGCCACCAGGATGAGCCAAACTACAGTTCTATTTATGGAAGAAGACAATAGATATTTTATTTATTTATTTATTTATTTATTTATTTATTTATTTATTTATTTATTTAATTTTTTGGTCTTTTCGAGACAGGGTCTCCCTGTAGCCCCAGCTGTCCTGGAACTCGCTCTGTAGACCAGGCTGGCCTTGAACTCATAAAGATCCGCCTGCCTCTGCCTCCCAAGTGCTAGGATTAAAAGCATGTGCCACCATGCCCGGCTTAATTTTATTTATTTTTGTATGCATATGAAAGTACTGTCTGCCTGTAGGTTTGTGCACCCGTGTCGTGCAATACCGCAGAGGTCAGAAGAGGATGTCGGATTCCCCTGGAACTGGAGTTCTCCTGGAATTGGAGTTACAGACGGTTCTTAGCCGCCATGTGGGTGCTGGGGATTGAACCCGGGTCCTCTGCAAGAACAGTCGGTGCTCTTAACCGCTAGGCTATCTCTCCAGCCCTGACAATAGATTTTGATGAACACATGGATGTTTCTATTTTTGGAGGATATAAATTCTGATGTACTCCCGAAGTGGAGCTAAATTAATATTATCTAAATGTTGTCAATGAACTAGGAGATTATTTGCCCTGCTTCAACATTTTAGTAGTCATATGAGGTGAATACATAGGTAGCACATAGTTTTACATTACACATGTGTTATGCCACAAAAGAAAAGGGAGTGATCACAGTGGGATTTTATAGATTATTAAAAGAAAATTGGGGGCGGGAGAGATAGCCTGGTGGTTAAGAGCACCGACTGCTCTTGCAGAGGACCCGGGTTTGATCCCCAGCACCCACATGGCGGCTAAGAACCGTCTGTAACTCCAATTCCGGGAGAACTCCAGTTCCAGGGGAATCCGAGACCCTCTTCTGACCTCTGCGACATTGCACGACATGGGTGCACAAACCTACATGCAGACAGTACATTCATACACATACAAAAATAAATAAAAAATTAAAAAAAAAGAAAATTGGGATAAGGAAATGAAAGATGGATCTGGGAGAAATTACAGGGAAATTAGAGGGTAAATATGATAAAATATATGAAATTCTCAAAGAATTAATCAAAATGTTATATTAAAAATAAAATAAAATATCTAGAGGTATAAAGATGTCTCAAATGTAGCCAAATTCAAAAGTGTCATTGGGGCTGGAGAGATGGCCTAGCGGTTAAGAACGCTGACTGCTTTTGCAGAGGACCCGGGTTCGATCCCCAGCACCCACATGGTGGCTGAGAACCATCTGTAACTCCAGTTCCAGGGGAATCCGACACCCTCTTCTGACCTCTGCGGCATTGCACGACACGGGTACACAGACCTCCATGCAAACAGTACATTCATACACATAAAATAAATAAAATAAAAAATAAAAAAAAACCAAAACAAAAGTGTCATAATGGCAAAGCTGAAGTAGAAATACATTATCAGGGGGCTGCTATAGGTGGTAGGTAGCACATAGTTATACATTTCAAATGTGGCTGTATCTCATTCCTGGAGCAGGACTTTCTGCTCTGTAAAGGCAAAGACGTCTCTCTTCTTGATATAAATGTACACTTTCTCACCTCTCTCTCCACCGGAATGTAGGGTAACAGTATTTGTATAAGTAACGTAGTTGTTTTATAAGTAGGCGTGTTGAACCAGTAGGATCAAAGAAAGTGCCAGAGACAGGGTTATCCTGTGTGTGTGTGGGGGAGGGGCTTGACACTTGTCTTTTTCTTGTTGTTTATTTGCATCATTTTGGTTGACTTTAACCTTTGCTTCTTGATCTCCTCTCAGGACATTTGCTTGGGAATTTTTCATCCTTAAAACTCAGACCATAGGCTTAACGGAGGCAAAGAGCAGAGTTGTAGAGTCAGAATCCCAGCCTTTCAGGAATGTGACTTATGCAAAGGGTGGCAGTGAGGTTGTTGGCTTCTCTCTAGGTCTCCCCTTCTTCCTGATGCTCATTAAAACTGTACAGAAACATCACCTTCATAAATTGCTTTTCCCTAGGAACAATGATAACAATGCATTTTAGCATTTTAGCTATATTCAGTGGGCCAATGAACCTTTCGTGATCGGATAGTATCCTCTAGTACAAGGAAGAAGAAATGAATGAGAACCTATTTTATTATTGGTCTTTTCCAATTGATATAAGGAAAACAATTGATTTTGACCTTTGGCCTCCCAAAGGAAAACCTTTGTTGAGGTGCTACTTAAGGCACATGCTGGCATCACATGTATCTATCAATGTCATTGATTGCCCTTTTGATTTTTCCTTGCTGCTGAGCTTCAATTAAAAATGGTACATTGTATCTACTTTATGCTGAGTGGCGTAGAAGGAGGCAGTGAGGAGAAAGTCCCTTGGAGACTGCTGATGCTTGTTCCCAGCAGCTGTGGGGACCACGAACTTCTGGTTTGAGAGGCCACCTGAGAGGCTTTGCTTTACAGAGCAGTGCTTTTCTTGAAGGCACCTGCCCACTCCTAGCTGGCAAGGTCATTTGTAACTGGTCGGGATCATGCTGTGCCTCCTAATATCTTGGGGGATTTCTTCCTGGCTTGCATCTCAGTTATTTTAGAAAAGTGTGCGTGGGCTCTTGGTAGACACGTATTAAAAATAGCAATTGTCACATGCCAGTTTTTTTAAATTAAGCATCAACATCACATTTTATATTTTCAAAGTGATTTGGAAGTGCTCAGATTCCTTGTCAAAGACAACGCTTTTGTGAGCTGTATTCCTGATAGTATTTTAATTTTACCTTGGACGAGTGAGGCAAGGAGGAATTAAACAGTACTCTCCCATGTTAGGGAGTAAGGATGAGAAACTGTTTTGAGGGTCTGGTTTTGTTAGCACTTGTGTGGTACTGCTCCACGAATGGAAGGAAATGGTAGATTCTAAGAAAGGGAAAATCTTTTGAGAGATGAATGGAATCTAGGAATAAGGGCAATAAAATGTTTTATGTGCTCTAAAAACTCTTTTCAGGGGACAGAGAGATGGTTCAGTGAGTAAAAACATTGGCCAAACAAGACTGACCATGACTTTGATCTCTCTGGGACTCACAAAAAAGCCTGATGCAGTGGCTTCTAAAAATTCAGAAGTGTGTCTTCAGGGTAATTCTAAATACCAGACTAAAGATCCCAAGACAAGAAATCCATGTTCAGGACTGGAGATATGGCTAAGTAGTTAAGAACACTGGCTGCTCTTACAGAGGACCTGGGTTTGAGTCCCAGCATCTCATAGTGGCTAACAACTGTCTGTAACTCCAATTCCAGGGGAACAGATGCCCCTTTTGACCTCTGCAGGCATTGTACAACATGGGTACTCTTACATACATTCAGGCAGTATAGTCATAGACATAAACTAAAAATAATAATTAAAATATTAAAAAAGAAAATCCACATTCAGGGATATTGACACCTGGAATCTAATGAAATATCCAGGAACTGTGTGAGTTATAGCTTATACCATGACTGTTTGTCCTATCTACATCAATAATCCCTGCTGTCTTGTCTACACAATAATCCCCTCATAAGAACAGTATTTTCTTGGGGCACCACCTTTAAAAACTGTTCACTATATTTTGAAATAAGCTATAGTTTTCACAATTAAAAAATTCCTTAATTTTCTAGTGCCTCAGACCTCTTCATTTCATGGGACTATAAGGTCATTAAAATAAAGACAATCCCCAAATGCCCTTGAGTGTGAGTCCATCTGAAGTGTATGTACACATACACACACACACACACACACACACACAACATGAAATCATGCAGGGGGAGTAAGCGTGATGGAGATGGGAGAAGGTGCCTAAATGTCATCAAAATGTCTTACATGAAGTTCTCAAAATTTCAATTAAAAAACTTTAAAATATTTTATTTATTATTTTAATTTTATGTATATCAATATATTGCTTGCATGTGCAATATCTGTGGAGTCATAAGAAGGTGTTGGATTCCCCTGGAACTGGAGTTACAGATGGTTGTTATCCAGTATGTGGGTGCTGGGAATTGAACCCAGGTCCTCTGCAAGAGCACATGGTGCTCTAAATCGCTGAGCCATCTCTCCAGCCCCCAATTAAAAGACATTTAAAAAAACAATCTCCCAGTATATGGTCATTGCTAATTTGAACTGCATTGTTGATGAAGTTATTTTCCAAGTCACTTTTCTCAATTTCATACCTTTTGTAATTTTCTTTCTTTATAAATTGTTTCCATTAACATTCAGTAATATCGATCATAATGGGTTTCATTAGGATATTTTCATAGATTTCTATAACGGATTTGATCACATTCATACCTCCACCATCTCTTCCTGTTTCCCTTCCACTTTGCCACTCCCGCCCTCTATTTTCACATTTCTTTGCCTTTTTTTTTTTTTTTTTTTGGTGGAGGGGTGAACTAATGAGTTGTGTTGATGAGTTTTTTGCAGGAGAATGGGTGAGGAATTAGTTGCAAGAACATGGATACAGTACTGATGGCTATGTTGCTGAGGAAAATGTCTTACTTACAGGTCCCCTGGTAGAATGGTACCTTTGAGCCACTCTTTCTTCCATGGCAGGGTGTCACTTTGCCCAGTCTTGTGCAGTCCTGATGTAGCTAATCACAGCTGCTGCGTCTCCTTCAAGCATTTTTCTTAATTTTAGAAATTTTGTATAAATGAATGTTTTGTCTGCCTGAATGTAAGTGCCCCCATGTATGCAATGGAACTGGAGTAATAGGCAGTTATTAGCTCCCATGTGGGTTCTGGGAACTGAACCCACATCTTCTGCAAGAGTACCCAGTGCTCTTAACTGTTGAGCCATCTCTTCAGCCTCCTCCTACTGTTTTTTTATCTAGTAAACTTAATTCATTCAATCAGCTGATTGGCTACCATTCACTGAGCTCTTGAAGTGATTAAAATATTGACCCACAAGGCATGAGACTTTCATATGGGCCTCTGGCTGTAGAGTAGGAAATGTGTCCAGCATGGATTTGAATATTGCCAGACAAATTTCTAATTATGAAGGGAGGCTTATATCATAGGAGGGATTAGCCATACGATACAGACTATCTATCATCCCCTTTTTATCTTATAACTGCTGGACCCTGTGGTCATAATTGCAAAATCAGAAACAAATAAGATCATGTTTTGGATCTAGAGTAACTACAATGGAACGGGACACCCA
Source organism: Rhizomys pruinosus (assembly GCA_009823505.1). Classification (NCBI taxonomy): domain Eukaryota; kingdom Metazoa; phylum Chordata; class Mammalia; order Rodentia; family Spalacidae; genus Rhizomys; species Rhizomys pruinosus. Next base: position 2,003,852 of record VZQC01014891.1, read on the forward strand.
CGTGTTGAACGTGTAGAGCTCAATGGCTGGGAGCAACTACCAGGAAGGTCAGTGAGGCTTAGCACACTTTCTAGACATTTACTTCAATCTTACTGTCATGTTACTTTTCTTGTTGCTAGGATAAAACCTGTTGTCAAAAGCAATATGAGGGAGAAGGGTTTATTCTGGCTCACAGTTTGCAGTTCAGTCCATTGTGGTGAAGCGTTATCAGTAAGTGCTTCGGGCTGCTGGTCACACCTTGTATATGCAGACAGGAAGCTGAGACAGATGTGCTAGCACTCAGCTTTTCATTCGTCTTGCAGTTAGGGTCAGTCTTCCAACATCATTGAGGTTGTCCCTCACTGAGTGGCCCAGAAGCCTACCTCCTAGGTCTAGATCCTGTCAAGGTAATAAGCACTACCATCACATTTACAGAGAACAGTATAAGGTCTGTATTACACTTCTTTGCTTATAGATTAGGGAGATGTGGTTCTAAGAAACATGTATTGTTTGTAAACCAAGGGCCTGGAAGGGAAGGACCTGCAACCTCCTAACCCTGTGATCTCACTACCACTCTTATCAAGAATCTGGACTTAGCCTGAAAGAAATACAAGATAGGTTGTGTTTTCCTTGGACCTGTCCTCGTACCTCTAAGTCTTAGAGATCTGGATCAAAGTAAGTGACTGAATGAGTGTACGTATTTGACAGTATATAGATGTGAGGGATCGGTTAAGAAGGAATATGTAAGGATTTTGCCAGGCCACCTTATTGATTCATTTAGGGGACAGTGTCAGTGTCCATTTTTCCCCCAGAGAAGGCATTTTCTTCTTTCCATTTCTTCCAGTGGGTAGGAATATCCCACACTGGCTAGTGTGGGCAGTGTGTTCCTGTAATTCAGCCACAAGCTCACATGTCAGTTTTGTTCTGAACATCTGGTGGGATTTTGTTGGTCTTAGACACCACTTTTGTCTGTCTGCTGTGCTGCAGTGTGGCACACAGAGTTCAGTGGGGGACAGGGAGGACCTGCACGCATACAATGGTAAACAGGTGTGGGTGTGCACCCTGGAGGTAGGGTCTGTGAATCAGTTGTTCTTTTGTTAAAAAATTGGAGGGAGGCAAGCTTCCCTTGTCATTTTGTTTCCACTGTAAATAGAGGAAACCATCCATCCTTCAAGTAGATTGTTAAATCCACTCTGCACAGGCACCATGTGGTGGGAGTCAGGGTCTCAGCCCCAGGAGCTTTGAAGTCCATTTTGCATTCTTCCCCATTTGACTCCTTAAAGAAAGGCACATTTGAATTAATAAAAAAGCCAAAATTTTGAATAGAAAATGAAACTTGAGAGGTGGAAGTTTTTTTAAATTTTTTTTTGGTCTTTTTGAGACAGGGTCTCCCTGTATCCACAGCTGTCCTGGAATTTGTTCTGTAGACCAGGCTGGCCTTGAACTCACAAAGATCTGCCTGCCTATGCCTCCCAAGTGCTAGGATTAAAGGTGTGCGCCACCACGCCCGGCTTATTTATTATTATTTTTTTATGTGTATGAGTGTACTGGGTGCTGGGAATCGAACCCGGGTCCTTTGCAAGAGCAGTCAGCACTCACCTGCTGAGTCATCTCTCCAGCCCCGAGAGGTGGAAGTTTTAATATACATTGCTCAAGCCAAAGCTATAAACTCACAGAGGAGAAAATGGGACACACCAAAGTCCCGACCTGTCAAAAGTCCCTTCCCTTCTTCATATTTGAACCCAAGCTAGGAGACATATGTCTTGACTCTTAGCCTCATGCCGTTTATCTAATGTCAGCTGAGAAAATGGCTGAATATTTTTCTTTAGAAGCCAAGAACTCACATGGCAAATTTCAGAAACAAACAAACAAAAAACCCCACCACAAAAAGTACCTCTTGACCCTGAAGCAGAGTTAGTGGTACGGTACTTGGCACAGTTTTATTGCATTTTTACCAGGAAATTCTAAAGTGCAATTCGTATTGAGAACAATTGTACTAGGAGCTGTCAAGCATCTAAAGTGGATGAGACAGCTGGGCGTGGTGGCGCACGCCTTTAATCCTAGCACTCAGGAGGCAGAGGCAGGCGGATCTTTGTGAGTTCAAGACCAGCCTGGTCTACAGAGTGAGTTCCAGACCCTGTCTCAAAAGACAAAAAAAAAAAAAAAAAAAAAAAAGTGGATGAGACATCTCTTAAGAGCTAAGGATTCTCTTTAATGGCAGGGTAGGGTATGTCTGTCTGGGAAGAATGTCTCCACCATGGTTTTAAGTCATGTGTCTTAAAGTAGAATACTGTATGTTTTCATCTCACCTGTCTCTTGAGCAGTTGTAAATTTTTATTTTATTGCCAATTATGACTTGGGATTAAGTTAGTTCTTATTTATATGTCTGTATTATATCTCAAGTTATATTATCTTAATTATATGTCTATATTATATTTCAATGAGATTTAATTAGATTTCAAGAAGAAAGCCTATTCTGTTTCCAAATAGATTTACTCTTTGATTTAGTTTTACCATCAGAAAGTTGGTTAGCTCTGGCTAAATGTATTCTAGTTAGAAAGTAAATAAATAAAAGTGAATCAGTATCACCATACTATGAAGAGATCAAAGTCGAAACATAAGCAATAGCGAGCATATTTCCTTTCATCTTCTCGGTCCTGTCCCAGCTGTTTTGGTTCATCCAGGCAGCTAAAGCACAGCTGTGAGCTGGGGAACTTACGAATGACTGAAATCTGTTTTGCTCAATTCTGGAGGCTGGGAAGTCCAAGTTCTGTGCTGATAGATTCAGTGTTCCCCGCTGGCCGGATTTCTGCATACTCTTGCTGGATCCTAACACAGGGGAAGAGGGGAGGGAGTTCTGGGAGGTCCCTTAGAAGGACACTAATCCCTCCAATGAGAGCTTCACCCAAGAGCCCTATCACTTTCCAAGGCTCCATGTGGCTGCTCTTACCAGCACATGGGACTTAGAATTTCAACAGAATGGGGGTTAGAAGGAAGCAAACATTCAGGAGTATAATACAGAGAGTTCTTTTGGTGTATACGTGTGTTCATGTATGTGTGTGTGTGTGTGTGTGTGTGTGTGTGTGTGTGTGAAGTTGTACATGTGTGTATGTATAGGCCAGAGGACAGCCCTGAATGTCATATATCAGGCACTATTCACCTTGGTTTTCGAGGTGCTCTCATCGGCTGGCTGGTATTTGCTAAGTAGGCTAAATAGGTTATCTAAGGGACCTGGGGATCTTCCTGTCTACAAATTCTCAGAGCTGGGATTACAAGAATGTGTCACCACCATTGGCTTTTTAAAAACAAACTAGTTAGCTAACTAACCAACTAACTAACAAATCCTAGGTTCTGGGAATGGAATGCAGACCTTTGTCCTTGCAAGGCAAACGCTACCAATTCAGCTGTCTGTTCAGCCCTAGACAGGTAATAGCTCTTTCTGTCTTGTAAGTGGAGCATGAGTTGGGATGTTAGGGGTTGAGAAGAAGGTCTCATGGTTCCTGAATATATACGGAATGAGTTGTCTTTTATCACCATCAGTGCCTGGGGCTCCTGCCACTCGCACTCTACATCCTCTTGACTGTCCATATTTCAGACTGTAACTGCTGCCTCATTAATTTCCATAGTTTACATAACTTTATTAATGTGCACTAAGGAAAGCCGAGGCCAAAACAGCTATCCACATGCAGCCACAGTATAGAAATAAAAACCTGAATGACAAATGTAAGCATTTGCAAGACTGGCTTCATTAGTTTCTAGGTTAATTGCATGTGTCACAATTAAGTCTAATTGACTCGTTTCAGGCAGAGCCAGTCTGTGAGCTCAGTGGTAAATCTACCCTGTTCAAAATTCCTTAAGCTGCCAGCCTGGCATGTGGCTTGCCATCCCTGAGTGACATAGTTTATGAGGTTGAGGACAAATCTCACAACTCATTGGTGATATCTGAAATCGCACCATGAAAGGACTTCAAGTGCTTCAAGAATAAGGTGCACCAGTGAGCTTTAAGACCTAATTAACAGCAGATGTCATTAAAGGACAACAAGGAGGGTCTGTGATGAGGCAAATGACTGAATGAAGGAAGGACTCGGAGGAGGATACGCCATCCAGTCAGTGATGTGATTGGTAACTGTGGGGACACATTAGCTGGGAGGGAGAAAGAGGTTCTAAAACACATTGGGTGTCTGGCCATCAACTCGAAACCCTAGAAAACAGTCTTCTGACAAATGTCATGATGCGTTAGTCAATTTCAGGGCTTAATTTTATTTATAGTTTTGAGGTCTTCTTTTTTCTTTTTCTTTCTTTCTCTCTCTCTCTCTCTCTCTCTTTTTATTTTTTTTAGACATGGTCTCACTAGGTAGCCTTGACTGGCCTGGAACTCACCACGTACACCAGGCTAGCCTTGAAATCATGGAAGTCTTCTTGCTTCTGCTTGCCAAGTGCTGGGATTAAAGGCGTGCACTCCTGCACTCAGCTACTGGAGTTATGCAGCTGAAGCTGGTCCCACACCTATGTCAGTCTCCTGCACTCAGCTACTGGAGTTATGCAGCTGAAGCTGGTCCCACACCTGTGTCAGTCTCCTGCACTCAGCTACTGGAGTTATGAAGCTGAAGCTGGTCCCACACCTGTGTCAGTCTCCTGCACTCAGCTACTGGAGTTATGCAGCTGAAGCTGGTCCCACACATGTCAGTACCCACTTCAGCCTCCTCAGTTCTGGGCTGACAGATGTGTCAGTACATCTTGCTTTAAATTACTTTGAAGTTTTCATTTATTTTTTATGTGTATGAATGTACTGTCTGCATGTAGGTTGGTGCACCCATGTCGTGCAATGCTGCGGAAGTCAGAAGAGGGTGTCGGATTCCCCTGGAGCTGGAGTTAAAGATGGTTCTCAGCTGCCATGTGGGTGCTGGGGATCGAACCCTGGTCCTCTGCAAGAGCAGTCGGTGCTCTTAACCGCTAGGCCATCTCCCCAGCCCCTAAATAACTTTGAAATAAGCTAAAACTGAGCTGGAAAGCTGGCTTAGCAGTTATGAAAGGTGCTGGTCTTATAGAAGACTGGAGTTTGGTCCCCAGCATGCACTGGGGCTCACAACATAAGTTCAGCCCCAGGGGATCTGATGCCATCTTTGGCCCCTGGGCACTGTATTCACATTCCCACACCCCCAACACGTAATTTAGAAAAAAAAAGTTTATTAATTTAACAATATTAATCTGGTAGTGGCCCACAGTGATCCTGTTCAGTGGCACATTAATAAGCTACAAAGACCCCTTTCTTCATTGTTCCATTTGGTCCCTTAAATATCTCTGTGGTGTAATTTTTTCCTTTTCAAGAGAAAGACCGAGATCTGAGTGACATTTCCACGTCCCAAGTTCAGGAGATGATACATTTCAGACCACTTTTTCCTGCATCTGGGCCAGACCTTTCCCTAATGTTCTTTGCACTGGACCACTTTAAGCCACGGTCACACTGCCTCTTTCATCATATTCCATGTTGCTCTCATGTAGTTCGTGTCAGCTCCAAACTTGTTATGTGGCTTAGGATAACCTTGAATTTCTGTTCTTCTGGGTCTACAGACACGCACCATCATGCCTGGTTAGATTCAGCCCTGGGGATGAAACCTGTGGCTTTGTGATGCTAGACAAATACTCTACCAACTACAAATACTCTACTACAGCATTTCACGATATTTTCTGCAAGTGTCTGCAGAATTGTAGCTTAGTCTTGGCTCATAGTAAAGTCCCTGAGGCCCCAGCCTCACTCTGAGATTCTGATTTAATTTGCCTAAGATTCTGATTTAATTTGGCCCGGGCATCAATATAATTTAAAAAATTCTCCATGAGTGATTCTGATATGCATCCAAAATATATAAAAAAAAAACAAAACCACTGGTCTGTAGGAATGGCTCTGAACATTCCAGTAATAGGGGTCAAAGATGAATGCTAGGGGGTGTGTGTGCTTGCTTGCATGTGCATGGTGTGTCTGTGTATTATATTCATGGGTATATATGTACATGTGTGTGTATGTGTGTGGGTGTATGTACAAGTCTATCTATCTATCTATCTATCTATCTATCTATCTATCTATCTATAATCTATCATCTTTCTCTCACTTTCCCCAGTGCTGGGGCTGCAGATGCACACCAGAGTGCCTGATTTTTACTTGGGTGCTGGGGGTCTGATTTTTTCAGTGTTGATTACAGTACGTGCTTTACCATTTCCCCAGCCACTTGTAGGACTTTGACAGGACATTCTACACAGGGACTCTCTTCCCTGGGTGTATCAGAGATATTTTTTATTTGGGTGTGGTAGATTTAAGAAGGTGAGAGAGAAATGTGGGGTACTTAGAAAAAAAGTGTATTTGTAGATGATTTTGTTAACTGCTTCCTTTCTGTATTTATAATAATACTCAGATACGAAAACATGTTGTACCCTCGTTGGTTAATAAGCAAAACGACCTGCTGGAAGGTGGTCAAGCTGTCCGCCTCAAGAGCTAGGGAAGTGAGGGTACAGAGAAGAAAGTCACTCTTTATCTGGGGCAGAATGAAGCAGAGACAATCCGGGTAGCAGTGTACGTCAGGGACAAACCTTGTAAACGTAAAGAGGACTGGGTAAAGAAGCTTGCCGGCCAGCAGGACGACATGAGTTGGATCCCCAGGGCCTGTGTAAAAGCCTGCCATAGTGGTGTGCACATTGTAATCCTGATGCTCTTACAGGGAACGGAGGTCGGAGGGTCCCGGGAACTAGAAGGCTATCGAGCCCGGCGCACCCAGTGGGAAAACAGGAGACCCTGCCCCAAAGAAGGTGAAGCCATGCTGGAGGTTGTTCCTTGACTTTCCCAAGTGTACTTTGCCTGCCGCGTTTGAAAACACACACACACACACACAGTTTAAAAAATAGAGATTACTGTTTATGTCGTCATTCTGCTGAGAAAGCTTTCCAGAGTTTTGTCCGCTTCCCACATTCGAGCAGTATCTACTGCACGTTCCCTGTTCCCTATCCGGCTCTGTGCCGGATTGGATGTAGAAGGTGAAGAGAAGGGCTGGGCAGAACAGCAGACAGTTAACTTGCACTTGCAGGCAGCTTGATTATACTACAGAGAGGGGGTGTTTGCAGCTGGCTCCCAAAGTGTCTGCATCTACAGACACAGAATCATTGAGAATGCCTGCCCAAGGGGATGGAGGAACCAAACACCAGCCGCGGGGGATCCAGCGGCCGGGAACGCGATGCCTGGACTTCACTGCAAAGTCTAGCTAAGGAAACTTAAATTCACAGTTAGCAAGGCCGGTTTTTCCACTCCGCTCAGTTGTCAAGGAAATTGAGACTTCAGTATGCAGAGAGTTCCCTCTATTGGGAAGACGCCGCCATTGCAAAGGGAAGGCCCGGTGGAGAGGGGTGGAGATGGAAAGTCTCCTGGAAATTAGCCTTTACCCCACCACTCTTTTTATGGTGTTGATGTTCACATGGGGCCTTGCACACACTAGGCAAGCACCCTAACACCGAGTTATCTCCACACCAGCCTTTTCTACATTTCCTAGCCCCTCCTTTAAAATGCATTTTCTACTTTATGTAGACATCACCTGCTTTCTCGACCAGTCACTGTCGCTAATAAGCATATGGTTGGTGTGCTCTGGGATCGCAGCATGCAGCTCCTGCCCATCGGGTGCCGTGTCTAATTGGGACACCGAGGCGTACATACAGAGTCCATTTGGTGAGGAGCTTCCGTGTGTGTTCTTCCTTAGAAAAGCTTTAGCTTTTGCTCCCTCCCCTCCTCTCCTCTCTCCCCTCACCCTTATAGTCCCCTACCATGAAAGCACACCCTGCTCCTATGTTAAGCTGTGAACTAGCGAAAGGCCAGCAATAATTCTAAGAGAAACAGACAGGTAGACAGGTATTTTCTTGACCACTTTGGAAATACTTCCGTTTGGAGTATTTACTTTCACTATAGGGCAGGGAGCTCATTTCATTCATCTTTTAAAATATTATATTAAGTATCTTCAGTTCATGTGCATGAATGTTTTGCCTGCATGTATGTAAGTGTACCTGTGTCCTGCAATATACACAGAGGTGGGAAGAATATTGTCAGCTCTCTTGGAACAGGAGTTATGGATGGCTGCTAACTGCCCTGTGGGTGCTGGGAACCAAACCCAGTTCCTCTACCAGAGCAGCCAATGCTCTTAGCTGCTGAGCCCTCTCTCCAGCCCCTCATCTTTTTTTGTGAGTTCTAAATACTTACTGCAGTGCCTAATGTATGTTGTTACAGAAATTTATAGACAAAGATACTTATGGGCTTGGGGAGACAGCTCGGTTGGTAAAGTATCAAGCATGAGAACCCAACTTCAGTCCCTAGCACTGCATTAAATTCTGGGTGCAGTGGTGACAACTTGTAATCCCCGATCTTAGGAGGTAGGGCAGGCTGATCCTTGGGGCTGCTGACCTTCCATGAGCTCTCATTCCCAGTGAGAGACTCTGTCTCAAATAAGCAAGGCAGATGGCTCCTGGGGACCATCATGGGAGGTTTCCTTGTGGCCTCCACATGCCTGTACACATGGACATATACATCCCACACGTACTCACATACACCTGCACAAATACCTGCATCCCCTATGCATATAGACACAAGGACGTTTTTACATTATTTGTAGTTCATTTAGGCCAGCCTGGTCTACAGAGCGAGTTCCAGGACAGCTGGGACTACAGGGAGACCCTGTCTCGAAAAGACCAAAAAAAAAAAAAAGAAAATGTCAAGCATGTTGGCACACACCTTTAATCCCAGCACTTGGGTGGCAGAGACAACATTATTTCTGGGTCTTTGAGGCTAGCCTGGTCTACAGAGTGAGTTCCAGGACAGCTGGGAATAAAGGGAGACCCTGTCTCGAAAGAAAAAAAAAAAAAAAAGAAAATGTCAAGCATGTTCACCCATGCATGGAGCAAACAAAGGACAGCATGCTCTGGAACAGAGAATTACTACTCAATAAAGCCGTTCTTAGAGGGGGTTTCAAATTTTTGGCAAAAAATATTTTCATGTTATGGTTAATTTAAAAGGAGAAGCTGTTAGTTATTCTTCCACATACTCCCTCCTCTGCTCTGCTCTTCCATTCGCTGCCCCAGTTAGCAGGCCTTTCTACTCTATTATGAAAGGCTGTTAGAAAAAGCCTCCTGGAACCCTACCACTATAGAAGCCTCTTGAAGTGTGCATATAGACACGGCCTCTACTAGACAATATAGGCACATAGGCTAGACAGACTCCCTCCTTTGAACTGTGATCAGTGATCTTGTAGAACATCATTGGCCATTACCCCTGCTCTGCGTTACCCACCAGAACCACACATGAGCTGGAGGACAAACAAGGAGAAGTGAAGCTGGTCCTGACTTCAAAGCTTCCTCTCGACTGGCTATTTTCATAGTGCTGGGAGGTGCTATCCATGCTACCAGAAGGGGAAAAATCATCATCAACCTTACCCAGCTGTGAATCCTGTAAACTATGACAACAACTGGCCTGGCAGGATATGCCCACCAGTGCAGAACTGGGATGAATACTATGAGAGCAAAAAACCACTTTCTAATTGATTTAAGGTCTGTTTCATAGGATGAGCCCATACCTGGAATGGATATCAGTCCTAGGGATCTGAGGTTATAGGGGAAAGTCCAATACTAGTTTTCTACTAACCAGTTATAGTATTAAACTGACTCTGAATGACTTCCTGTTGTATCCTAGATTAATACATTTCCCAGTTCTCACCAGAGAAGCTTCCTTATGGGGCAGATGGTGATTAACACAGAAACCCACAAATGGCCAAAAGAACAAGGGGCTGCAGAATGCTTAGCCCTGAATACCAAACTTCTGCCTCCCCAGGCTCAGGGATCCTTACAGAAGAGGGGACAGGAAGATTGTGAGAGCCAGAGGTGGTGGTGACCACAGGCAACAAAGTTTTCTAGACAGCTGGCCAGTTACTTCTATGAATTCACAGCACTGGTGACAATGTACACAAGTTCCATGCAAGGTCAGTCCAGACAAGATCCCAGCATAGATGGGGGAAGTGGATAGGAGACCTTTCTAAGGGGGTATTGGCAACTGATGACTTCTGGGGGAGGGAGAATCAGTTTCTTCAAGAATTTGACTCTCGGTAGGTTAACCAGATTCCAGAGGATGGCCCCACCCTGCAGAACATGGGGGACTCACTGTAGACTCTGTAAACCTTAGTATATATAATAAAGTACATTAAATTGGGTAGGGGCTACAAAGGGGGTGCAGGTTAAAGAGAGAATTGAATATGACCAAAATATACTACATGAAATTCACAAAATTCAATGAAATTGTTCTTGATTAAGCAAAAGGGAAGCTGTTTAAACGTGATCTAATCTCTGGGATATAGATGTAGCATTGAAAGGAAATATTGAAAGATGTTAACAGTAGATCCATAATTTCCTACACATCCACTTCCTCCTTATAATGAGGATATATTATGTCTTTAGTCAGAAAAATAATTATAACTAAACTTCATAATATAATAACTTTACTTCCATTTTCCAAAGCCTTTAGGATTCCCAGAAGCACAAAGCATAGAAAATAAATCGCCTGGTTTGGCAATTACACCGGGCTCAATAATCACCACTTAGCTTTGTTTTGCTTCAGATAGCTCTTTTTTCCACACCCCATATTTCAGTTTAATTTATACTTGTTAAAAATCATTTTTGTTAAAACATACTCATTATAGAAATTTTGGGAAATTCTAAAAGGCATAAAAAAGGAGAGAGAGACAAAGAGAGAGAGAGAGAGAGAGAGAGAGAGAGAGAGAGAGAGAGAGAGAGAGAGAGACTTGGAAGAACCAATGATCCAGGCTTGTGATGAGCAGATAAGGCTACTTCTAAGAGCAGTGGGTTGCTGAGCAGAATTCCTAGGGTCAGGATGGGTTTCCTCTGCAGGAGTTGGTCAGGAAACACAAGTCCTGCAATTCCTCTTGGTTGCCCAAATGCCGGAATCTTCTGATGCTCTCAGGGTCTTCCACCCTTCCAGGATGACTCCCACATCCAATTCAACCTTGAGTCTCCTGAGAAGCATCTCCAGCCTTCTCTTCTATATTAGTCTCTTCTCTCATGGCATCCATAGGTGTCTCTGTAGTCTTATCTCACTTTGTTTTGTCTTTACTTTCATGACAATTGGTTTATTGTCTGTCACTTCCTGTATTGTACCAGTTTCCCTGGTCTTTGTTTCAATTGGCTAGCACAGATCCTAACACAGGCTAGATGTTCCTGTAATTAAGTATTGAATCACATGCATTCCCTTGGCTGTTCCTCAAGTTTACTGGGAGTACTTGTTATAGACAATGTCTACACTCACCAGCAAAACCTTACGGTTTGTGTGTGTGTGTGTGTGTGTGTGTGTGTGTGTATGTGTGTGTGCAATGCTCCTATGAACTTGATAGTGCTCAAAAGCAAAGCAGGCCAAGTACCACCCTCTTAGAGGTTACCACTGGCTTAGAGCAAGGGCTTTCAAGTTCAACGGCTTTCAAGTTCATGGCACTTGGAGTCCAAGCCAGTTCTGCTACACACACAAGGAAACATTGATCTCATCTTTGGTGATTCCGGACTAATTTTGCCTATCTCCTGGAATCTAGGATTAAGTATCAGAGGAACTGTATACAGTCAGAACTCAAAACGACACAGTAGCCTTCATCTTCCTTATCTGTCACCAATACCATCATCACTAGGATTATGTTTTGATATGCAGTTCTTCTGGAGGTTGTACCTCCAATTATCCCAGGCAGAGGCAGACTCTACAGCCCAGGCTTCCCTGTCTGCTCCTGGCCTCATTTTCTGTCTCATTCCAATGATTCTTGTGATTCAGTGGATTCTGGGCATGTACTCCGTTTTCTCCTATACACTGGAGATGGGGGGCTCTGAGAGAGGCTAGTGGCTGGGTGAGAAGCAGGCTTCTGGGAAGGGTGGAGTTGGGGTAGAAAACAGGCAAAGCAGAAGAATTAAAACCAGCCTTTGACTCTTGCACAGATTTGTAGCAGCAGCAGGAAGAGGAGGAGGAGGACGAGGGAGGAGGAGGAGGAGGAGGAGGAGGAGGAGGAGGAGGAGGAGGAGAGGACCCGGAGGAAGAAAAAGCTGAGGATAGTTCCCAGAAGGACATCCTGAGCTAATTGCTGACAGTGATCATAAATGAGGACAAAAATGAATCAACGACAGCCCCCAGCAAGAGTCTGCATAAGATATGCTTCCTTTTCACATTTCATGTTCATATTTAAAGGTCCCATTCTAAAGACTCATAAAACAAACAGTCCCCATGAGTAATGATTTCCGGCAGGCCCTGTGGAAGGCATTAGAAGAAGCGTTTCCTTTTAATAGGCTATTCAGGGAAGATAAAATCAATAACCTTGAGGCAGACTAGTTGCAGATGCAAATTTATATTCTTCTAATATTCCTGGTTACCATTCTCTCTTCTCTAAAAAATGGCCCCACAATAATGTTGCCTTTGGTGAGACATATACTACTGACACATCTCAATATGCATACACTGAGAGATGTTTATGATAACACATATTTTCCAGAAGCTTTTTTCTACTATTGTAGTCATATCTAGCTGCCATTGGCTGTTGCAACTAAATTCTGTCATGTGATTTACAAATGTAATCGGTAATAGAATTGTTCTTTTTAAGACTCTGACAAATGAACCCAGGATCTAATCTGGATAGTTTTAGGTCTCTTAGAAGCTTGACTAATGGTTCTGCAATAAAGATATATAATAGTTAAAGGATCTGGAGATTGAGATATCATCAAAAGATAACGTTTTCTAAGTCTGTTGCTCTTCAATCATGTTATATGGTGCTTTGAACAATTAAGTTCATTAGTCGCCAGCCATTGTCCCACAACCTGCATTTAAGGTTTCTTCGTCTCTCCACTGTGAACACATTACTCTAATGGTGCTCCATCTGTTCTGTCCCCTGAGAAATGGGACTTCAGAAAATGCAAATCAGAGAAGCATGTAAAACAAAGGATCCTGTGGTTTTTAAAATGCCCAAACCTCCCGTCATTTCTCCCTGCATCAAAGTCCCTGCCAAGCTGTGTGTCCTTAACCTGACTGTCCTATGCTTGGAGAGGGTCATGGGTATTGCACTAGTTAATTTTTATTATTAACTCAACAAAAGCTAGAGCTTTAGCTGGAGAATTTCCTTGATCTCATTGGCTTGTGAGCTTATCTGTGATGAGTTACCTTGATTACTGATTGATGTAGGAGGGCCACAGCCCACTGTGGGCAGAGCGAGTCCTGGGCTGTATAGATTTAAAAAGCTAACTAGGAGCAAACCAGCAAGCAGCATTCTCCATGGTTTCGGCTTCAGTTCCTGTGTGAGCTCCTACCCTGACTTGCCTCAATGTGACCTGGAAGTGTAAAACCAATCAACAAACCCCTTCCTTCCTCCCCAAGTTGCTCTTGGTCAGAATGTTTTATCAAAGCACCAGAAAAGCAAACCAGAACAGGCATCCACGAGCGGCAGCTTTCTGTTCTGCGCGGAGTGGCTTTCCAAGGGCAACTGGCGAAGTAAAAAGGGCTCCTGGCTGGCAGTGAAAGAATTTGACTCTGTTTAGATCTCAATTAGTTCCTAATCCTTGGCTGACACTGGGCAAGTGCCTTATCTCCCAGAGTTCCCAGTACTGCTGTGGATTAAACTACCCCAAACTTAGATGCTTAACACTACAAACATCTATGACCTCACGAACTGGGGATTTGAGATACAGGAACAGCTGAACTGGGTAGTTCTGCTCACGGTCCCTGACTGCCTTGCCCAAAAGTCTATAGATGATTCTCCTCATTGGTGAGTCTCTTAGCATACATTAGTCATATAAAGGAGTGGGTTTGGTAATGACTTTTTCATACACGCACGTGCCACACTTTGTTAGTACTTACTCTCTCGAGGACTGTTCTACCCCTTCCTCTTTCTCCCTTCCACATCATTACTGGCCTCTCTGTTACTTTCACATCATTTCTCCCAGTTCAGATCACCACTCATCTCTTTTAATAAAGGCACTGAAAGCCACAGGAAAGGGAAAACACGTTGGGAAAAGACATTTGGAAGATGAGGCGTTGACCCAATGTGCTATCTTTATCTACTAGTGTTTCTGGCCAGATGAACTAAATACATAAGTTTAAAAAAAAAAAATGGGGCTGGAGAGATGGCCTAGCGGTTAAGAGCTCCGACCGCTCTTACGGAGGACCCGGGTTGGATCTCCAGCACCCACATGGCGGCCAAGAACCGTCTGAAATCCAATTCCAGGAGAACTCCAGTTCCAGGGGAATCCAACACCCTCTTCTTAAAACCGCGGCATTGCACGACACGGCTGCACAAACTTGCATGCAGACAGTACATTGATACGCATACAGAAATAAATAAATGCTGGGCGTGGTGGTGCACGCCTTTAATCCTAGCACTTGGGAGGCAGAGGAGGCACGCAGATCTCTGTGAGTTCGAGGCCAGCCTGGTCTACAGAGTGAGTTCCAGGACAGCCAGAGCTACAGGGAGACCCTGTCTCAAAAAGACCAAATATATATATATATATATGGTTGGGAAGCAGTATAGTGAATGGAATGCCTCGAGTTCAGAGAAACGCCCTCCTTAGAATCTCAACTGTAGCCTCATGGGAGCTTGAGCAAGTTCCTGAATATCTCTGAGCCTCACTAAATGAAAGAAACAATTCTATCCTATGGAATTGCTGTAGGAATTAATGAGATACTTCTTCACAGTTTCTTGTGGCTATGCCTTCTCTCTAGCAGGTCCCCAATATGTTAGCATTCTAGTTCTCTCTCTCTCTCTCTCTCTCTCTCTCTCTCTCTCTCTCTCTGTATGTATGAAGTCAGAGGTCAACTTCAGGGGCTCTCTATAGGTGCTGCCCATCTTTTTTTTTGAGGCAGGGTATCTCATTTGGTTTAGAACTTGCCAGTTTATCTACGCTGATTGGCCGAGAACCACAGGAAGCCCCCAAGTGTTGGATGCTACCTCTCCTGGATTTTTTTCATGGGTTTTGGCCAAATAATTATCCCTAAAATCTTACTTGAGAAGAAAATTTGAAGATAAGGATTTTTGAAGAAGGACAGAACTAGACAGCTTTCTACTTGAGATGCTGTAAACTTGCTGCTGCTCTTTGAGGAGAAAGCCCCAGCTTTTCGGCTGCAGGACTGGGATATTTAGTGCCAGACATTTACAGTCCATTGGGGGTGATCTAGGGCAGATGGTGTGCTTGGAACCCTTTTCAAATGGACTTTAATAATCTAATCACACGAAGAAAGCAGCCACTTGCTCAGTCAAAAGGGCAATGTTGATACTCAGGTCAATGCTCACTCTGTTACAAACATAATCATGTTTAGCAATTGCAGACACTACAGACTAATCTTTAAAACGTGGCAGACATGGTGCCCAGCACGCAACATACAGTATGAGTAGTGAGGGCCCTGTGGATGTCCTTTAAAGTTGAGCAGTGCTTAAGTCCTTTATGGAATATGTATTCCATGGACTTTCATGAAGTCTGTTATTCTGACTTACGGATGCAGTTATGCAAGATTTGTAGATGTTAAATAATGTTTTTACAGCCATAAAGCTAACAAGCTGTCGAGTCAGAATTCTCAAGCCCCCACTTTTATCTATTTCATGAGTTTGATGGAATTGGCAATGTCTTCCAGCCAAAGACCATTAGAAGCATCAGAAATAGTTGAATTGCAAACATCTCTGGAGATCAAAGTGGGTTTATTACTCATTATATCATGAAGAATTTTTCCTATGACTTGGCGTTGGTTTGGATGGTTCACTAGGAAATTTAGCTGGATGCTATTAGAAAGTGGAGACTGCTTTAATAATTATATTTATTGCTTTTCTCCTCACTGTGACAAAATAGTTGACTAATGAAACTTAAAGGATTTCTTATGGCTCTTGGTTTCAGAAGTTTCTACCCATAATACCAAGGGACATTGTGGTAGGGGAGCAGCGTGGTCCATTGAAATGGAGCATCAGTCTCCATAGTGCAGACCAGAAAGCAGAGAAAACAGCCTGGACCAGAAGTTCGTATAACCTTCAAAGGTCTGTCTCTAGTGACCAAATTCTAGCACCCAAGACCTGTATCTTAAAGGCTCCAATAGGCTTCAAAACAGGACCACAAGCCTGAGAATGAGTGTGTCAAAGCCATGTCTTTGGGGCCATTTCAGATGTAAATAATCACATAACTCCACTGAAGACAATGGAAGCCCTTGTCACTCATATTGACAAGGAGAAGGGAATGCTAGGTATTTTATGGCTTGGACTTCAGACTCCATGTTGAGTCTTCCTGTCTTGACCCACTGTGGTTACAGAGTGATTTCGTCTGATGCTTATGTCCTGAGAATTTGTTCATGTTTATGAAGAAACACCCAAGTTTCAGTGTGAGTGTTAGGCTATCTCCAGGGATGTATTTGTTGTGGTGGCTGTTGCTTTTATTTGAGACAGGGTCTCTCTGTAGTCCCAGCTGGCCTGGAACTTGCTATGTAGACTAGCTAGCCTTAATCTACAGATATCCACCTCATTTTGCCTCCTGAGTGCTGGGATCAAAGGCCTATGCCATCATGCCTTGCTGTCTCCAAGGATGTTTGTTCTTTAGAAATTAAGGTCTGGAGAGTATTGGAGTGCACACAAGTTGGCAAGAGTTTTCAGCTGTGTGGCTTAAATCTCAATCATTTTGTGATGAAAAAAGTAGAAGGTGATAGAACATGAAATGCTACTTGGAATGGTAATGTCTTAACTCACTAAAGGAATGACTTCTGGTGATTGGCACTTCTTTTCTTTTATTTTTATTTTTTATTTATTTCTGTATGTGTATGAATGTACCGTCTGCATGCAAGTCTGTGCACCCGTGTCGTGCAATGCCGCGGAGGTCAGAAGAGGGCCTCGGATTCCCCTGGAGCTGGAGTTCTCCTGGAACTGGAGTTTCAGACGGTTCTCGGCTGCCATGTGGGTGCTGGGGATCGAACCCGGGTCCTCTGCAAGAGCGGTCGGCGCTCTTAACCGCTAGGCCATCTCTCCAGCCCTGATTGGCACTTCTAAAAGCAGCTTTGTAAATACAGTTTCTTACATACGATCTAAACTATTGCTCCCTCCCAAAGTACTATCATCTAGTCCAGTTGGCAATTCCCATGGTAAAATGCTATTTCATATCTTCCATATGACTCACGTCAGCCTCTGTGAGAGAATGGTGTGAGTTGAATGTCTCCTCCATAACTTGTGTTAAAATGTAGTTGCCACACTAACTGTGTGAAGACACAGGCCCTTTAAGAAGGATTGTGTTCTGACCTCCATGGCATTGCACGACACGGGTGCACAAACTTCATGCAGACAGTACATTCATACACATACGAAAATAAAATAAAAATTAAAAAAAAGAAGGATTGTGTCACTCGGGCTCCCCTCCTCTGGATGGAAGTATGCTGTTATCTTGGGAGTGAGCTCCTGATAAAAAGATGGTGCTCTAAGTTTTTTTCTCCTTCGTGGCCACATTCTCTTGCCTTCCTTCCATGTTAGATCAGAGTGGTGGGAATGCAGCAGTGTTTGATTTGAGGTCAAGGATTTGTGACTCATTCGCTCAGGGCGGCTGACAAAGCAAGGACTTTGGCAAAGACACATTTTGCGGATGCTCAGGCTAGAGAGACTAGTTTGCAGGGCAGTCGTTATGACATATAAAGTATGTAAACAAAGAATGACCTTCGGAGCTGGGGGAGAGGTGGGGGTGGGAGGAGGTGGTGAGGAATTCTGCTCTTATAGCTTCTTCTTAGAGATGAGATGGCCAATTAGCTAGGGGCTTCATTTGTCTGTGACTTCAAGATTGTTTGCTTCAGGGAAAATGGAAGTAGGCTGACATCAGCTGTAAAATAAGTCAATTGAGTAGAGTCTCCAAATGCTTCTAAAACATGGTAGTAGATTGGAATATATTTAACTAGGACCACACTCAAATAGTTATCTAGCTTGCCCACTGTGGGTACCAGTTCCTTACCGCAGCTGTCAGGGGTCACCTTGCCCTAAGATAGAAGAGGTTTTTTTTTTCTAACTCAGAACTTTAGAAAGTGACTCCATAGAATAAGTCAAGCAGCAGGCCTGGGACAGACTTAGAGAGGCTTGCCATGCTTACCAACAAGTTTTAATATCCAGATGTGAAAAGAAACTCTAGACAAATCATAAAAACATACACATCCCTGGAAAAATGGATACCTCAAAGAAGACTAGGCTCATTACAGAACACATATAAATACGACAGCAGGCATAGAGAGGAAAGACATATACTTTAGTAATCATTTTACTGCAAACCAAATTGACGGGGCATCACTCAGTATGTGTAAGTTGGGCAAACGTGGACAAGAGAGGTCACAGCCTGGCCCATTTCCAGTCCCTCTCCCTCTGCTTCCTGTTCATGCTTGAAGCTTCAAACCTTCAGCTCCCACTCCGACTGCCTACTGCCTGCCTCCCTGCCATAGTCAACTTTTATCCTAGAACTGTGAGCCCAATAAACTCTTCCTTCTATAAGTCACCTTGGGCATAGTGTTTTATCACGGCAACAGAACAATAACTAATAATATGCTGGGAAACCTATTTGCCCAACACTAGCGGGATGGACAAATAAAAAAGAGACTGCATTCGATGAAATACTACCAAGCTTCGAGAGGCAGTGAAACAATTATATATACAGCTACAAGGAGAGGGGACAAACATAGGATTGGGGAAGGAAACAAGACAGAACAAAGAGAAACACAAGCTGCACAGCCATAAAAAGCAATGTTTATGTAAGTTGAACACACAGACACATAAGACTGTATTGTTACAATGGCATATACATGTGTAAAAAATTATGGAACTAAGGCGTATTTACATGAGGGGGGCTGGGTAACAAGACCAGAGGTAGGGGTGAAAGAGAAAAAGTATCACTTTCTATCCATGGGCTATCTATCTGTGGGCTTGGGGCTGAGTCATAGATCTGTAAGTCAGATTCATTGTTCAGAAGTTGTTTATTGAGAACAAACATTAGGAAAAATGCCACCTGCAATTTTTTCTGCTTTACTTATAAGTAAATGTGTATTAAATGATACAAGTAGGTATGTATTAGCAGAATAACTTATCTTTACATAATTCATGAATATGCTTACTCATATCTGACTCATAGCTTCACTGAGCCATATTTCTCTTCTGTTGATGTCCCTATTGTGTTCTCATTGTCCTTGTCTGAGCTCAGGATGGTTGCAAGGAATACTGAATGTCCAGTTAGAAATCCAATCACTATAAAGTGTCAGTATCTGCTTCTTTTTTCTTTTTCTTTTTTTTTTTTTTTTTTTGGTGCTGGGGACCAAATCAAGACCTTCCCTCAAGCTCTGGAGTTCTCTACTGTGAGCTACACCTTCAGTTTTTTGTAAGAGGCTCACTTCCTTCATAGGCTCTGCAGGAAGTCTGTCACTAACTAGGTACCCCATGATGAAACAGGTCTCCCAGCTATCAGTAAGCTACCAGAGCTTTGGGAAAGTGAGCTTCTAATTGTTCAGGAGGTAACAGCTTCTGGATAGAGCTGGAGTAAATAGTTTTCTGTGTGTGTAGAGATTTTCTAGCCTATATTCTATTTTCTGTGATTACCAAAAAATACTATTTCTGGCTATAGCACTTTGTAATTTTACTTTTTAATGTGTTTTTATGCTTTAAATTCCTCTGATCTATTCTACCTCTTTCAAAATTTATAATGTTTCTATTTTCTCGGCCCTTGGCTGCTTGCAGAGAATTGGACTAGGAAGAAAGACTGGGATTCTCTGGATTTGATTTTTAGTTTTAGTTTACTAATTGTGCTCATTCCATTTCTGTTGCTGTGGTAAAACACACTGATGAAAGGCAGCTTAGGGGAAGTCTATGTGTCTTCCATAACTTTTGAGTATTGTTTACCGACAATATTGCTCTACCAAGCTTCAAAGATAATGTGAAATTTGTCACTGATCCTATAATGTGAGTTTGCCACTCATTCCCTTTCCCAAATTCTCCAACCTGTACAAAGTATTTCAAGGTAATCATATTACTTTTTAAAGGAAGCAATGCTAATACAATATTTTTTAAATAAAAATAAAAAGCAACATAGAGCAGAAAGGCTCTCTTTGGCTGACAACACAGGCTATAGTCCATTATTTCTGAGAAGTCACGGGGGAGACTCTGGCCAGCTACTCATGCCATACCCCAGAGCAGACAGAGAGTAAATGCGTGCATGCCACTCAACCAGGTTTTTCTACTTCTTTCACATAATCTAGGCCCTAAAATTAAGGACTGTTGCCATTTCTAGCAGGCTGGGTCTTCCCATAATAATTAGAGCAATCAAAGCTTTCCCCCATGACATGCCCTCAGGCCAAGCCATTGTAAACAGTCCCTCATTGAGGCTTTCTTCTTAGGTGATTCTAGCTCCAGTCAAGTTGACAATTAAAGCTAGCTGTCACAGTAATTAACACATGAGCATGGTTTTCAGTAAAGGTAGGCAGGTCCTTCAGAGGGAAAGATTTTAACTATGTGTCTCATGTTGTTGCTTAGTTCCTAGAGCTAAGTGCACATTAATACTGGAAAATATGTGGCTTAAGATGGGCTTGAATGAGGATTGGAGGTGGCATAGACCTTATATGGCTACCAGAGGCGCTGAGTATATATCACCCAGCTCATCCTGGACCAGCCCATATTTGGCTTTCCTTACCATGGCTGCGTCAGTGTCAACTGCAGAGTGATGCATTTCTTCACACAATACAGAAAACACAAAGGGGCCTGAGTCACTTGTCTCGCCCACTCTGCTGCTGAGTTTCTATGATTGTTTTTCTTGGGTCCCCGGAAAAGTTCCTATCACTCTCGTGGGAGGTGGTGATTTGTTCCTGCTTCCGGAAATTGCATCACATTTCCACTCCTCAAACATCCAATGAAACAAACTTTATTAACTTTACCTCCAGGGAAGATACCTTTCAGGCACTGTAGGAGTTCTCTGACACTGGTTTATTATTTCTCTAGCTTCCATCCTGAGTTCACTTGGAATGAAGTGTGTGGGCTGACACATACCGTGGACGGTGAGGCTCCTCCATGGAGGTGACTTCCTATGTTCTGGAGTGGATGGTGGCAAAGAGATCAGCGGTGGAACGTGATGTCTGGGGAAGGCCAGCCGCTCTTCTCTTGGTGGAGACGTGGCATTGTACTTTCATTTCTGTTACAGTGATAAAATACCCAGACCAAAGCAAATTAGGAGGCTAAAGTGATTGCTTGGCTTGCAGTTCCAGGGTACAGTCCATCGCTGGGGAAGTCAAGGTGGGAACCTGCACAGTGCATCCCGGTATACCCACAGTCAAGAGCAGAGAGAAACGAATGGTTATACACTCGCTTGTTTGTGCTCAGCTGATTTCTCTACTCTTACACAGTTCAGGACTCTCGTCTAGGAAATGTTGACACCTACAAAAAGTTGACACTTCCCACATCGATTAAGGTAAGGAAAATCCTCAGAGACATGCCCATAGGCCTGTCCAACATAGTCCCTCATTGATACTCTTCCCAGGTGATTCTAGGTTGCGTCAAGCTGACAGTTAAAATAACCATCACAGATGCTAAGAGTTCAACTGCATGTATCCCAAGCACAGTCCTTCCAAGACCCCCTCAAAGCCCTGTGCTACTGACATGCACAGACTCCTATCAACATCCTCTACTAGAGGGGATCACTGGTAACAGCTGATGGACCTATCCCATACATCATCACTACAAATCCGCAGTGGACATTAGGGCTTGCTCTTGGTGGTGCGTATTCTACTTTCTAAGGTTTAGGCAGACATATAACAGATGGAGCGCACCTTCCGCCATAGCGCCATAGAGAATAGCTTCTCTGTCCTAATGATCCCTGGTGCTCCATTTTTCACCCCTCTATCCCCATCCCAGCAGCCGCTGGGCTTCCTCCTGCTGCCATAGTTTTGTCTTCTTTTCCTGCTCAGTTGGAATCATACAACATGCAACCTTCTCAGATCAGCGTCTTTTGGTTAAGATTCCTCCTAGTTGTTTCGTGTCTTGGACACTCATTTCTGTTTAGTACTGTCTGGATATGCCACAGTAGACATCTTGGCTAATTATAAGTTTTGGCAATTACAAATAAAGTCTACATGAACATCATGTAGACAAAACAACCCCACAACAAAACAAAATGAAAACAAAACAATCCTCCAAACCCAGCTCAAACCTCAAAGAGAATAAGAGATAGTTTATTCTGCATCCAAATATGAGTGACCATAGCCTGGGAACACAGATTCAAGCTGCCCCAAATACCATGTTCCAACATGGGGACAGCTTCATGAAGTTTTTATAGAAACAGAATAAAGAAAATCCTAAGTCAAGACATTTTACAAATACATTGGTTGAAAGATCAGGTAAGCAGGTTACACCAAATCCAGGAAATGTCTGTCATAGGTATCAGATGCTATTTGATGACATTTGTGGCCTTTATATTTATTAGAGGAAACTCGGGATTTGCTGTATACTCCAAAAAGGATTTACCTAATAGTCACCAGGACTGTAGGACACACACACACAAAAGGTGAGGACTAAATAGTCACTTAGGAGCCTAAGGGAGCTCTAAGTCCAAGATAATTTGGCCCTGCTCTGGGAACCTGTTTACCATCAATGACATTCTAATGAGCTTCTGTTACTTATAAACTACCTAGGTCATACTGACAAATAATGACAAAATACTTATTTGCCATTTGCTTTATTTATTTATTTATTTATTTATTTATTTACTTGTTTACTTATTTATTGGTCTTTTTATGTAGTCCTAGCTGGCTTGGAACTTGTTAATGTTGATCCAGCTAGCCTTAAGTCCACAGAGATCCACCTCCCTCTGCCTCCCGAGTGCTGAGCTCAAAGCCGTGTGCCACCATACCTAGCTTGTATACCTTCTTTTTTTGTGGTGACTTACACTTTATTTTATTGTTTTACATTGCACTCTCTCCACTTGTTAAATTTGTAATCTTTGTTTTATGCAAGGTATGTAGAATGGCAAGATGTCATGCTTCACCTTGTCTTTCCTTGAATGCCTTTTGGGAAACTGTCCCTCCTCTCTCCAACACTGACTCTGTGCACAAAGGCCAGCTGACTGACTGGTCACACGCGAGTGTCAGCTCTGGTACAGGTCCCATGGCAATGCTACATGAGACCTCTGAAATAGGAAGCAAGGACTCACATTTACAGGCCTGTCATTTCCTCAAAGACACTTGATACGAGGCTAATGGCCTTTTTGTTCAGGGCGCAGTGAGCTCCACTTTACACTATGCATGGCTAAGGATGGGGAGCTGCTGGGAAATATGGTTATCAGTGAATTACTCCCCTACCCCCACATCAAGGAGACATACTGAGAACTCAGAGAGGGGAACACACAGCAGGTCATTTGCACTGTAGCTGTGTGGAAACTCACAGAGATGGATGAGTGAAGGTTCCTAAGGTTCACAGTCCCTTAATAAACCCATCTCCCAGCTTCCCAAGGATAGGCTTCAGGTTTATTCCAGCCTCTAAACCTTGCCGTCTATGGAAGATAATAATGCATGCATGTTGGATTGCTTCTCCTTTTTAATATGCCAGCTGTAGTCATTAAGTGCTGAGGGAAGATGAACATGCAGTCTAGGGAGAGTCTAACTTCCAACTTAATTAATATGGAGGTACTGCAGCCATAAAACGATTTACTTCTTCCTTCACTAATACGACTGCAGCTTTCTCCTTTCCAAGCTCAAGAGCTTCAAGGGTAAGCAGATGACCCTGCACGGGCAGGGATAGCACGAGCTCCACCGCCACATGGGGTTATGTCACTTAGAGGAGCCAGATAGACCCACCATCCTGGAGCTGTGCCTCAGTTTCTACCCTCTTATGTCTTACAGACCTGACACTTCTCATCTGTGTATTCGTAGTATGATTCTGTCTCTGAGATTGTTGGATTTCATTTCCTCTTTCCTTCCTTCTGTCTTTTTTTTGACAGGGTCTTATAGATCCAAAGCCTTACATCTGTAGCTGAGGGTGGTCTCTTTCTGTGACCTCCTGAGTGCTGACATTACAGTGAGTGCTGTCACAGCTGGTTTTATGAGGTGTTTGGAATAGAACATAGTGATTTTTTTATGTGCTAGGTAAGGACTCTGCCAACTGAGCTGCATCTCCAGTCCCCCAGTTTCATTTCCTTTTGTCCACGTGTGTGTGTGTGTGTGTGTGTGTGTGTGTGTGTGTTTATACACAAACCTGTGTGCACACACACAGAGTTCAGAGGGTGCTGTCATGGGTCTTCTATCACTCTTCACCTCTCTTTTTTAGACGGGGTCACTCACTGAACTCGAAGCTGATCATTTTGGCCAGGCAGGATCTCCCTGTCTCTGCCTCACAGGGCCATGCCTGGATTTTTTTTTAATGTAGGTGCTGGGGATTGAAATGACATCCTCTTGCCTTAACAGCAAGTGCTTTTACCCACTGACTCACATCCCCAGCCACCAATTCCCCCACTCTTGGCTCTCTCTCTGTTCTATGTTAAGGAGCTACCTTAGTGTTGTGTCCATGGGTTCTAGATCTCAGCCTGATGAGATGTTTGAAGTACCCAGGTTCCTTCTTCCTGAGGAGATGCTATCGCATTTTCCCACTGCTGAAAACTTGCAGACGAGAGCAAGTTACAGCAAAATTAACTCTAACCCAAGTGCCAGTTGGTGATGGCTGCTGCTGCGCCTGATTCCACTCCTCTTGGACTTCTCCCACCTTAGGCTTCCTTACTATGGGCCCCATCTAATGTCTCAACCTCTCCTAAGTCCCATGTCTTTACCTGCCATGGTTAGAATCTTTTTTTATTTTTTTGGTCTTTTTGAGACAGGGTCTCCCTATAGCCCAGCTGTCCTGGAACTTACTCTGTAGACCAGGCTGGCCTTGAACTTACAAAGATCTGCCTGCCTCTGCCTCCCAAGCGCTAGGATTAAAGGTGTGCTGCCATCACGCCCGGCTTTTTTTTTTTTTTTTTGGTGTTTTTGAGACAGGATCTCCCTGTACCCCCAGCTGGCCTGGAACTAGCCCTGTAGACCAGGCTGGCCTTGAACTCACAGAGATCTGTCAGCCTCTGCCTCCCAAGTGCTGGGATTAAAGGTGTACACCACCATACCTGGCTTAAAGACAGTTCTTAGCCACCATGTGGGTTCTGGGAATCGAACCTGAATCCTCTGCAAGAGCAGTCGGTGCTCTTAACCACTGAGCCATCTTTTCAGGCCCTGGTTAGAATCTTAACATGCCCTCTAGGCTCATTTTTTAATTACTTGTTTATTTTATGTGTATGAGTGTTTTGCCTACATATATGTAAGTGCATCATGTGTGTAATGCCCACAGAGGCCAGAAGAAGGCACTGGATCCCTTGGAACTAGAGTTATGAATGGTTGTTAGCTGCCATATGGATGCTGGAACCAAACCCAGGTCCTTCAGAAGAACAGCATGTGTTCTTAGCCACTGAAGGCTCATGTTTTGAATGTTGGCTGCAGAGCTTGTATTGTGAGATTACGGACCCTTTAGGGTGTGGAGCCTGGGTGGCAGAGGCAGGTTTTTGGGGGAGGAGTTTCAAGGCACCACCTCTGGTTATGGGATGTTTCCTCTGCTTCTTAGTACACTGCAATGTGAATAGACTCCATTGCAACTCCTACCCACAACGAACAGAGCTACCCTGGCCCTTTCCTGCCACGATACACCCAAATCTCTTGAGACTGTGAGCCAGAAGAAACCCTTACTCCTTTAAGTTGTTTCTGTCAAGTACTTTGATCTTAGAGATATAAAACCTGACAAATATATTATCTGCCATGTTTTAGATATGCTTGGATTTCGACACTCCAGCAGAACACGATGCTGTACTGGGACCAGGGTGGATGTAGCTTGGAGCCTGCCATGGTATGACCTCCATGAGAAGGATGCTGGTGGATTGGACAGAGAGAAGGGATAATTTCACCTGAATATTTCATGGATGGAAGTGATGATGACATGTTAGATGTGGTAAACACAAGGAAGACTCAGGGACAATGCTCAGGTGTAGAGCTAGTCTGGGACAAGGAAAATCAAGAGCTCCGTCTGGCCACTGTGGTGGATATCTGCCGCTCTCTTTAGATATTTGGCACTACTAAAATTTCCCCTTGTGATTATAGGTGTCTCCTACATTAGAAATCCCTGTTTCTCTGACACAGAGTTAGAATTTTGCATCTTCAGTCATCCCTGTGTCTGGGGTACACCTTGGGTCCTGGCCTCATCAAGTACTTCAACACAACTTCAAAATGTCTTCCATTCTTTCCATGAAGTCGGCAGCCTCTTGTAGTTTTTGGAGAGCACAGTGATGGAGCTTTCAGACACGTCAGCCTCTTACCTTTGGTGTCCCACTGGTGGGATTAGCTCCACAGTTTGATATGAGGATTATTTTTTTATTTTTATTTTATTTTTTTCCTTCTTTTTTAAATTTTTTAAAATTTTATTTATTTCTGTATGTGTATGAATGTACTGTCTGCATGCAAGTCTGTGCACCCGTGTCGTGCAATGCCTTGGAGGTCAGAAGAGGGTGTCGGATTCCCCTGGAACTGGAGTTCTCCTGGAATTGGAGTTTAGGACGGTTCTCGGCCTCCATGTGGGTGCTGGGGATCGAACCCGGGTCCTCTATAAGAGCGGTCGGCACTCTTAACCGCTAAGCCATCTCTCCAGCCCCTATTTTTTTACTTCTTATATGTATGAGTATACTGTCTACATGTAGGTAGGTGCACCTGTCTCGTGCAATGCTGCGGAGGTCAGAAGAGGGCATCGGATTCCCATGGAACTGGAGTTAAAGGCAGTTCTTAGCTGCCATGTGGATGCTGGGAATTGAACCCGGGTCCTCTGGAAGAGCAGTCAGTGCTCTTAACCGCTGAGCCATCTCTCTAGCCCCAGTATAAGGATTATTTTTGGCTGGGACCCTCAAGTCTGATTTTCCAGTTCTCCTAAGAATAATGTGAGTTCCTCTATCCTTCAAATGTTACATCTGCTTAAATAACCTAATTATTTTGCTTATTTTCCATGAGATCCTTGAACAGTTCTGCCATGTTGAATTTGACATTTGGTGGGGTACATGGAGCAGGCAGTAAGGCCAGACTGAGCACAGAGGACAAGGTTGGCCACCAAATCTAGGCCTCCTGCCTGGGCCACTGCTCCAGGGAGCTCAAGCAGAAAAGCTAAAGCAAGAGGACTAGCAGCAGGGTGAGTTATCACAGGAGCCGAGGGGACTGTTTCAGGAAGGAGAGGACCTATGATTGTATCAAATTCAGCCACGGCACACTGTCTGATATTACTGATTTGATATTACTGATTATAGTTTTAGGTCTGGCACTAACAATTTCTTAAAGCAAAAGGATAGGTTTCAAGCCAGTTGAACATTCATATGAGTTATAACGCTGTAATTTAAAAATACTGTGATGCTGTGCAAGTTCTTTGGGCCCTTGGAGAGTTTGCATGAGAAAATGAGAATAGAGTCTTCCCTGAGTATCTGAGGTGAATCAGTTCCAGGATCTCCTAAGGATACCCCAAGTGACAGGCATTCAGGAGTCCCGTCCACTGAATGTAGTTTACATATGGCCTGTTCACATCCTCCTTTATAATTTAAGTCATATTTAGATTATTTATAGTATTGATATATAGATAGATATTAAACCACTTTAGATTATTTACATTATTGTTATGATTTATTTTTAAATGAGTCTAAAGGCTCAAGTGCTGAAAGCTTGTTCCCAAGTGTATTAGTCAGGGTTCTCTAAAGAAACAGAAGCAACAGGATGAATATATATAACTATATACAATTTATTGATTTGCTCACGTGACGGAGCTCAACAGTAGCGCCGAACTGGAGAGGCCGGGAATCCAGGGAACTGCTCAGTCCGCAAGGCTGGATGTCTCAGGAGTCCCAGTCTAGTGCTGAAGGCCCGAATGGATTCCAGGAGATCTGCCAGTCTCGGTACACGCTGGGATCCGAAAGGTTGATCACAGCAGCAAGGCAAACTCACCAGATGAGAGAGAGGCAAGCCGCAGGAAGAAGGAAAAGGGGCCAGCTCCCGCTGCCGTGGCCTTAAATACTGCCTGCCGGCAGAAGGTAACACCCACATTTGGGGTGGGCCATCCGGGTTGAGGTGGTCCAATCATAAGACCCTTTTCTCTTATTTGTTCCTTAGTCCAGTCAAGTTGACACCCAGGATTAACCATGACACCAAGGCACTCATGTTTAGAGAAAGGCCTTAGAGAGGCGATTGATCTATTCATGGGCTCGTAATTGGACTGACTATTGGTGGACATTTGAGAGGTAAGGTCCAGTTTGAGGAAATAGGTATGACTTTGATAGCTATATTTTGTCCCTGCCATCATTCTCATTCTCTCTCTCTCTCTCTCTCTCTCTCTCTCTCTCTCTCTCCCCCCTCCCCATGTAATGATCACCTTGGGCCCAAAATGATGGGGACAAGTGCCCAAAGCCTGAAACATCTGGAGCTGTGAACCAAAACAAACTCTTTCTCCTTTAAGTTGTTTTCTTCAGATAGTGTGTCGCAGAGACGAAAGCCCAATACAGTGTGAAAGCTGTGTAAAGAATTATTATACTATATTGTTTAAGGGCCAATGATAAGCAAGAAGTCAGCCATACCAATGTTTAAATTATATTTTTCATCTCTGTGTGGCTGAATCTATGGATATTAAACAGTATATAGAGGGCTGACTATAACAAACCTTGAAAATTTGTGATGGGATTAAAATTATGGGTTGAACGCTGTTCTACTAAAAATGATGTTTTTCTACAAATGATACCAAGTGCTGGAGAGGTTGTGAGGAAAGGGGAACACTCATCCATTGCTGGTGGGAATGTAAACTTGTATAGCCACTATGAAAAGCAGTGTGGAGAACCCTTGGAAGACTTGGAATGAGCTTGCCATCTGACCCAGTCATACCACTCCTGGGTATGTACCCACAAGGCTCATCTTACTACAGAGATACATGCACAGCCATGTTTATTGCAGCTCTCTTCACAATAGCAAGGGGCTGGAACCAACCCAAGTGCCCCTCAACTGACTAGTGGATAGAAAAAATGTGGTACATCTACACAGTGGAGTTCTATGCAGCAGTAAAGAAAGATGACATCATGAGCTTTGCAGTTAAATGGCTGGAGCTAGAAGATATCATGCTGAGTGAAGTAACACAGTCCCAGAAAAACAAACGACGAATGGTATCCCTCATCTGTGGATACTAGCACCAATTACCTAAGTGCATGGCAAACTGAGCAACGTCAATGTGATCTGAAAACAACTGTGCTCTTATATTGTAGAATCCCTTAAAAAATAAACAAATAAAGGAAAAAAAAGTTTAAATGCAAAAAAAGAGATGTTTTTCTGTCCTAATTCCTGGTACCCATAGTGAAAATTGTTTCCTTCTGAAGATTTAATCAGATTGAGAGGAAGTTGTTACAGAAGGCAGTAACATACCAGAGCTGGTGTCCTTATTTAAAGGGGGAAATTTGGACAGGGTCACACAAGGAGATTGCCATGCGGGGTGTCCTTATTCCCCTGAGACAGGGTCTTTCTTTGAACTTGGAGCTAGCCTGGTCATCAGAAAGTCCTAGTGACCCTCCTGCCTCTGCTCTCCAGGACACTAGAGTTGCAGGTGTATACTTGGCTTTTAACATGGGTTGCTAGAGTTTTGAACTCCAATCCCTATTACACAGCAAGTCTTTTTTTTTTTTTCCCAAAGAGCCATCTCCCCAGTCTACCTCCAAGGAAGGATGTTTTATTCAGATGTGGGAAAGTTGAACAGTAGATAGCTTTCTGGAGCCACCAACCTCACAACCTTCCTTGGCAGCTTATCTATCCCTGGTAAATGAGTCAGGCAGCCATGATAGGAAATGCTGGTCCCAGAGCTACTTGTGTTGGCCAAGGGAACTCTGTGTGAAGTTCAACTCCTTCTGCAGACCTGATTTTCCATCTTCTCTTCACAAGATCAATCTCTATAAAACATCCTAACCCCAACCTTGTTTTATTTTGTGCTTCTATAAGGTTCCATCCAGTGGCAAGCATACAAGTAGAGATTTAACCTGAGCCTCTCACCAGCCCTGACTTTTGATAAATTCTTAATAAGTAAGTTACAGCATATAAAAATTTTCACATCAATTTCATTTTCTCACCTAATCCTTCCATATTTTTTCCGAGATAGGTAATATTGTTTGCCACTCTAGGAAGCCAAATGTTCATGGTATTAAGGGAAGTGTCAAAGTCATGGTCATGGTAAAGGTCAGGCCAGGGGAAGGGGCAGGGGCAGGGGCAGGGGCACTGGCTCAGGGCTTCTCTGTTCAAAGTCTGTGGTCTTTCACTGGAGCACATTCTTAGGCTCAGACAGGAATTAGATTCAGGCTTATCTTTTAGAGACAAGTAGTTTAAGTTCTTCTTCATTTCGCTTTATTTTGTTTTGTTTCATTACTTACACGTTCTCTTGAACTCTGTGACCCATTATGATGAATCCTTTTCCCTCACATCCTGGGTTATGGCAGACTTGGAATAACAAAGAAGATAGCTACCTTATGAAGGTTAAGCCTCTTTTCTATGAAGTCATTCCTGTCTGTGATTTGCCTGAGTTATGCCTACGGTAATGTGGTAATTGGCACAGGTTCAATAGCTATAATATCTCTTCAATTACGATGGCCTGAAGATTACTTAGAATCCTCGAAGCTACATGTATCAGGATGACACTGTGGGGAAGGGAGATCTGCTGTGTGAATGAATGATAAGTTCTTGTCTTTATAGGGAGGAGACATTTCATGTCACACCCACTTCAAGAGGAGTCGAGATTATTCTAGAGAAAACAGAGAGAAATAGAACGATGTAAAACAAATTATGTTCAAAAAGAGTTTCTTTTATCATTAAAGCCAATGATTTCAAAACACAAGTCAATAAAATAATCAGTTTACAATACATGTATTTATGGAGCATGGATGCATTTATTGAGAACTGTCTGTGTTTGACCCTAAAGCAGCATGCCAGTTGTCAAAGATATGGTTTTCTAGTGGGTAGGATAGACCCACACACGGTTAGTTACAACTTGAGTGGAATGATATGATGCAGTGGCTGTTAGATGGTTTCCATGTGAAACATCTACCACAGGCTCACATGTGACTACTTGGTCTCAGGTAGCAGCACTGGCTCATTGGTGGCTAGTGATTGAAGGTTAGTCTAGTCCTGTTTCTGGTCCAGCTCTGTTTCCTGATCTGTGACAATCTGTTACAATGCTGCATGGGCTGAGCTGGTCTGCCCCCAACTTCTCAGCCATGATGGACTATGAGCCTCAAGCTGTGAGGCAAAATGAAGCTTCACTCCCTTAAGTTGTTTCTGTCAGGAATTTTTTTCATTGACATGAGAAAAGTAACTTATATAGTGACCAACAAGGATACCTGCTCTAGGGGGCTGGAGAGATGGCTCAGTGGTTAAGAGCACTGTCTGCTCTTGCAGAGAACCTGGGTTTGGTTCCCAGTAGCCACATGGTAGCTAACAACCTTCTATTTATCCAGTTCCAGGGGATCTGATACTCTCTTCTGACCTCTGCAGGTACTGCCGGACACAGGTGCACGTATACAGGTGCAGGCAATGCTCTCATACACATTAAATAACAAATACAATTTTATAAAAGGATACAGTATCTATTGTATCCCTATATTATATTTATGAGGTATGTATTAAATGGAAACACTCAAAAGTATTTTATACTGTCATGTAATTAGAGGAGTTTTATTCTATTCTATTTCACAGAAATCATCATTTAAAATATTTATTTTATTTTTTATCCATATGTATGTGCCCCTGTGTGTGGGTATGTGCACAAGAGTATACTGTCCATGGAGGTCAGAAGTATGGGATCCCTCAGGAGTTGGAATTACAGGCAACTGTGAGCTGCCCAGTGTGGGTGCTAGGAGGTGAATTAGGGTCTTCTTCAAAGGCAGCTCAAAAAGATCCACCTGCCTCCCAAGTGCTAGGATTAAAGGCATGTGCCATCACGCCCGGCTCTAATGAAATTCTTAAACAATGAAATTTAGAGGCAGAAAGCAGGGTGGTGGGTACCAAGGCACAGGAGAAGGAGGGAAAGAACAGTTACTTTTAAATGGTATGGAGATTTGATTTAGCAAGGGTGCTAGCTGTCTGAACTCAGACCTCATTTTCCCAGCATGTGATCTTTCCCACTGAGCCACTTTCCCAGCCCTCCTTCAAGGAAAGACTTTTTATACAGTGGTGGGAAAGGCAGACAGCAGATAGCTTTCAGGAGACAATAACCTCATGGTCTGCCTGAGTGACAAAGCGCTGTCTCCTCAGGACATTCCCTTCCCTGGCAGTCTGTCTCTGGTAAATGAGCTAGGTGGGACCATGATAGGAGATGCTTGTGCCAGAGCCACCTACTGTGGTGACCACAGGAATTCTGCATGAAGTTCAAGTCCTTCTCCAGGCCTGATTTTCTTTCTCTTTGCAAGATTGATCTCTATAAAACATCTTAACCCAAAGCTGCTTGAGTGTGCGAGTCATGGACCATGACACCATGACAGCATAAATGTATTTAGTGTTGCCGGGCGTGGTGGCACACCTCTTTAATCCCAGCACTTTGGAGGCAGAGGCAGGTGGATCTTTGTGAGTTCAAGGCCAGCCTGGTCTACACAGTGAGTTCCAGGACAGCTGGAGCTCCAGGGAAATCCTGTCTCAAAAAGACAAAAAAATGTATGCAGTGTTATTGAATTGCACACAAAAATGATGAAAGTGATAAATTTTATGTATTTCACCAGAATTAAAATAATGAAAAGATAATAAAAGAAGTCAAATTCCTGACCAAGGAATATAAATAGATGGTGTGTCTTATCAAATCTTCTTTAGTTTTCCCTCATTTAAAAGAAATAAAATATTGAGGGCTGGAGAGATGGCCTAGCGGTTAAGAGCACCGACCGCTCTTGCAGAGGACCCGGGTTTGATCCCCAGCACCCACATGGTGGCCGAGAACCGTCTGAAACTCCAATTCCAGGAGAACTCCAGTTCCAGGGGAATCCGACACCCTCTTCTGACCTCCGCGGCATTGCATGACACGGGTGCACACACCTGCATGCAGACAGCACATTCATACACATACAGAAATAAATAAAAAATAAATAAAAAAATAAAAAAAGAAATAAAATATTGAAATGCAGCCAATGCCTCCTCTCTTAGCCGCAGACCTTTGTCCTCTTGTTCCCTCTCTTAAGCATGTAAGGATCATTTTAGAGTTTGGGTGCATGTTTACTATGAATTTAAGTGATACTGACACTTTGTAAATATCCTCTTTCTAGGAAGCCGCTAGAAACACACCTAGAGTTGGTGCCCACAGTGGAGAACCTTATACAGTAATGCTGTGGTGAGGATTTGGAGTGTCCCCTAAAGCTCACGTGTATTGTTCATAGGTGAAGCTTCTAGAAGGTGATTAGACTTATATACTGATGGACGAGTAATAATTTGATGGCATAACTGGTGGGGTCCTGCTGGAGGAAATAAGTCACTAAAGGCATGCTCTATGGAGGATATATCATATCTCCAGCCTCTTTTTCTCTGGCTCTTTTCACTTCTTGGCCACCAAATCCTTTCATCAGCATTTTGTGGTTTGAAAACTATTACTATTTTTGCTTATGTTTAAATGTAATTATGGAATGGGATCTTTGTTTTGGTCCACCATGGCCATGACTTGGCCTTGCTCAAGTATTGATATTCTGTAGAAGCCAACAGATAAGTTGGCTATGCGTGCCAGGCCAGCTCCTGAATGTCAGAGTCGATTTTCTCTTTATCATCATCTATATGTGTATGACAAACATATCACACTGCTATTCTGTGTGTCATGTTTGAATGAATGATAATACTTTGGATATATCATCTGCAAAGAGCTTTTTTACTCAGCTTCATAGTGTGAGATCAATTGATCGATGCTGACAGATGTGGCTCATGATTTTTTATAAGCTGTTTTGTATTTAAATGATAAGTGGTTGGTTGTGTTGCCTCTTTTTTGTTAAAGATTGTGCTGATAGGGGCTAGAGAGAGGGCTCATTAGTTAAGTGCACTGGGTGCTCTTGTAGAGGACCAGGTTTGGTTCCCAGCATGTATATGGCAGCCTTGTAACTGCCTGTAACTCTAGTTTCAGAGGAACTCACACCCTCTTCTGACCTCAGTGGGCACTGCAAGAAATGGGTGCATTTACATACATGCAGACAAAAATTAAAAAGTAGTGCTGATACAATTAATTGAGAAATTTCCAAATATAGTTTTTCAAAGAGAGACAAGTGTCAGAACATAAAGAAGTGCTAAGTTCTCCTACTATTAATAACAATAATTGTGAATTATAACCCATAAAATAAGATTATCCATTGGTTCATATTGATATACATAATTGAACATTATAGGATGTTTATTCAGGTTACAAATATTTTCACTTTGTGCAGTTTGCAACTATGACACAGTTTAGTTTTTTTTTGTTCTTGTTTGTTTTTTTGTTCTTTTCAAGACAGGGTCTCCCTGTAGCCCCAGCTGTCCTGGAACTCTCTCTGTAGACCAGGCTGGCCTTGAACTCACAAAGATCTGCCTACCTCTGCCTCCCAAGTGCTAGGATTAAAGGTGTGCACCACCACGCCAGGCTGACACAGTTTAGTTTTTTATGTAGTTATTTTTATCAATGATTTCTTGTATAGCTATGTTTTATGATATAGCTAAGAAATAATTTGCTATCTGCAGAACATAGAGATATTTTTTATAGGACTTTTTTAACTTTTAAATGTATTTTTATTATCTTTTTATGCACAAAATATCTTAAACATTTTTTAATTCCAGAACACATTTAGGGATTCACAGTTTAACAGTAAACTTGCATGCAGGTAAAAATAAATGTAACTTTACACCCCCAAATTACATAGCAAGTTGATGTATGTTTTAATGTACTTTTTATTTTATTTAATTTATTATTTTGTTGTATTTTTTGAGACAGGGTCTCCCTTTAGTCCCAGCTGGCCTGAAGCTCACTATATAGACCAGGCTGGCCTTGAACTCACAGAGATCCACCTGCCTTTGCTTCCCAAGTGCTGGGATTAAAGGCATGCACCACCACACCTGGCATTTAATATACTTAAAAAAAAGAGAATTATTCTTTCTCATAAATCTTAGAATTGAAGAAAATAGAGACATAAACTTCAAATTACATCTATAGAAATATCAGGTATTATTTTTTACTAAAAAATTACCCACCTTCATTTAAATATAAGGAATTGGTGCTAGGAGCCACAAACGAGGGACAGCATATGTTGTTTGCTTTTCTGAGACTGTGTTACTTCACTTAACATAACAGCTTCTAGCTCCACCATTTACCTGAAAATTTCATGATGTCATCTTTCTTTACTGCTGCATAGAACTCCACTGTGTAAATGTACCATATTTTCATTATCCACTTATCAGTTGAGGGACACCTGGGTTGCTTCCAGCTCTTCACTATTGTAAAAAGAGCTGCAATAAACATGGTTGTGCATGTATCTCTGCTATAGGATGAATCCTTCGAGTATATGCCCAGGAGTGGTATGACTGGGTCAAATGGTAGGTTCATTTGAGTGTTTTTTAAAATTTTATTTATTATTTTATGTGTATGAGTGTACTGTCTGCATGTAGGTAGGTGCGCCCGTGTTGTGCAATGCTGTGGAGGTCAGAAGAGGGTATCAGATTCCCCTGGAACTGGAGTTAAAAATGGTTCTTTTTGACTTGGATTCCAGGGACAAATCTGGCTTTACAAAGCTCTGATCTTGGATGGTAAGAACAGCAATAAGAAGGAGAAAAACTTGGGCTGGAGAGATGGTCTAGTGGTTAAGAGTGCCATCTGTTCTTGCAGAGGACCAGGGTTCGATCTCCAGCACCCACATGGCAGCTGAGGACCGAAAAAAAATGGTTCTTAGCTGCCATGTGGGTGCTAGGAATCAAATCTGGGTCCTCTGCAAGAGCAGTCGGTGTTCTTAACCACTAAGCCATCTCTCCAGCCCCTTGTTTTGTGTCTCCACACTGCTTTCTATAAGGGTTGCACAAGTTTGCATGCCCACCAGCAATGAATGAATATTGTCCTGTCCTTTCCCTATAATCTCTCCAGCATTAAGACAAGAGAAGGAAATTAAAAGAGTACTAATTGGAAAAGAGGAGATCAAACTATCAGAAAACTCCTAGAAATGATTAACAGTTTCAGTAGGGTGGCAGGTTACAAAATTAATCTACAAAAATCAGTAGCCTTTCTATATACCAATAACATGCAATTGGAGGAGTACATGGAAGCTCTCCCATTCACAATAGCCTCAAAAAAATATCTCAGAACAAACCTGACCAAAGACATTAAAGATCTCTACAAGGAAATATTTAAATCTTTGAAGAAAGATATTGAGGAAGACACAAGAAGATAGAAAGAACTCCCATGCTCATGGATCAGAAGAATTAATATAGTAAAAATGACCATCCTACCCAAAGTCATATATAGATTCAATTCAATCCCACTGAAAATCCCCATTACTTTCTTAACAGAATTAGAAAAAAGCATCCTAAAATTCATATGGTAAAACAAAAGACCCTGGATAACCAAAGCAACCCTGAGCACAAAGAGTAATGTAGGGGGATTACTATACCAGATTTTAAAACTATATTACAGAGTATAGTCATAAAAACAGCTAACACTGGCACAAAAATAGACCCATTGATCAATGGAACAAAACTGAAGACCCAAACTTGAGTACATGCAATTTCTACCACCTGATATTTGACAAAGGGGCCAAGAGGATTCAATGAAGGAAAGGCAGTATCTTCAGCTAATGGTGCTGGCAAAACTGGATCACCACTTGTAGTAGAAGAATGAAACTAAACCCCTACCCTTCACCTTATACAAAAGTCAACTCTAAATGGATCAAAGACCTCGATGTGAAACCTGAAATTCTGAAAATATTAGAAGAAAGTATTGGCAGTAAACTATAAGATATAGGTATAGAAAAAGACTTTCAAAATCAGACAGTAGTTGCACAGGAAACAAGGTCAGCAATCAATAAGTGGGACCACATTGACTAAAAAGCTTCTGTACAGCAAAAGAAACAATCAAAGAAGTGAAGAGAAAACCCACACAGTGGGAGGAAACCTTCACCAGTGACACATCTGACAGAGGTTTAACATCCAGAGTTTATAAATTACTCAAAACGCAGGACAAAAAAAAAAAAAAAAAACAAACAAATGACCCAATTAAAAGATGGGCTAAAGATCTGAACAGAGACTTCTCAAGAGAAGTAAAGATGGCTAAGAAACATCTTAAAAAATGTTCAACATCTGTGGTGTCATCGCCACTCGTGGAGGTGGATGCATGAACCTTGTCCACTGGATAAGCTGTCCTAAACCTTGGGGCCAAAGGCTGACAACCCTTCCACTGCCCAAGTGTCTCATTTAACATCTACACCAGGCAAGTCCCTATCGGCACCCTCAGATCCTCCAGGCTGCTGCCTTCTAGGCACCCCACAGCCTAATGCCAGACTGCTGCCTGTTCAACGCTCTACAGTCTAATTCCCATCCTGGCACTCACTCACCGCACATCAGTGTCCATGCTGCTGGCACCCACTGGTTTCCCAGGCTGGCATCTGATTGATTTTCAGCAGCCAAATCCACTAGCCAAGAACACACAAGCCTAAAATTACACGTGCAAAATAATGGCTGGGAGTCCCTGTCTGGTGGTAAGAAGGACCCATCATTTTATTCACAGCATTCTTTTTTTACACCCAGAGTGACATCATATCCCCGGGCCTTGTTTCAGACCCCATGCCTCATGTTCCATAACATCACTAGTACAAGAACCTTTGATCTCGAGGTAGGCAAATCCTGCCTGGGGCCAGGTTTCCGTGTAAACAGTCAAGCAGTGAATTTAGCAAAAAGAAGTCACAGGTGGCCTCCTTTTCACCTACAAACATTTTTAGTAATTAAGGAAATGCTCATTAAAACCATTTTAAGATTTCTTCTTACTTCAGCCAGACTGACTATGATCAAGAAAGCTAATGATTCCTATAGGACTTTTAAAGTTTTGCTCTTGTATTTAGATCTCCAATAAACTTTCAATGTTTTAGCTTTCACTGTGAATCAGGTAGTCTAATATCTTTTTTCCCCTTCACAAAGATACCACCTGTCACAGCATAATGTCATGTCTTCACTTTGTTGAACAAAACTCAGTTTCTAGATTTGACTCTGTTAAATAAAAACAACATAGAAGAAACATAACTGGGTATGTTAGTGCCAGCAGATCTATTAGCATTAACTGGAACAGTTGGTAGTATATTTTACATCAATTTACTGACACATTTATCTGTCAATTAATTTCTATATAATTTTTATTAACATCAGACTTTATTACTGAAGTTCCATTACCCTAATTGTTCAATTTTGTTGGCTTATTGCGGCTTATTATTCTTTGATGTGAACTTAAGTTTTCTGTTGTGTTCTATGAAAGAATCTAAAAGGATTGGTGGGAGATGTGTTGAATGTGTCTATTTCAGTGATCATAATACAAAGTGTTTCCATAATAACTGAAATCTTTCCATTCACTTAAATCTTACTGTATGCATCCTCTAGTTTTTTTTTAATTTTTTGCCTTTTTTAATTTTATGTGTATGCCTGTGTTTCCTGCATGTATGAAAGTGCACCTGTGTCATACAATGCCCAAGGAGGACAGAAGAGGACCGTTGTTAGCAACCACGTGGATGCTGGGAACCAAACCTGGTTCCGCTGCAAGAGAAACCAGTGCTCTTAACTGCTGAGCCATCTCTCCAGCCTGTAGAACAAGCCTAGAATTTGACCATCCTTGATTTCACAAAGACTCAAAATCCTGAGGATGAGGTGTTTTTCATTGTTCATTCTTTTCTTTCATGGACTGTAAATGGTGTCTACAGCTTCTAAAGGTGTTCGAGTCTATGTGTCTGGAATGAAGAAACACAGAACCACCACAAGAGGTGTCTAAGTGCTCTTGGGTAACAGTAGTGCTTATATATAACTGGTAAGCTCCAGATTCAAGAGAAGCTGGAGAGGAGTTGGTCAGCTGAATCTATCTGACAGTAGAGATTGGCTTCTTACATAAACATAAGATGCAAATAGTATTTGCTGCCCTAACATGGTGACTTTTTTTTTTTTTTTTGTCTTTTTGAGACAGGGTCTCTCTTTAGTCCCAGCTGGCCTGGAGCTCTCTATGTAGACCAGGCTGGCCTTGAACTCACAGAGATCCGTCTGCCTCTGCCTCCTGAGTGCTGAGATTAAAGACGTGTTCTACCACACCCAGCACGTGCTGACATTTTTATTGTTATTTCAAAATCATAAATGAAAAATTATGGTCCCTTATTATTCTCATAGTAACACTTTTACTTAATGATTAAAAATGCAGTTTGCATGCAAGAAAACTTGCCTGCTTATGTACAGTTCTGAAAACTTTAATAAGCATATATAATGTTATTTAGTTTGAAGGACACATCAAAAAGAGTAAAAACAGAAAGCTTTATGGGTGTGTGGCTAGTGCAGTAGGCAGACTTGTTCTACAGGGACCTCTGAGTGATGGCAGTGAGAAGTACATGCAATCAGCACATGAGTACATGAGAAGTACAGTGAGAAGTCATGCAAACTCTATACCCAGTGTGATGTGGGGCTGTGGTTCACGTTAGAACAGATTCCAGTCCAGCAGGAGCCCTGTGACAGGGCTCTCATGCTGCTGTCATTTCCTGCTGTTTCTGTTACTTGAATGTGACTCCCTCTGGAATCAGACGCTCAGAATAATCACTATAATTTGTGAATTTCCCCGCACTCTACTAATTTGGCAAAGCAGTTATTTTTTTTTCTCATTTCCCATCCATGGGCCCAAGTGCAATTCAGAAGCTGCATGCTATATTTACTTTCCTGGATTAGAGGAAATAATGAAGAAATATTTGATTTAATATAGGAATTTAAAAGGCAATTACATTAGCCTTTAAAAGCAGGCTGAGAAAACTACTAGATAGAGATCTCTAGCTCTGGAGTATTGAGAAGGTCCTAGCCTTCTGCATCTCTTCCATAAATTGTCTGGTGTGCATTAACGATGGTCTTTAATGTTTTTCTTGATCATCTTCCTGAAAGGAGTATTAAACCTCAGCACTGTGTAATATATTCACATATTAACTTTGCTTTTAAAATATTTTCTGGTCACATAGGAAAAGAGAGTAGTTCAAATACCAGTTTTGATAACTGCAACAAAGTTCTCAGTAAGTGACAAGGGATCAAATTCACTATTTTTTGTAATAAAAGATTAATGAACAAAGAGATGAATTAATAATGCAGAGAAGACCGAAAAAGTCCCTAGTCTTGGGGATCCCTGGCTACATAGTCTACAGGTTTTGTGGCATTACAATAAAAAATACATGCTCTGGAGCAGTGAAAAATAGTAAGAAGAAACATAAGAATGTGAGTAAAATATGGAAAGTCATGATCACATTCTAAGAAAGTAGTATTACCTTCGACCACAGAGGACAGTTTAGATGCTATTTCAGAGCTATAAATTTGTGTCTGGACTTCCTGGATTCAGTATAAAAAGAGTCATAGTTAATTGCCCAGGTCTAATGAGCTCAAGATGTATTGATTTTTCCAACCAAATGTTTGTTCTCAGGCACAGAGTACCTGCTGTGTGCCTGCGAGGAACTTTCTAGAAATGAGAGATGATGTAAGAGAAGAGACAGCTGGGACTGGGGAGATGGTTAGTCACAAAGTAAGTGCTCACCATGCAAGCATGAAGACCTGAGTTTGATCCCCAGAGCTCATGCCAAAAACTGGATATAATGGCAGTGATTATAATCCTAGCGCTGGGAGGCGGAGCCAGGTGGGTGCCCAGGGCTTGCTGTCCCATCAGCCTAGATGAACTGGTCGGCTCCAGATAAAAGTGAGCGACACTGTCCCCCCTCCCCAAGGGTCAATGTCTCCTTAGAAACAACTCCTGAGATTGACTTTGCTCACACACACACACACACACACACACACACACACACACACACACAGAGTTGAAGTGTCTTTCGGGGTGAGCCACCAGTGGTCATATCCACATCAGTGGTGTCGTTCAATAAACTCAGGCCCAGTGTGTAAATGAAAATGATTCAAGACCAAACTCTATAGCAGATTTTTCCCAAATTGTTACATCTTGGAACATTTGACCCTCTGGATGTTAATCTGTGTTTTGAAAGGAAAATGTTCTGTTAACATCACACATGAAATGTGCTAAACATACCGAGTCCTATTAACAGGCTCGCTTGAACAGGTTGAAGGCAAATCTCAATGACAGTTAATGACTGTTCATGCAGGATACCACGTTAAGCACCCATTCTCCAAAATAATTCCGTGTTCTTAGGAATTTCTGAGCAGCTCTCAGGGTCTTTGCTGTGACATTGGCTGTGCTCAGTTACTAGTACTTTTGATTGTGGCCATGTTCAGGGAGCTCGCTACCAACTCTGTTTCCCCTTCCATGGTCCAGCAATCTCTCGAACGTGGAGATGGTCTTCTACTGACCCACACATTTGTCTCTTTCCTGATCTTATTTATTTATTTATTTATTTATTTATTTATTTATTTATTTATTTATTTATTTATTTTTTGTATGTGTATGAATGTACTGTCTGCATGTAGGTTTGTGCACCCGTGTCATGCAATGTCACGGAGGTCAGAAGAGGGCATCGGTTTCCCCTGGAACTGGAGTTCAAGACGTTTCTCAGCTGCCATGTGGGTGCTGGGGATCGAACCCGGGTCCTCTGAAAGAGCAGTCGGCGCTCTAAACCGCTAGGCCATCTCTCAAGCCCTCTTTCCTGATCTTACACTGCATTGTAGGCCCACCCGCTAATATTTCTGCTCTGTCATTCCCTAACATGTTCAGGTCTGCTTGAGTACTATTGTTTCACTGTCTCTTTAGGGCCTCCTGCTCTGCTAGACAATGCCATCAATGTTCTGGCAGGATTAACATGCTCAGGTCCTTGCCTACCTGGGAGGAAGTGGAGACAAATGACAGAACTCTATGTTTCCTATCTCACAGACTGACGATGCCACAACTGTGCATTGGTTGGAGTGTGAGGTCACGGGGTCCTCAAAGTTGCTCTCAGGTTCCCGCATCTAGCACCCAAACATATCAGAGTATAGTTCTGGTTGGCTCAGGAAAAACTCAGGTTCCTTGTTCATTGGTGGATTTGTTAATTGGACTCCACATGCAACCTGGGTCTTTTATGTGAAAGGGATGTAGAACACCTTGTTTAGGCCTTCAGCCTAGCTTTGCACATCAGGGATGCTTCCCAGGAAAGCTGCGCACTCCCATGCTTCTGTGAGCCAGCATACTGAAACTTCTGAGTTCACACACACACAAAAACCTATATGAAAATAGAAGAGGGATTAGTTGGGAAGAGGAAGGGAACTGTGGGAGTAAGAAAGGGAGAAAAGAAGACATTGGAGGTAAAACAGAATCAAATATATATACAATGTATATGTCATAATGAAATCCATTATTATGTATAATTAATATATGCTAATGAAAACCTTTTTACAAAGAAAAGCTGTGCATTTGTGAGATAGGATATAGAATGCTTGATCAGCTACTGATAAGGTGAGCTTTGTTTACTTATACCTGTCACTCCTTTCACAGAAATC
Organism: Rhizomys pruinosus; assembly: GCA_009823505.1. NCBI lineage: Eukaryota > Metazoa > Chordata > Mammalia > Rodentia > Spalacidae > Rhizomys > Rhizomys pruinosus. The sequence continues at coordinate 2,046,579 of VZQC01014891.1, forward strand.
CCAGGGAACCAGATCCCCATTTCAAATAACTAATCGCTGTTACTATCACCATTTATCACTAATGTATGATAATATAAAAAATGCAAACTGGGGCTGGAGAGATGGCTTAGTGGTTAAGAGCACCGACCGCTCTTGCAGGGGACCTGGGTTCAATCTCCAGCACCCACATAGCGGCTGAAAACCGTCTGTAACTCCAATTCCAGGAGAACTCCAGTTCCAGGGGAATCTGACACCCTCTTCTGACCTCCGAGGCATTATATGACACAGGTGCACAAACCTATATGCAGACAGTACATTCATGCACATAAAAAAAAAAATAAACAAAATTAAAAAGTGCAAACCAAGGAGGATGGAATTCAATTGACAGAGTGTATCATTGAAAATATGTCAAAATAGGGACTGGAGAGATAGCCTAGCGGTTAAGAGCACCGACCCTCTTGCAGAGGACCCGGGTTCGATCCCCAGCACCCACATGGTGGCTAAGAACCATCTGTAACTCCAATTCCAGGAGAACTCCAGTTCCAGGGGAATCCGAGACCCTCTTCTGACCTCCGCGGCGTTGCATGACACGGGTGCACAGACCTGCACGCAGACAGTACATTCATACACATACAAAGATAAATAATTAAAAAAAAATAAAAAAAAAGAAAGTATGTCAAAATACTCATTTTATTTTCTTTCTGAGACAGGGTCTTCCTTTAGTCCCAGCTGGCCTGGAGCTCGCTATGTAGACCAGTCTGGCCTTGAATTCACAGAGATCTGCCTGCCTCTGCCTCTTGGGTGCTGGGATTAAAGGTGTGCACCACCACGCCTGGCTAAAAAATAGTCATCTTTAACCATCCAGAAAATATAAATCAAGCTACACTGAAATTCCATCTCAATCCAGTCAGAACGGCTGTTGTAAAAAGGAAAGAATGAGAAAATGGTTAACTAGGATAAGGAGGTGGGAGTCTACCTTGTAGCAGCCATTATGAAAGGCATCTTGGAGGTCGTCCCTACAAAACTAACAACAAGACTACCATATATGACATCATTCTACTCCTCAGCAGGTATCTACAGGAAATGTAGTCAGTTTCTAAAAGAGACCCCATTTGCATACTCATTTTTACTTGGGGTACTGTTCAGAATAGCCAAAATAAAAGAGTCAATGTAAGCACTCAACAACATATCCTTGGATAAAGAAAATATGGTACATATAACCAATACCTACTATTCAGCCATATAGAAAAATGAAATCCTGCTCTTTTCAGGGAAGTGAAGGGAAATGGAGACTGTCATGTTAAGTGAGGTAAGCCAGCCAAAGAGAAACAAGCTTCACATATTTCTTCTCACTTGAAAAAAACTCTCCTGAAGGGAGAAATTAGGAGGAGAGTGGATGGGGACCAGGGAAAGGAAGCAGAGAGGGGAGGGGGAGGGAAAAATGGAGGGAGGACAGGGTAGAAGCAGCAGGAGAGAAAAATGTCACACTGAAACCTTTTAATTTGTATGATTAATGAGTCATAAATAATAATAGGGCAGAGAGAGGGAGAGAGAGAGAGAGAGAGAGAGAGAGAGAGAGAGAGAGAGAGAGAAAGCTAAGTGGTTAAGAGTACTTGCTGCCCTTGCAGAGGACTTGGTTTGGTTCCCAGCATCCACATGGCAGGTAACAACTGCCTATGATATAATTGCATTTCCAGGTTATCCAGCACTCTCTTCTGGCCTCCATGGGTGCTGCATGCATACATACATGAAGACAAAACACTTATACACATAAAATTAAAAGGTCTTAAAATCATAATAAAAAAACTAAAGGATATTACTGAGAACACTGACTGCGACAAAAATCTACTGATAGCAACTTCATATTAAAACCATTGATATGGGTCCTTAATTCCCTCCCAGAACTTGACGGTGAGACCATATTGCTGAAGACACAACACACCTCAGACACAGGACTTGGAGCAGTTGAGCTGGAATTGATGTGGAAGCCTCCTCCAAGGCCAGCTCTCCTAGTATGAGTATGAGAAAGCACTGTGCAAGCTGCCAAGGGAGAAGTACAGCCAGTGATCCTCCCAGCTGTAAATCCTACAAAACACAGCAATAATTGGTGCAGTAGTGGCACTTTTATCTTTGGGTAATCAACAGCTGTCTAATTAGACTCAAGGCCCTCTCAATAGGAGGGAATCCGTGCATGGTACTGTAAATGTAACCAAGCATACGTGACTGGCAGGATTATAGATCTTACAGAAACACCTACTTCTTTCACTTCCCTAGACCATGTAATTTCTTGTTGTATTCTAAATCTGTACCCTTATGTTTACAGACAAGTATACCTCTCACCACTCATCAAAGAAAGAAGCTTCTTTTTGCAGATGGAGACTATTACAAATGCAGAGAAGAAGTGACCACAAGGTGGCCAGCGCTAAGTGATACATCTAGAAATCAGCCTCTACAACTAAGGCTCAGGGAGCATTGAAGAAGAGGGGGTGGAGAGATTGTAAGATCCAGAGAGAAGAGATATCCGCTGTTAGTTAATGCATTCTAGACATCATACATGAAATATCCATAGTATGGTAGTCTAAGAAGAGCTACATAATGATAAAACCAATCAACAAACCAATGTGGATAGGAGAAATTTCACAAGGGGCAGTCAATGGATGCTGAGGGCGGAAGAATCAGTTTTCTCCAGGGATCAGCTCCTTGAGAGGCTATCTGATTCCAAGTGGACAGCCATAGTATACATGAACATCACTAAATGGACTCAGTGCATAATATGTGTATATTTATAAATGCATGTATGTATGTCTAACGATAATAATTAAGGAAGAGGAAAATCATGGGAGAAGTTAGACGGTGACTAGGGAGGATGGAAATAATGCAAACAAGACTCATGTATGAAATTCCCCCAAATAAAAAGGATATTATAAAAACAAAGACAAAACAAAAGGAGAACAAAACATGGATGTGGGACTGGAGAGACAGCTCAGTGGATAAAGCGCTTACTGCACAGGAATGGGCACATACCCAAAGGCTGGGCAAGCATGGTGGCCCATTTGTAATCCTGGTATTGGGACCTGGAGACAGGCAGTTCCCTTGGATAGACTAGCCAGTCCATGAACTCTGGGTTCAATGAGAGACCCTTGGGTCAGGAAAGAAAGAGATACCGAGGAAGACTCCCAATTCAAACCTTTGCCCTCTACACATGTACATACATGTGCAAACATCATATACACATATATCATGTATGCATGACACACACAAAACCACCACAAAAATACAAACAAGCAAAAACTGTCCCATCCCATGAGACTCAGTTACTAGTGGGAGACTCGAGGGGAGACCCCAGACCTGAAATATAATGGGCACGAGAGAAAAGATCAAGACCTTGCAAAGGTTGTCAAGGTCTATTTTAATGGAATAAGCAGTTACATTTATATTTTGCAGAAAGGCAGGAAGTGAGGAGGGGGAGCGGTGGGGATAGTTAGGGCAAAGGTGGTCTGGCATGACTTGCAAAACGTGTTTAAGATAAGCTTGGAATGTCCTGTGGGCTGGAACATCCTGAGGCTTATCTTCAGCAAACATTAGCATAGTCCCGGACCCATGCTGGGCGAGCAGGGCGTGTTCAGGCCTGTCCAGGTGGGACTGTGTCTCAGTCTCCAACAAAAAACTATTGATGTGGGTTAAAGCAATCAGTGTAAAATATTAAATCATAAATATATTATGAGGAAATACAAGTAGCTATGCTTTTAACACAGTAGGGGAGAGAGCAACAACAAAAAACTGAAAAAAACCTCTGGAAAGACTCAGAAAAAGATGCAGGACATGTATGGCAGAGTGCAGGGACTCGGGTGGGATGGGGGCATGGAAAGGGAAGTGATTCTAGATTCAATTGAGAAATGATGTATGACCTATGGAAAAAGTTTAATAACAATAAAAAATAAAAAATAAAATTAAAATGGAGAGATCAGTGCAATTAACCATATTTAGAAACAATACAAAACAAAAATCACTTGTCAGTTAAAATAGTAAATTCAGGCTATAGACTATATTCTCTTGCTATAGTCTTAAGAATAACAAATCAATGAATTCAATCAATGCTCCTCGTAGCTCTGTAGCACAATCTATACATCCAATGATGTAAAGTGTGTCCATGAGTCTATGTGAGTTATAACCAGCTTCCTGGGACCACATTGATTCTTGGGATGACCATTTACATAGACAGTGAAAAGTGGAGGCCTTTTGGATTGGAGATACATATATGCATGTGTTATTTATGTTATTAGGTTTCTCTGTGGGGTGCACATGCCACTTTACACATGTGGAGGTAGGAGGGCAGCTTATGGGAGGGAGTTGGTTCTGTCCCTCCATCACGAGGGTCTGGGGGCCAAACTCAGGTTTTCTGGTTTGGCAGAAGCTCTTTCACCCACTGGGTCATCTCACCAGCCCTATTTTATTTGTTAAAATATTCTGTTGTATGTCATACATAAAATTTATCTATCAACTTAAAAGGGAATATGGAGTGCATTTTCCTTATCCATCTGGGATATCCCATGATCCTGACTCAATGTCTGAATCCAGGGATAGTCCTGAATCCTGCACACACACATGTGAAAAATTTTAACTTATAAATTAGGCACAAGAGATTAACAACATCTCATAATAAAAGTGGAATAATTATGATAACACAATAAAATTCCCTGCATCATTACTTTTATGCTTTTAGCCATTATTAAGTAAAATAAAGATTATTTGAGTACAAGTACTGTGGTCACTCAAGAGTTGATCTGATAATTGAGACAACTATTAAGTAACTAACAGGTGAGTAGCATGTATACACCATAGAAACACTATAAAACCAGAAGGGTCATCCCAGCAGGATGGCATGATATGATGAGATATTTGGATTATCCTCCTCATAGTAGCATTTAGTTAAATATTTATCAGTTGTCTGTCCAGGTTTGATTCCCAGCATCCACATAGTGGCTAATAACTAGTTCTGGAGGAATTGGTGGCCTCTTCTGACTTCTGTGGGCATTGCACGACATGGGTGCACTTACACGAATGCAGACAATGCACTAATACACATAAAATAAAATTTAAAAAATAATAAAAAGTATTTATTTTTATTCAATGTATGAGTGTTTTGCCTGCGTGTCTGTAAATGCACCTGTGTCATGCAGTGATCTTGTGGACTAGAAGAGGGTATCAGATCCTCTGGAATTGGAGTTATGGATGTTCTTAGCTGCTCTGTGGGTGCTGGGAACTAAACCCTGCTCTTCTGCAAGAGCAACCAGTGCTCTTAATGGCTGAGCCATCTCTCCAGCCTCAGTAATGTCATTTGATCATTTGGGTACAGTAATGTCAGTTCCTGATTTTATAACATATGCAGATTTAACACATATGACAATATAATATATATGAAAATGGATAGAGTGATCTTATTACAATGTTTATGTATTTTATGTGACTAAGTACAGTATTCTAAGTACATGTGAAAAAAATCAAGAATTGTACTTTCATCCTTAAAGCAATTATTTATAACAATATAGGGCAAGCAAATAATTTAAAACCAGTAGATAATTCAGATTACACTTAGGCCATAAATGATAATAGAAAGCATTTACTGAACACTTTCTATATTGCATTATTCCAGTTAATGTTCAAAAAAATCCTATAAAGTGTAACTTTTTTTTTCCATTTTACGATCCAGTAAGAGAAGTCTTAGGAAAGTAAATATTGGAATCTAAAGTAGAATTAGTCCTAGATCTGTCAGTATATAGTACTACAGTTTGCCCTGATCTGTAGTATAAGAATTTGATTCTAAAAAAAAAAGAATTTGATTCTGTTCATGGATTCAGAGATTCACTGAGGATCTTGGAATCTAACCTCTTAGGTTAAGAATCTCTCTCTCTCTCTCTCTCTCTCTCTCTCTCTCTCTCTCTCTCTCT
>VZQC01014891.1:2054551-2093734 GCA_009823505.1 Rhizomys pruinosus
CCGGGTTCAAATTAGGCCTTTGAAAAAGTTTAAGAGGCATGCCGAAAGTAAGCTTAATTTATGTGCACAATATAGAATGAAAGAACTTTGAAGTGGCCACTTTTAACAGAAACCAACACAGAGGAACACACATGACACAAATCTCAGACACATGAGAGAACAGTTAACACACAGAGAGCTTGCATAGACATTTGACTTAATATAATGAGAGATTTCCTTTTTCCTTAAGGTGGGCATTAAGTTCCCTACCCACCTTGTCCCATATTTTGGGATGAATGGAGGAGCCGTCCAATATAACACGTGGACAGAGGTCTCCAATAATTATAAAAACTTTACCAAATCTTTTTTCTTTACCCTAACTCCTTTCTCCCTGAAAGAACACTTAAAGAAGGAAATAAACTTTTCTTCTTTGCTTTATGACCTGCCCATTATGTAGATAGGATGAAGATGAAACCGCTTACTTTTATCCAGAGGTCCAGCTTCCGCGGGTGACGGAGAGTCCTCAGTATCAGAATGCAGCTGCCACCACTTTTAATGACTCTTCATCTGGCGAGGGGTCTGCGACCACTCGAGCCCCACGTCGGGCGCCACTTGTTCTGTCCCGCTAGACTCAGTTACTAGTGGGAGACTCGAGGGGAGACCTCAGACCTGAAATATAATGGGCGCGAGAGAAAAGATCGAGACCTTGCAAAGGTTGTCAAGGTCTATTTTAATGGAATAAGCAGTTACATTTATATTTTGCAGAAAGGCAGGAAGTGAGGAGGGGGAGCGGTGGGGATAGTTAGGGCAAAGGTGGTCTGGCATGACTTGCAAAACGTGTTTAAGATAAGCTTGGAATGTCCTGTGGGCTGGAACATCCTGAGGCTTATCTTCAGCAAACATTAGCATAGTCCCGGACCCATGCTGGGCAAGCAGGGCATGTTCAGGCCTGTCCAGGTGGGACTGTGTCTCGGTCTCCAACAAAAAACTATTGATGTGGGTTAAAGCAATCAGTGTAAAATATTAAATCATAAATATATTATGAGGAAATACAAGTAGCTATGCTTTTAACACAGTAGGGGAGAGAGCAACAACAAAAAACTGAAAAAAACCTCTGGAAAGACTCAGAAAAAGATGCAGGACATGTATGGCAGAGTGCAGGGACTCGGGTGGGATGGGGGCATGGAAAGGGAAGTGATTCTAGATTCAATTGAGAAATGATGTATGACCTATGGAAAAAGTTTAATAACAATAAAAAATAAAAAATAAAATTAAAATGGAGAGATCAGTGCAATTAACCATATTTAGAAACAATACAAAACAAAAATCACTTGTCAGTTAAAATAGTAAATTCAGGCTATAGACTATATTCTCTTGCTATAGTCTTAAGAATAACAAATCAATGAATTCAATCAATGCTCCTCGTAGCTCTGTAGCACAATCTATACATCCAATGATGTAAAGTGTGTCCATGAGTCTATGTGAGTTATAACCAGCTTCCTGGGACCACATTGATTCTTGGGATGACCATTTACATAGACAGTGAAAAGTGGAGGCCTTTTGGATTGGAGATACATATATGCATGTGTTATTTATGTTATTAGGTTTCTCTGTGGGGTGCACATGCCACTTTACACATGTGGAGGTAGGAGGGCAGCTTATGGGAGGGAGTTGGTTCTGTCCCTCCATCACGAGGGTCTGGGGGCCAAACTCAGGTTTTCTGGTTTGGCAGAAGCTCTTTCACCCACTGGGTCATCTCACCAGCCCTATTTTATTTGTTAAAATATTCTGTTGTATGTCATACATAAAATTTATCTATCAACTTAAAAGGGAATATGGAGTGCATTTTCCTTATCCATCTGGGATATCCCATGATCCTGACTCAATGTCTGAATCCAGGGATAGTCCTGAATCCTGCACACACACATGTGAAAAATTTTAACTTATAAATTAGGCACAAGAGATTAACAACATCTCATAATAAAAGTGGAATAATTATGATAACACAATAAAATTCCCTGCATCATTACTTTTATGCTTTTAGCCATTATTAAGTAAAATAAAGATTATTTGAGTACAAGTACTGTGGTCACTCAAGAGTTGATCTGATAATTGAGACAACTATTAAGTAACTAACAGGTGAGTAGCATGTATACACCATAGAAACACTATAAAACCAGAAGGGTCATCCCAGCAGGATGGCATGATATGATGAGATATTTGGATTATCCTCCTCATAGTAGCATTTAGTTAAATATTTATCAGTTGTCTGTCCAGGTTTGATTCCCAGCATCCACATAGTGGCTAATAACTAGTTCTGGAGGAATTGGTGGCCTCTTCTGACTTCTGTGGGCATTGCACGACATGGGTGCACTTACACGAATGCAGACAATGCACTAATACACATAAAATAAAATTTAAAAAATAATAAAAAGTATTTATTTTTATTCAATGTATGAGTGTTTTGCCTGCGTGTCTGTAAATGCACCTGTGTCATGCAGTGATCTTGTGGACTAGAAGAGGGTATCAGATCCTCTGGAATTGGAGTTATGGATGTTCTTAGCTGCTCTGTGGGTGCTGGGAACTAAACCCTGCTCTTCTGCAAGAGCAACCAGTGCTCTTAATGGCTGAGCCATCTCTCCAGCCTCAGTAATGTCATTTGATCATTTGGGTACAGTAATGTCAGTTCCTGATTTTATAACATATGCAGATTTAACACATATGACAATATAATATATATGAAAATGGATAGAGTGATCTTATTACAATGTTTATGTATTTTATGTGACTAAGTACAGTATTCTAAGTACATGTGAAAAAAATCAAGAATTGTACTTTCATCCTTAAAGCAATTATTTATAACAATATAGGGCAAGCAAATAATTTAAAACCAGTAGATAATTCAGATTACACTTAGGCCATAAATGATAATAGAAAGCATTTACTGAACACTTTCTATATTGCATTATTCCAGTTAATGTTCAAAAAAATCCTATAAAGTGTAACTTTTTTTTTCCATTTTACGATCCAGTAAGAGAAGTCTTAGGAAAGTAAATATTGGAATCTAAAGTAGAATTAGTCCTAGATCTGTCAGTATATAGTACTACAGTTTGCCCTGATCTGTAGTATAAGAATTTGATTCTAAAAAAAAAAGAATTTGATTCTGTTCATGGATTCAGAGATTCACTGAGGATCTTGGAATCTAACCTCTTAGGTTAAGAATCTCTCTCTCTCTCTCTCTCTCTCTCTCTCTCTCTCTCTCTCTCTCTCCNGACCCTAGCCTCCCAAGTTATGTTCACCTGAAGTGAAAAATCTTCAGTCACCCTCAAACAACCCTTGTCTCCCCATTCTTGTTTCAGAACTTTAGAACAGTAGGATCTTTAGCCCTATTGAGCACTAGCAATCACCATTTGTCTTTCGGGATTTTGGTGGTGGTGGTAGTTTTGGTTTCGCTATTTGGGACTAAACTCCCCAAATACCACTAAGCTACATACCTACCCCTAGACCATCTTTAAACACATGAGACTTCTCATATCTGCCTCTATTCGTGGCTTAGGTTGGTGGTGATCTATAGTTTAAGAGGCATGTAGAGACAGTAGGCACCACTGAGCTGCACACTCACACCCTCTAACTTTGATTGGATTAACATATTCAGATATAAACATATGGCATAGTCCTTGCTATTTCCAGAAGTTATTCCCTAAATGTATGTATTTGTTATATAATTAAAGGACAAAACTATGAAAAAAGTAATTTTTTAAAAGATTTATTTTAAATGGAATTCTGTTGTTGTTGCTGTTGTTGGAAACCTAACTGTTTCAGTGTTCCATAATTTACCATTTGTTGGCTGACTGATCTGTGTTCATCTCTTAATTAAATTTCTTTCTTGTCTTTCCAGCTTGATAAAACTGTTCACAGAATAACATACAATTATCTGAAATCCATAGCTCTCTTAAAACAGGAAATGTGGGTAAGATCTTAGACAGCATCTTACATTTGGTGGTGCTTCCTCTGCTCAACACCTCCACTGACAGAGCCCACCCATGTGCTTCCCAGTTCTTTTGTTGTTGTTGTTCCCTCCAACTTGTGTTGCTTCAACATATGCATATATGTGTCACACCTATACTAAAATTATGTCATCTGAAAACAAACTGTATGTTATTTCCAAATCATATTTCAGGATTCACATTTTTCCCTTTTAATTTTATATTACTCTAAAATATGCCTACATACCCTCCACCCATATACCAAGATTATAAAGTCTGAAAATAAGTGTTAGGTTAATTCTGGAATCTGTTAAGGGATTCAAATTATAAGAGCACAGTTGCTTTCAGGCAAAGAGGAATATAACATTAACATTGCTCAGTTTGCCTTACAACTAAGTACTTGGTGCTAACATCCGTAAATGAGGGATACCATTCATTGTTTGTTTTTCTGGAACTGTGCTACTTCACTTAGCATATCTTCTAGTTCCATCCATTTACCTGCAAAGTTCATGATGTCATCATTCTTTATCACTGTATACAACTCCATTGTGTAGATGTACCACCTTTTCTCTATCCACTTGTTGGTTGAGGGGCACTTGGGTTGGTTCTACCTCTTCGCTATTGTGAAGAGATCTGCAATAAACATAGATGTGCATGTATCTCTGCAGTAGGATGAGTCTTGTGGGTATATACCCAAGAATGGTATGACTGGGTCAGGTGGTAGGCTCATTTTGAGTCTTTATTATTTTTTTTCTGACAGGGTCTCGCTGGTCATAGCCCACCCAGGACATAGATCAGGCTGACCTCAACCTCTCAAGGATCCGCCTACCTCTGCCTTCCATGTCCAGGATTAAAGGTGCACACCACCATGCCCAGCTCATTTTGAGTCTTTTTTAAAAAAATTTTTAAATTAATTTTATTTATTTTTGTATGTGTATGAATGCACTGTCTGCATGCAAGTTTGTGCACCCATGTCGTGCAATGCCGCGGAGGAGAGAAGAGGGCGTCAGATTCCCCTGGAACTGGAGTTCTCCTGGAATTGGAGTTTCAGACGGTTCTCGCCCGCCATGTGGGCTGGGAATCGAATCCGGGTCCTCTGCAAGAGTGGTCGTGCTCCTAACCGCTAGGCCATCTCTCCAGCCCCTCATTTTGAGTCTTTTAAGGGTTCTCCACACTGCTTTCCACAGTGGTTGTACAAGTTTACATTCCCGTGGGGCATGGTAGCGCATGCCTTAATTCTAGCACTTGGAAGGCAGAGGCAGGCAGATCTTTGTGAGTTCAAGGCCAGCCTCGTCTATAGAGCGAGTTCCAGGACAGCTGGGGCTACAGGGAGACTCTGTCTTGAAAAGACAAACAAAACAAAACAAAACAAAACAAAAAACAAACAAAACAAGTTTACATTCCCACCAGAAGTGGATGAGAGTTCCTCTTTCCCCACAACTTCTCCAGCATTTGGTATCATTTGTTTTCTTTATCCTAGCCAGTCTTATCAGACTGAGATGATATCTTAAAGTGGTTTTAATTTTCATTTCCTTAATTATTAGCAATGTTGAACACTTTTTAAGATGTTTCTCAGCCATCTTTATCTTCTCACTTGTGAAGTCTCTGTTCGGCTCTTTACTCCATCTTTTACTGAGTCATTTGTTTTCTTACCTCTTTGTTTTTTGAGTAGCTTATATATTCTGGAAGTTAATGCTCTGTCACATGTATCACTGGTAAGGATTTCCTCCCACTCTGTGGGTTTTCTCTTCACTTCACTGATTATTTCTTTTGCTGTACAGAAGCTTTTGAGTTTAATCACATCCCATTTGTCAATTGTCAACGCTATTTCTTGTGCAGCTGCTGTCTGATTTAAAGTCTTCTCCTACACCTATGTCTTTCTTGTAGATTGGCTGCCAACATTTTTTTTTCTGTCATCTTCAGAGTTTCATGTTTCATGTTGAGGTCTTTGATCCATTTGGAGTTGATTTTTGTACAGAGTGAGAGGTAGTTTAATTTTATTCTTCTACAAGTGGTGATCCAGTTTTGCCAACACCATTTGCTGAAGATGCTGTCTTTCCTCCATTGAGTCTTCTTGGCCCCTTTGTCAAATACAAGGTAGCTGAAATTGTGTGTACTCAAGTTTGGATGTTCAATTTTATTCCATTGTTCTACAGGTCTATTTTTGTGCCAATACCAGGCTGTTTTTATGACTAGAGCCCTGTAATATAGTTTGAAATCTGGTATAGTGATCCCCCATATATTGCTCTTTTCACTCAGCATTGCTTTGGCTATTCGGGGTCTTTTGTTTTTCCATATGAATTTAAGGATTTTTTTTCCAAGCCTGTGAAGAAACTCATGGTGTCTTAATTGGGATTATATTGAATCTATATATTAATTTGGGTAGAATGGACACTTTTACTATATTATTTTTTCCAATCCATGAGCGTGGGAGGTCTTTCCATCTTCTGATTTCTTCTTCAATCTCTTTCTTTAGGGGTTTAAAATTTACATTATAGAGATCTTTGGTGTCTTTGGTTAGTTTTTTTTTTCCTAGATATTTTATTGTTTTTGAGGCTATCAGGAGTGGGAAGGTCTCCCTGTATTCCTTCTCCAACTGCTTGTTGTTGGTATAAAGAAAGGCTACTGATGTTTCTAGGTTAATTTTGTATCCTGCCTCTTTACTGAAACTCTGAATCATTTCTAGGAGTTTTCTGGTGGAGGTTTTTTTTTTTTGCATCCCTTAGTTAAACTATCTGGATGCTGATAAAACAGGTGTTTTAATTATATTTTGTGAAAGTTATCTTAGACCAGGGGTAGGATAATGCTTGAACTCTTCCACTGTGACAAAGCAGGACAAATGGTAGTAATGGAAGGATGCAGAAGCTAGCCATGGAGCCGGTAAGGACAGCCCTGCTAAAGGCTTCTATTTTCTCATTGAAATGGACGATCATGCAGCTGAGTCAGGTAGCTGTCTAGATGCGAGATACAGTCTGAAATGACCACTGTAGAGACTTAAAGGAGAATAATGTAGGACAACGGAAGGAGGAGTTGGTGGAAATGTAGCCATGCCAATGGGCAACTCATTCATTTGAAAACCAGGCGAGGACCCCACCTTGCACTATCCCTAAGTCCACATGTTACGTGTTTTCTGTGGGCTACTCCCTGTTCTGCACATGTGTCCTCAGAGACTGTAGCCACTCATGACCACTGAAGAACTGGAGGCATTGTTTTTTTTTCATCATCGTAGCTCTGAAGCTTTTTCTCTCTCAGCACATGATTTAAACAGAGTTATTGTGTGCAGGAAAAATCCTTTTCTACTTTGGGAACTGCCTCCATAAGACTTCAAAGCCCTGAGAGCTCCCCAAAGGCTCTCAAAGCTACAAGCCCTTCATTTTATACAGCCTATTTTTAGCAGGCATTGATTTCTTGCAGAAACTGTGCATCACGCTGCTCTGTTTCCTTCATTCATGTGCTCTTAAAAACGTTTTTGATGAACATTAAAAGGATAAAAAGTACCAGGAAAACTGGAAGGACATGTGTTCAGAAAACTGTCTCAGTTTTATGGGAGTCCCAGTGCTCTAACTGGAAAGGACTAAACTCAGAACCTACTTCTATCAGACAGGTCCTGCCATCTGGTCTAAGATCTTGGGATGAACTGTTTTCCCAGCGCACGATAAGAATACAGAGCAGAGCAGTGGGAGGGTATAGCTCCCAACTTGAAGCTTTTAGTTAGCATCACAGAATCTATAATCTTGTAGCACAGTAGGGAAAATCACATGTATTTAGAGAGGTCAAGGGCAATAGTCAAGGAAAAGTGATGCTAATGAAAGACCCCCAGAAACTGGAGTGGCTCTCACTCAAATCTCGGGATAGAACAACTCCCAAAAAATCAGCCAAAGACCATTCTCACTGCAATTACATGAGGTTTATTCGGGAAAAACCAGTGCACTGGGGTTGAACTCATAACCCACGCAGGGGCAGAGGAGACCGACCCCCAGGGACTGGGATAGGGAACTTTTAAAAGCAGAGATCTCAAGGTATGGGGAAATGGAGGAAGGGTTGTGTAATAGTAAAAAAAATCATCTCGGCACACAGGCCAGTGACACACAGGCGAGCGTGACTCAGTTAAGCACCACAAGGTATGAGGAAGCGGGGAGGGAAACCTTATAGCATATGTGACTTGTAGGCCTTATAAGATGGCGGTACCATGGTTCCTAAAGACAGATTTTAAGGGTGCATAAAACCTTGGGGCAGGGGTCCTTCACTAATTGGCAAAAGTCTCATTGATTGAGAAGGTTAGAGGGGGGAGGAGATGCCAGAGGCTCTTTTATTCCTTTGTGAAATTGTTCTCATTCACTTATGTCTTTAGAACTATGGGAAAGAGGAAATGGGTTTTAGAAACTGTCTAGGGGAGGATGGAGATTTTAAATGGAGGGAGTGAGAGGACTAGTGATGCAGAAGTACAAAAGCCAAATGGACCCATTTCATGGGTTATGTAAGGTTGTAGCCCACTTAAGTCAGGGATTTCAGGAAGCCAAATGAGGCAGAAGTCCTGAGAAATAATTACCCTGGCCTGTGCTCCTGTGGTCTGAGAAAAGTTGCTGCAATATCCTGCAATCATACCTCACCAGAGACCAGAACCAGTCTCTCTTGAGATGCTCCTACTGATACAGCCACAGACCCACCTACGCCCATTCCCCAATCTCTTTGCCCCCACTTCCTGTAAACTCACTTCCTTGTGTGCCTGGGTATAAAACTGTCATTTGGGGGACATTCTAATGCTGGTCATCCTAGTCCCGACACAGGGAGGCCAGCTGTCATGCTTGAAATAAACCCGAATTCCTTCTCATCGGAGTCCTGACATTTTCTCCTCTCTGCTCCCAGTCTCCCCTCAAAATGAACCTAACAAATGTGACCATGGGACTATGGAGATACAGTCAAAAGATACTAGTGCAGTGCACTTATGCCAGCGGTATACAGCACGACTATGGGCAGGATATGGGTGATGAGGGACGAGGGCTTGAGTTTACCACCTAGACTCAAACACTCCTTAGTTACTCGCCAGCATGCTGTCTTTGACAGAGCATTCAGTATTATTTTTTTCATAGCTTACACATTTTATTTTCCTTTCCTACTTGTTTTTTGTTTGTTTATTTGTTTGTTTTGAGACAGGACCTCCTCATAGCCCCAGCTGGCCTGGAACTTGGTTTGCCTGTCTATATTTCCTGAGTGCTGGGGTTAAATGGATTTAAAGGTGGGTGCCCCCATGCTGACTGACTTCCTTTCATACTTGAATCTGAATGAGGAGATTATATGCTATTGTTAACATGGCTCTGCCTTCTAAATCCTTGCCTGCCAAATAGCAAGCTTATTTGCTGAAAGAATGTTAAATGGTTCCCTTTTGTAAAAAAAAAAGAATAAAAATGTCAGGGATAACAAGTAGTCTAAGAGACAGAATAATTCCAGAAGCCACCAGGAAATTTCCATCCAGCCCTGTGAATTGAGAGATATCACACCATGCCCTCTGGTCCCCTCTTTCTAACTCTATAATATTGCTTTCCCCTCTCTTTTATGGTTTTAAAGGTAAGACTGTATAATGAATAGGAAGAATGCACTTTGGAAAATTAAAAGTGGTGATTCAAATAACAGACTTTATTAGGTAAGGAAATGGTGTTATTCTTTATAATGCATTTTCCATAAAAGTACTGTTATTTCCAATGAGATTATCGGTAGGAATTATTAAAGGCACTAAATTCTTTCTTGTTTTCTTTCTTTGATATATTGTGACTAAAGCATTGTATGGATAAAAAGCTGTGACTGATGAGTAGATTTCCTCTAGAGAAACTGCAGGTAATCTCAAAATGAACACATGCAGTGCTATTTCCTGGAAAATGAGTTTTTCTTTTGTTAAAAAGAGGGCTGAGTAGCAATGTGTCTTAGGATTTTCATGGATGTACGTAGGGTCACCAACAGTTTAAACTAAATACATAACAATATTTGAGAAGTCATGAAGTGACTGAACATCCTGGAATGCAGTAAATTAATGTTCAAGGATTTAATTTAATTTAATTTTTTGACACAGGATTTCACTGTATAGACCTGCTTAACTTAGAACTTTCTATGTAGACAAAGCTGGTTTGAAACTCACAGAGATCCACTTGCCTCTGCCTCTTAAGTGCTGGGATTAAAGGTGCGCACCACCATGCGTAACAATACTCATGATACACAAACAAAGCATCTTTTATTCTTTCACAGCCTTTGCTCTTGCACAGAGAATTCCCTCTGGAAATGCTGCCACCTTTCTGTGATGGTTTATATTGATCATTATTAGCCTTACAGGATCCAGAACCACTCAGGAGAAAATCTTGGTATGTCTACTTTCTGGTTAAAGAGGTGGAAAGACGAACCCTACATCTAGGTGGCAGCATTTCATGGGTGGGCACCCCAGGCTGCATAAGGAGAGAGCAGGTGGATTTCTGCTTTCTGACCATCAGTGCAGCGTGACCAGCTGCCTCTGACTCCAGTTGCCTCCCCTGCCACAATGGTCTGTGAGCCACATTGTAAGAGAAAACAAGCCTTTCCTTCAGTTGCTTTCCATATATTTTGTTGCAGAGCCAAGACAAGTAATTAATACAATTTTCTTTGTGCATTTTTTCTTGGAAAATCTGCCTCTCTGGCTTGGTTGTATGCTTGTGAGTCAGAATTAAGAGGTCAGATGAAAATGGCCAAGCAGGGAACTATTTGGGGCAGAATGTCAACTCCATAGTCCTTGACAAGCCTGGTCATGGGGGAAAAAGAAGACCATGTTGCAGGAGCAGGGAGGTGAGGGTTCCGCACAGGAGACCCCAGGAAAGATGCTCAGTGACTCTAAGCGGCAGAGGTTAGAAGGAAGAGCACAGGATGATAGCTCCTGCTGAAATATAGAAGAAAAGGACCACAACACACAAAATAAAACGATTATACAACAAGCCTTCAATTTACATTCACTTGGATGGTTTCATTCACACCCATCCTTGAGGCTGCTGGTTACCTGGGAAACTTTGAGGAATGCCGAGTCTTTTCTCTCATGTCTCCATGTAGTAAAAATCACCCATGCTTTGTGCTCAGGCAAATTTGCCTTCAAACCCTCACTCTGTATCCTCACAGATGTGTGACCATAGACATATTATATAACCAATGTGCAATGATTTCTTTACCTACAAGATGGAAAATGACCTCTTCATTAGGGTTTGGTAGAACAATTGAAATTGGCTGATACCTCAGTCTCAGTATAGTCAGTGTAACTGTCATACTGTGCTTGTCTTCCACATCTCTGTTGCTTCTATGACCATTTAGTCTCTTTCACTGATCAGGTCACTATCTGCTTTCACTATTTTCAGTGGTATGATGCTGAAAAGGAAGATAGGAGCCAAAGAACAATATTGGGAAGTATCTTACATCCACTGTATTTTTCCCTCTGGAAGGTTATCCTAGTTCTTAAAAACACCAAAAAGAAATGAGGAATAACCCACATATCTGAGAGTAAAGGAATCAGTCATTATTCTTTTTAGGATGCTGTGTTAATTCATCTGGCTGTTTTGACTGCCACAAATTCAATATCTTGTAAAAACAATAGGACTTTATTTCTCATTATTTCTAGAACCTGGAAAGACAAAGACCAGGGTACTGGCAGGTTTGGTATTTTCTGGAAATGTGTTTCATGTTTGTAGATGTTGCCTTCTTCCCCCTTTCTCACATGTCCGAAGGAGTTAGCTAGCTTTGGGGATTCCTTTGGTAAGAGCCCTGGTCCCTTGCATGAAGGACTTGCCCTGGAAAGTTAATCACATTCCAGAAGGCCCCACTCAGAATCACCACTTCAGGGGTTGCAATTTTAACATATGAATTTGGGAGTGAGGTGAATATAAACATTTAGACCATGGCAGGATTTTTGAGACAAAACAAATAGCAGGGGGATTTTCTAAGATTTGCTTTTCAACATCTTAGGTGTTAGAGAAAGATTTCTCAACTGCATGATATTATTTATGTTACTCACAACTTATAGAGCTTTTGAATGAGAAGACATTATGGAAGAAACCTTAGCCAGCACAGTGTATTGAGATGATAGTCTATGTACAGGCTTTTTACAGATTAATTTATCTAATTATTACAATACACAAAAGGTAGATATATTTTTGTTTTTGTATGTGAAGAGATGGGAGTTTAGAGTAATCAGATGTCTTCTTGCTCATGAACACATCGCAAAGAGCTACTATCCACATTGATATCAATTTGACTTTAAATGTCTATGTTCTATTTAACAGGCAAGTAAAGCAAGTTGAATTTGAACAGGACTTCTTTGAGATTGTTTTCTCTCATTCAGTTGGAGCTGGACTATAGATTGTTTGCACAGAGATGTTTATTACTTCATAGTTTTGCCTTTCCCTGTCTTCCTTTCACTGGGATTCACTTGCCTTATATAAACTTTGGATGCAATTGAACTAATACACAAACCCAGCAATGGCATCCCAGTTTCTGGGGTGGGAACAAAGGAAGCTGCTTTATTTTAAAAACCCTGTGCTCATGGCAGAGAACTACATGAAATTTTAAATGTGGACTGACATGAAGGCATTTGCCAAATATATGAAGATTCCATAGACTTGAAAGCCATTTATTTTCTAGTGAGACTAGAGAGTAAGAAAGACTTTCGAAAGACATGGAGGACTGTGGGTAGGCCGCCGAGATTTGTGGCGGGGCCCACTTAATCCTAGGATGATCTGTGTGGAAAACACGTGCAGGAAAGCACTCCACGTGGACACATGTTGAGGTCCAAATGCAGAGAGAGATTTTATTGCAAAATTTCTGGTTATATAGCGAACGTGACGCAATTCTCAGGGCAGAATCCTAAACCTTTTCATCACTACATCCCACCCCATGGGTGTGGCCAGGGAGGTCCCATTGGCTTAGAATGCAACCCATCTTAACTAAGTTTTCCCACAGAGGACTAGATGACAGTCTCAATTTCACCAACAACATAAAGGAATTTAATTTTGTCTTCTTAGTTTCTCCAGGTCTCAACCTGAACCAAACCAGGCTCTGTCATCTCTCTTGCCATCACTGTAACTGAAAGTTTTGTCAGTCACTGAAAAGTCATCTTTTCCATCTGGGACATCCTCAGCACCACGGACAGCAGCACGCTAACCTAGAGAACAGTGGTTCCATAGTCCTTGAGATGGCAGGGACAGAGATCTTTTGATTTATGTTAGAGAATGTTATTCTGAATTAAAGGGAAATAAACAAGATTCTATGATATAATATAGATAGAATTACATATTAAAAGGAGAAATGATGGATATTACTTGGGGAAATAAAAGAATGTCTTAGAACTTAAAGAAAATAAGTAGACCTAAAGGAGTGTAAACAGAACTGCCACAACAAAGTTAATTTGATAAACAGACACGTTGTCAAACTACCTGCTAAATATTTATATTTATATCTACATATTAGTGCTGATGTCAGCCTTAATCAGAAAAGCTTCTCTTTGTAGTGGCAATGGTTAATGGAGACCCTTAACTGGTTGAAATGCTGAGAATAAACAACTCTTCAGTGCTCACCCTTAAACTTTGTTCTTTTATGGAGCTCACAAGGATGAGAGAACTTTTCAGAAGAGGAGGCAGAAAGGATGGAGGTGGCAGAGGGTGGGGGGATGCTGTGAAGACCTGGACTCTGCACTCACGGCAGCTGTGGTTACCTGCCCAAAACCTGCACAAGATCAGGCCAGTGCATGGGGAATTCCTGGAACTTCAACCCTAGCTGAGGAACTATTGGCAATTCATGGCTCCTGGGGGTGGGGGAGTCGTTTTTCTTTTGGAATGTGGCCACTAGTAGATTACTTTTGCTCATTAGTCATAAATAATTGGATTCAGTGGGCTATTACCAAAACAAAGAGGAAATAAACTTGGGAGGGGCAGGTTTGGGGAAGGATCTGAGACAGGGGGAGGGAAGAGTTGGGGTATATATAATCAAGATACATTGTATATATGTGTGAAACCCTCAAAGAATAAATATAAATATTAACTAAAGCAAATTAAATAAAAGCTATTGCATTACCCATGGTGTGGTATAGGCAAGGGACTAAGTTCTTATATAACACATAATAGCGAAAAATTCCTAGAGGATAAAATGTTAATTTAAAATATAGTAAAAAAGAGAGATGGGCCAGGCGTGGTGGTGCACGCCTTTAATCCTAGCACTCAGGAGGCAGAGGCAGGCAGATCTCTGTGAGTTCAAGGCCAGCCTGGTCTACAGAGAGAGTTCCAGAACAGCCAGAGCTACAGGGAGACCCTGTATCAAAAAGACCAAAGAGAGAGAGAGAGAGAGAGAGAGAGAGAGAGAGAGAGAGAGAGAGAGAGAGATTTGAAATTCATTTGGTTCTTGTTCACTTTGTTACCATGGGGGCTACATACCTTTTATAGATCTAACAATATAATAGCTTGGGAATTTTAATTATTATTTCTTCTTACTGTGTAGCTACCAGTGTTTAGGAAAATTCCTTTAATTCTTCTGGGTTTACTTCCTCCTGATAAGGAACAAGTAGCAGGAATTCTGGATCCCTGAGTCCAGCGACTCTCCCTTTCTGTAGCTTTTGGCTTTTTGCTAATTCAGATTGATACTGGAGCAGCATTTCAACTTGTCCTTTTGTCAGCAGTCAGCAGAGTCTGGTGTTACCCATGTTGCCTGCATGTAATTAGATTTATATGAGTCCCAGCAAATGGAGATGTTTGAGGTCTTGCTGGCAGCCTCATATTGATGAGAATTTACTTTTACCTGACTTAATGGTGTCCCACAGAGTACAGAAATGGTAGTTTCACTTTCCTGAGAACATCAGGAGATCTGAGTAGCATTTATGGCTTCCTGAATAATTAAGCTGGCACTAGGATAAAATTTCTTTCTGTAGCCCCTAAGTCCTCTGTGGCCACAAAATAGATTATACTTCCTTTTGGTACTTTTTCCTCTCTCTCTAGTATAAACCCACATCAACTGCAGGAACTTAACCCCTCCACAAGCCCAGTGAGTCCTGCAGTGCAGTTTGCATCCTGCTGTAGATTTGTCAAATATCTGGCTGCCTCATTCACCAGGATGCTGTTTCTGAGGCCTGTAACCTGGTGGATCTTCCAGATTCCCTTTCTCCCTTTCCCTCTCCCTCTCCCCATCTCTTCCTCTCTTTTACTGTCTTTCTCACTGTTTTTCAGCCATGCAGGGGGTATGGTGCTATTTCTGTTTCCCCTCAATATAACTGAACTCAGGCTTTATGAAGGCTTGGGTCAACACGAAAACAATTTGGGGTGTGTAAATGGACCTCAAATGACAGCTGCAAATTTGACCTCAAAGTTCTACAGCAGGTCATATTTCTGCAGAGGTTCAACTTTACTTCTATCTGGCAGGGCCACTTTTATCTTCCTTCTCCTTCCTCCTCTCTTCTTTCTCCTCTCATTCTCCTCTTCCTCCTCCTCTTCCTCTTCCTCCTCCTCTTCTTCCTCCTCCTCCTCTCTTCTTCTTCTTCTTCTTCTTCTTCTTCTTCTTCTTCTTCTTCTTCCTCCTTCTCCTCCTCCTCCTCCTCCTCCTTCTCCTCCTCCCTCTTCCTTTTTTAAAATTCAGAGTGCTATTTATGCTTTGCTATACATCAATGATCATTCTCAACCATGGGTTTTCCTAGTTTGTTTGATACATTTTTAAGTCCCAACTATCCTATTTATTTATTTATTTATTTATTTATTATTTATTTTTGTATGTGTATGAATGTACTGTCTGCATGTAGGTTTGTACACCTGTGTCGTGCAATGCCGCGGAGGTCAGAGGTCAGAAGAGGGTGTCAGATTCCCCTGGAACTGCAGTTCTCCTGGAATTGGAGTCTCAGCTGCCGTGTGGGTGCTGGGGATCGAACCCGGGTCCTCTGCAAGAGCAGTCGGTGCTCTTAACCGCTCGGCCACCTCTCCAGCCCCCAACTACCCTCTTTTTTTAATGACCTTTTCAAGTTTAAGCTTTTATCTTTTTCTGGAGTTTATTCTAAATATTTCTCTTTCAGGGATGATCTGTGAATGGTCACCTTTCTGAGTTTACTGAGATCTACAATTTTCTTATTTTTCTTCTTTCTTGAATGTTAGTTAAGTCTAAGATTCTGGCTGTATGTAATTTTCTTTAGCACATATTCTTTTACTAGGTTTAATGGACTCTCCTCCAACATATCTTTCTATTCGTCTCTTTCAGAATTCTTTTCAAACAGACTCTGGGAATTTCAGGTCGGTCCTCTATGTCATTTAATTTTTTTTTCATATTTAATCTATCTTGGCTGTTTTTATTTAATCCTTGAGAGCAATCCTCAGCTCAATTATTAAACTTATTCACTTTCCAATTACGTTCCTTATGCAATCAGTCTAAATGATACATTTTTCCTTTAAAAATATACACATTTTCAATATTTAAAAATATATATTTAAATTCCCAAAGTCCCTAATCTTTTCTTTTCATGATTTCTTACCTTCCAAAATATGAAGTTATCTATAGTATTTATTGAAAACCTTTCCTCCCTGTGCTCTATAATGTTGTCTGCATAACTAGTTCTTTGGGTATTAAGTTCCCTCTGTTCCCCAGTGAAGTGTATTGTTCTGAGTCTCCCAGAGAAACAGCAACAAATGTCTTCTACTCCAAGTGTTCTGGTTAGTGAACTATTCAAGAGAAGGAACTGTGGTTTGTTGGCAACTCCTGTGTTTGTCTGTGACTCTCTGATTCAAAGTCCTTTTGGTTTTATAGAACAAACAAGAACTTGAGAAGGCACTCATCAATTTTAGTTACAAGGGCTTTTAGGTCCATGAGCCATGTCTAAAGACTCCTGTCAGTCAAGTTTGTTGTTCTTATCAGCTTAGCACTATTATTATTTTGGTAGCCATGATAACGGTTCCATTTGCCTTCATGATTAATTCTTCTACTTAGCTTCTTCTCCTTAGCTTCTCCGTAATCTCAGCTTCACAGAAGTGCAGGGTTTCATTTTAGTGGTGGTGTCTGCAGCCTTCACTTGGGGCTCTGAAACTGGCTTTTTCCTTCATGAGCATGTTTTCAATGTTTTGCTGAGAGACCATTCATTGGGTCTTCTTGGTGAGTATTGTTCACGGAGGATGCGCCTGCCATTCATGATGAATCCACCGCAACGTGCCAGTCTTCCTAAATTCAACAGATACCTGCATTTTACCTTTATCTCTGTGGACCACAAGCTACATTCAACCAGCTGAATGTGATTAAGGAACTCTTTGATTATCCAGGGTAATAAATTCCTCAGTGAAGATGTGTCTCTCCTTGAACTAGAACACCCAGGATCCATCCTTACATGAGTTCTCTGTGTTGCTTTTCCAATGCGTTTGTGGAAATGTACAGCTATTTTAGTGTGTAAGCTTTCTCTTGAGTTTGCCTTTGTAATTAGGATTGCAGTGAAAGTTGGGATGGATTCTTATGACATCAATGAGAAGGCGAGAAGAGTGTGATGCCGTCTGCATTATAATTTCCGTAAGAGGTGGACTGTGGTGGTGCTGTGCCAACCTTGCAATCACCTGAACAAAAAGCCTGATTTTTAAAATTTAGTTTTTTTAATTGATGCTTTGTGTATTTCATACATCATTTTCCAATTCAGTTCAGGCATATATCCCTTTCCCTTCCCCCCACCCCTACCCATCCCAGATCATGCATTCTGCTGTAACTTTTCTGCATCTTTCTCTGTTTTTTTTTTTTTTTTTGTTTTCATTTTTTTAACAATAGGTGCTAATTTGTGAGTACAAGCATCCTTCATGTAAAACCAATTTGCAAGCAGTTGTGCCCAAACCCACACAGCTCATGGGTCCCACCATCCAGCGGGGGGGGCTTGTATGTTCAATCAAGTTGATCACATGAGTGTCCAGTCTATATTGTTGTAGTTTCACCATTCACCCCAATCGCAGCCCTTACATTCTACCACGCCCCCTCTTCCACAGATTGTTCCCTAGGCTTAGAAAAGGGGCACAGGTGGATGAGAAGCAAAACAGTCTACTTTCTCTGGAGCTGTTGTCTTGGTCTCTGGTCAATTCTGGCTGTTTTCTTTCATGGGCTGACAGCTTGCCCAGGCATAATCTTTTGATCCTACTAATGAAGCACACGCAATTAGATATATAGGTATTTAAGCAGTACTAATTGTTATGGTAGGTTACTTTGGTATAGACACAGATGTTTGGATGGTATGTTAATCCATGAATTACATTTTCTTCTGTTAAGTATGACAGGGTCTTCCTGTGGTTTATAACATCTCCTAACCATTAGAGGATGTAAGCTTGAAAGGAAGCCAACCGACGAAGTAAGGAGCATTAAAATTTAGTTTTTAAGAGCAGGCCCGAATGCAGAGGATACTCATTCCCCAAGATATCTCTTAGAAATGTCTATCTCCTGGAATTGTGCTGAGAGAACTGTCTCTTTGGAACTCTAGTCAGGCTCCAGCAATAATTTTACTCAAAATGGTTTCTCCAGCTTCAACTGGGGAAGCTTGGCTCCACCTTAATCTTAACAAGCCATTCCAGCTTTTCATCTCTAGTTCTAGAATATCACATTCATGCAAGACAATAGTTCTTTGCATCTTCATTGTACAGTGGAGATGGGTGCTGCGCCTTTCAGTGCTTTGGGATGTTAGTTCTTTTTTTTTTTTATTAATTTTATTTCTGTATGTGTGAATGTACTGTCTGCATGCAAGTCTGTGCACCCGTGTCGCGCAATGCCGCGGAGGTCAGAAGAGGGTGTCGGATTCCCCTGGAACTGGAGTTTCAGATGGTTCTCGTCCGCCATGTGGGTGCTGGGGATCGAACCCGGGTCCTCTGTAAGAGCAGTCGGCGCTCTTAACCGCTAGGCCATCTCTCCAGTCCTGGGATGTTAGTTCTTAAGAATACCCACATCTGTTCATTCAGTATGTTTTCAGGTAGAGTACCAATTGAGGTTGCCAAGGAAATAAGATCAGGTGCCCAGGTCACAAGACACAAGATCACATGGTTTTGCGAGGGTTTATTAAAAGTCATTAGTCCAGGCTGGGGAATGGTGGTGCACACCATTAATCCCAGTACTCAGGAAACAGAGGGAGGTGTATCTCTGTGAGTTCAAGGCCAGCTTGGTGTACATAGTGAGCTCCACGACAGCCAGAGAGAGCTACAGGGAGACCCTGTCTCAAAAAGGCCAAACAAAGTCATTAGTCCAGATTCTGTCCATTTTCTGAAAGCTATTCCTACAGTAATTCCCAGGGACGGGGTGATGCTGTCTCCAAGCACTTCATGGTCACTCTCATTGGATGGAGCAGTGGTTTACTTCTACTGACAAGAAAAAGGAGCATTTGGTTTGGGGCACCTTCTCTCAGTGTTTCTGTTTCAATTCTTTGCACCTTCTCTCTCCCAGGTGCAGCTTTAGTTTTCACAGCCAAGAGTCTTGTGAACCTCAGCTGTTTTACCACTCAGCGACTGCAGGATCTTGCTCTGTTTCAGTTACACCAGCTGCAGCTGCATAGAGATTTAAGTTGTTTAAGGGAATTATAGAGAGGATAGAGGAGGTGGCTTATTCAGAAAAGTGCTTCTGTATGGTCATAAAACCTGAATTCAGGGGGCTGGAGAGATGGCCTAGCGGTTAAGAGTGCTGACTGCTCTTGCAGAGGACCCAGGTTCGATCCCCAGCACCCACATGGCAGCTGAGAACCGTCTTTAACTCCAGTTCCAGGGAATCCAATGCCCTCTTCTGATCTCTGCAGCATTGCACAACACAGGTGCACAAAACTGCATGCAGACAGTACATTCATACACATAAAAATAAATAAATTAATTAAAAAAGCCCCTGAATTCAGATGCCAGCATCTGAACAATAAGCCAAGTATGGTATGCACACCAGTAATCTGAGTGCCGGGAGGTGGGGGCAAGAGGACCCTTGGGCACCCTGGACAGCCAGTCTAGGTGAATCAGCTCTAGGTTCAGTAAGAGATAATGTCTGAGAATGTAACATAGAGATTTGGAGAGGAAGGAATCAAACATTGACCTCTGGCCTACACGTGTGCACACATACATGTACACACACAAAACAGGTATGCACATGTACAATACACACACACACACACCAATTATAGAAGGTTTATGGTTTTGTGGGAGGAAAACCTCACCACAGAAACATCTGACAAAGCATTGATTTCCAGAATATATAAACTACTCAAAAAACAAAGAAGAAAGAAAACAAATGACCCACTCAATAGATGGAGCAAAGACCTGAACAGAGACTTCACAAGTGAGAAATTAGAGATGGCTAAGAAACACCTTTAAGAAGTGTTCAACATCACTAATCATTAAGGAAATGCAAATCAAAACCACTTTAAGATATCATCTTACTCCAATAAGACTGGCTAGGATTGTTGTCAAGAAAACAAATGATACCAAGTGCTGGAGAGGTTGTGGGGAAAGGGGAACACTCATCCACTGCTGGTGGGAATGTAAACTCGTACAGCCACTATGGAAAGCAGTGTGGAACCCTTGGAAGACTTGGAATGAACTTGCCACCCGACCCAGGCATACCACTCCTAGGCATATACCCTCAAGACTCACCCCACCACAGAGATACATGCACAGCCATGTTTATTTCAGCTCTCTTCACAATAGCAAGGAGCTGGAACCAACCCAAATGCCCCTCAACTGATGAGTGGGTAGAGAAAATGTGGTACATCTACACAATGGAGTTCTATGCAGCAGTAAAGAAAGATGACATCATGAGATTTGCAGGAAAATAGCTGGAGCTAGAGGACATCATGCTGGGCGAAGTAACACAGTCCCAGAAAAAAAAATGATGAATGGTATCCCTCATCTGTGGATGCTAGTGCCAATTACCTAGTTGTAAGTATTTCTTGTTCATGGTCCCTTGAGTTTTTGTCCAAAGCAGTTGGGAGTGATGCATATTGGAAACAACAACAACAACAACAACAACAACAGAAAGGACTGCATTGAAGAACTGACTGAAACAGTGAACTTATGCTCAAAACAGTCAACTTCCTCAAGGAGAATATTGAGAAAGACTGAGAAAGAGCATATTTGGCAGAATGCATGAGCTCTGGTGGGGTGGGGGAATGAGGGAGGGACACGGGTCTAGATTTGATAAAAAAATTAAAATAAATAAATAAATTAAGAAAAGAAGGTTTCTGGTTTGTTTCTGTGTCTCAAGTAGAGAATTTAACTTCCTTCCAAATCCATCATTTCGTTTAATTTAGCTATGAGCTTCTTGGTACAGTTAGACCTAGCCAACCCATCCCATAATCCTAATATTTATGAAAAGCACTTCGCTGTGCTAATGCAATTGACATTTGGTTTGGCTAAATCATGATGAAAAAAGCATTGTGACCAGGGATCGTCCTTGAAGTTATTTCAAAACTTTGAAGTCTTCTAATCCAACAACTAGGCAGATAGTTCTACATTCTTAACCTTGTTGATTTGCTAGCTGCATTTTTTAAATGCCAAATTCTTTAGTAGACAGCAGCATCCACAATGGCTACTTTAATTATAAAGTCATTTGACATCTTAGATACTCTTGAAATTGGGGAGGTAATGAAGAGAATGGTTTATAGAGAAAAACTTGAAATGACTCTTAGAGCAACATTGAAAACAATGGTTAAAGGAGTTGTTTCTTCTTTCATGTTCTAGATGGTTATACCAGCGAGGAGTCTGGGAGCTATCACCCAAACTGCTGCCCAAGGGGGAGCTGTATCTGTAATGATTAACTTCTTTTAAATAAAGTTTTATCCAAAAATTTATTGCACTTTAAAAGGAAGTCACCAAGAACAATAATGGCATTATCTCATTCAGCATATACAAAAATCAATGTCCAGTCATGTCCAATTCCCACTGCACTATAGGTCAATGGAATCACAAAGAAAGCCTGATTCTCACACTCACTACCCCAAAGGGTCAGACTTATTAGCCTTTTATAGAATATATAAGTGATTCCTGCTACTTCAATACATAGAAAGTTAAATACATGCATCCATCATGAAAAAAATATAAAATTATGCTCCTTTTCTTTTCAAATTACCCTTTCTTGTTCTCAATTCTAAATATTATAGTATACTCATACACGTATTTGTTTACAGATAGACATGTATTCATTACAGGCTAAAAACTGCATATGAAGGAAAATGTGTATGCATTTTTTTTTACTTTCTGAGTTTGGATGACATCACCTCATATTATATATATTCTAATATTATAACTTCAGAATCACACCATTTGTTATGGCTTGAAAGTAGTGTCTCCTACGAGGCTTATGCATGAACACATGGTGTTGACAAGGTGTTGACAAGGTTGTTTAAGGGGGTGGTGGAACCCTTAGGATATGGGGCCTGCCTGGCAGAAGGAGGTCTGTGATGAGGAGGCTTGTGTAGGGAGGGTTATAGCCCCTCCTGGCCCTTCCTGCACCAACTTGAAATTGTGAGCTAAAATAAATCCCTGCCCTGAGCCTCTTCTGCCAGCATTTTATTCAGCAACAAGAAGTAACTAACACACCACCTTGGAAGTAATCCTCTCTAGCCAGTGGATGTACAGTGGCCTGTAGCCTCCCTCTCAACATGCATGAATCTAAAGTGTTGACACTGGGAGACTTTAGGATATAACAGGAAAACAGAGCCACTCCTACAATAGACATCCAGAAGAAATAGCAGAAGGATAGTTTCTCCACTGTGTGTGTGTGTGTGTGTGTGTGTGTGTGTGTGTGTGTTTGTGTGTGTGTGCGCGTGGGTGTTGGCATACATGTCAGAGGCCATCTGTAAGTGCTGTTCCTAGGAGCTTGTCTACCTTAGGTTTTGAGACAGACTCTCTTACTGGGACCTGGGGATTGCCCAGATAGCTAGGCTGGCCATCGGTTGACTCCCAGTATCCTGTCTCTACTTCTGTAGTGCTGGAATTACAAACGTGAATCACACATCCGGGTTTTTATGTGACGGATGCTGGGGATCAACCCTGCTCCTTGTGTTTGCCAGGCAAGCACTTGATAGTCTGTGCTATCTCCTGGCTCTGTCTTACTTTTTCTTCCAAATAATTTAAGGTAAACACTTCTAGGTAGCAGGTTTGTGTCCCAGTATGTAGGAACCTGGAAAGTGTAATAATCTTGGCTTCCCCGTGTATAGAATACAGTGAAGTATACTACGCAGGTCTATAGTGAGCTGAGCGGGTTCATCAACAACATCAGCCACAGTGACCGTTCCTTTCTCTGTTGCTTTGGATACAAAGGTGTGTTTTATGTCCTTTCCACAAAGTGATTTGACAGAGATATTTGAATTCTGATGTGGCAGTTTCCATTAAAAAATTCTATTTGCTGTATCTAGTTTAAAAAGATATATCCTATACTAGTACAAAGAATATATATTTTTCTCTAAGTCTTTCATCTTTTTTTGTCTTGAGTCAATGGCATGCTTTTTTTTTTTTTGAGACAGGAATTCTCTGTAGCCCCACTTGCCCACTTGGCCTGGAACGCTCTATGTAAGACCAGGCTGGCCTCAGGCTCACAGAGATCCATTTGCCTCTGCCTCCCAAGTGTTGGGATTAAAGATGTGTATTACCAGAGTGTGGTGGTGTACACCTTTAATCCTAGCACTCAGGAGGCAGAGGCAGGCAGATCTCTGTGAGTTCAAGGCCAGTCTGGTCTTACATAGAGAGTTCTATGTCAGCTGGGGCTCCTGGGAGACCCTATCTTAAAAAGACCAAAAAAGAAAAAAAAAAGACATGTATCAGCATGCCCAGCTGACTTATTTTTGAAACACACAGTCACTATCAATTCTGCTTAGTTAATAGTTAATAATTATTTTTCCCAAGGAACTTGAAATTATACTTTATGACATACTTTATGACATATGCTCCATAAACACAAGCAGTTTCTTCTGAACTCTTTATCCTATTTCCAGGATTTATCTAGAAGAGTAAGATAAATATAATTTTCATGTTATAATTCATCTTCATATCTGATAGGATAAATTATTCTAATCCTCTAGTTCTTCATTAACATCTTAGAAGTTTTATTAACTTATTCTTTGGATATTCCTTTTAAATGTAGCTTGTCAACTTCTATTAAAAATTCTTGGGTCTTTTATTATGATTAAATTAACTTTATAGATTAAATTGGAAGGTTTGATCTTTATGGCACCAGGTCTCCTGTTCGATACCGTCAAATATCTCTCAATTTATTCAGGGCTCATTTTATGCCCTTCAATAAAGTTTTATAGCACTTTCAAAAAAAGGTCTTGCATATAACGTTCCTTCCTAGAAACCTCCCAGTGCCTGCTTCTTTTATGGTAAATAGGATATTTTATAGGAAATATATTGATTGTGGCATGTTTCTCTTGGACTGGGTTTCCTAGCTGAAATATATCTTTTTAGCTTAATGGGTAAAGCTTATGTATTTTTTTCAGAACTGAGAAAAGCCTGCATCTATGACAGGAAAGCTGAACTCACATCTGAATGATTAATCACTTCTTCAGAAACACAAATAACTAGAAGCCACAAAAGGTCTGTAAAGATAGAAACCTGAGACAAAAGTTGAAATGCAAAAGACAGAAAAGTACTAATATTATTTATAGGCAGACTTTTTTTTTCTAATAGAGGAAAAGATGATTTCTATAGTAGAAATACAGGCAAGGGTCAAGAATAAATAGTTTGCATAGATACAAAGAAGCACAAACCTTCAATAGAAGTGAGACCATGATCAGCTCATTAATAAATAACTAAAGTTAATCTGAGCACTAGAATTTGCCTTCTATGAACCTGGGAAGCAGGTGACTGATCCTCAGTGCTGTTACTGGTTTGGAGAAAGGTAATCTTGTATACCCTGGTCTTTTCCAGAACACCATTTAGTAATATATCATGAACCTAAAGCTCCCTATATTTTGATCTAACAATCACTCTTTTCTAATTTATTTCTTTATTTTATTTTATTTCTTTCTTTATTTTTTTGGTCCTTTTTAGACAGGGTCTCCCTGTAGCCCCAGCTGTCCTGGAACTCACTATGTAGACCAGGCTGACCTTGAACTCACAGAGATCCGCTTGCCTCTGCCTCCCAAGCTCTGGGACTACTGGCATGTGCAACCACACCTGGCCTCTCTTTTCTAATTTCTTTTTTTAAATTTTATTTATTTTTGTATGTGTATGAATGTAATGTCTGCATGCATGTCTGTGCACCCGTGTCTTGCAATGCCGCGGAGGTCAGAAGAGGGTGTCAGATTCCCCTGGAACTGGAGTTCTCCTGGAATTGGAGTTTCAGACGGTTCTAGGCCACCATGTGGGTGCTGGGGATCGAACCCGGGTCCTCTGTAAGAGTGGTCAGCGCTCTTAACTGGTAGGCCATCTCTCCAGCCCATCTTTTCTAATTTCTAAGATACACATTATTGAGGCATCTTAGTGGTTGTATATAACTGCAAAAGATTCAGTAATTAAATAATTTGCTAAAAGCTAGTGTAAACAAAGCTGATAAGTTACAGAACTCAGTGTTCTAAATGTGAAAATGTGCACTGTAAATTTAAGAAAATAAAAAGTTCTTTAAACCTATTTGATTATAGACTTATTTTGTGGGGGAATGAATTTAACAGTCAATTAGATGGTTATGCATTATATTTGGGCAATAGGGACTTGATGACAATATTATGGAAATTTATAGCTGATTGAGCTGTAAATATATTTGTAACAATACTGAAAAACACAGAGAAACCTAGTTAAGATGCCAAATGTTTAAAAATTGGTGGTATTTAAGCAGTTCAAGGACATCAACTGAATTGAGTATTGTAACAATTAAATGTGCTTTGGAGAAATAATTAAGCAAAGAAAAATGTTCATGATATTTTTTAATTTGAAAACTAAGGCTATAAAGCTCTCAGTATGGTATGTAATGCACTTTGGAGAATACATATATATTTAGATATTTTATATATTCATAGAAATATGTGCAGAAGGAGTGAGTTATCAGAATGTTAATAGGTATAATTGTTGACATGTGATTATTTGCGATTATAATTTCCTGTCTTGATTCATTTGTTTTTCATTTAATGGCCACAAACTACCTCTATTCTAAGAAAAAATGTTACTTTTAAAAGTTATTAGCATAAGCCATCTTTTATATTTCTGTAAGTTACTGTTGAATGTGTTTCCTCCCCCCCTGTTCCTCTTTTGTCTGTGGTCTCTGTACAGTTCTGTTCATGTTGCCAATTATTTTTAAATATGACTGCAGTTATTCGTCTATCCAGCTGTTTTTTTTTTTTTTTTTTTTTTTGATATTTTTGAAAACAGGGTCTCCCTTTTAGTCCCAGCTGGCCTGGAGCTTGCTCTGTAGACCAGGCTGGCCTTGAACTCACAGAGGTCCACCTGCGCCTGCCTCCTGAGTGCTGGGATTAAAGGCATGCACCACCACCCCCACCCCCTGCCTATCCAGCTGTTCCTAATCTTTCAAGGTGACATTGAATATGTGAATTTTTAAGCAGGACTTAAATGCAGAAAACAATACCCTTTGAAAGCATCTGTTGAGCTTTATTTAGTTGATATCTTTCCCATTAATTATTAAACCAATAATCAGATGTGTTACATGAAATTTAAATACTTCCCAGTCCTAAGGATATTGTGTCATATGAACACAGCCTCTTGTGAAGGTACAGACTTGGCTTCACTTTCTTGAGAGTGCAGGCAGTGTCACACACTTTGAAGCAGGCATTGTCTCTCCAATCTTCTCTCTGAACTAAGCTTGCCCTTGGAAAAGCTTTCTCTGTTCTTGCACTCCCAGTTCCTGTTCCTTCCCCCATTCTGACCCTCGTTCCCTGTACTGTCCCTCTCCATCTTCATCCCCAGTGTCTTGTGGGTCAAACACTTTCCACCATCCTTGTATTCTCTTACTACCCTGAAGAATTTCTATCATTCTCTGGCACTTTGGAAATAATCTCATTAATTTACAATGTGCTGTTTAAATAAATAGGATCTGGGGGGTGGCTCAGTGGGTAAGACAGCTTGTATCTTAAGCATGAAGACATGAGTTCAGATTCCCAGCACCCACATAAGAAGCTGGTTTGGGGTGTGTGTCCTGTACCTCTAGTGCTGGGTGGAGGCAAAGATAAGAGGGTCTGGAGCTTGCTGGCCAACCAGCCTAGTGGAAATTGAGGAGCTTCCGCTTTAGGGTGAGATTCTGTCTCAAGGGAGTAGGCAGAGTGCGGACTCCTAATACATGTGCACACCACACACACATACACACACACACCAGAGACACACATATGCACATATACTACACAGATACATATACTCTATATACACCTATACCACACAAACATATGTACCATGTACCACAAGCATACATCACAGATATACACATATACCCAATACACATATACCCCACACACTATACACGTATATATCATAGACACATATAGCACACACACCACACACATATATCCCACCACACATAAACAACACATATACTACATATACATCATACACACATACACTGCACATAGATACACCACCCACATATCACACATACCACAGACAAATACCACACACACACATATACCTCATACTTGTCACAAACATATACATACACCAAACACACCACAGACATACACACATACACCACATGTATACAACACACCCCTCTCATATACCACACACAAATACCCACTCAACATGAATACAAAATATGTGTATACTGTGAACACCACAAATACACTATGCATGCACATACAGCACACACTCACCACAAACATACACACATACACATATACACACAACAGACCCACACAGATAGGATAATGATTATGGATCTGAAGGAAATCATGGGCTTATCCACTGTTAGCATCACAGCCTGTCATGGTTGGTTTCAGTCATCAATCTGTCATACCTGGACTTTGCCAGGTGGGGAATTTCCTCTATTCCATTGGCCTGTGGTCTTGTCTGTGAAGCATTTTCTTGATTGTTGAGTGATATCGGAGGGCCCAGCCCACTGTGGGCAGTGCCATCCCTGGGCAGGTAGTCCTGGGTTGTATAAAATAGCAGGCTAAGTACAGGCCAGGGGAGCAGTCAGTAGTCAGTGCTTCTCCATGGTGTCTGTTTCACTTCCTGCCTTGGGGTTCCTGCCTTGAGCTCCTGCCTTGGCTTCCCTAAAAGATAGACTGCCAACTGTAATATGAAATAATACCTTTCTCCCCAAGTTGGTTTTGGTCAGTGTTTATCACAGCAACAGAAAAGTAACTAGTACACAGCTGTGTCTCAGGGCCCAAAAAGGTTGCTTCTCTGTGTTCTTTAATGACCAATCATTTCATCTAACATGGATCCTTCCCACTTTGAGACCCAGTCTCACAAGGGAGAAAGGAGGCACAGGACAGCATAGCAGGAGAGAACTAGCTTAGCATAAAACCTCAGGGGTGTTGTCTCAGTGTGGTAGTTGATTGGATTGGTAGTGGGCCATCCAGACAAAGGACCCTGTGGAACTTGGAGCATAGATCAGTGATAGAGCACTGAGTCTGCCCAAGGCCCTGGGTTCAGACACTACACACAAACACACACACACACACACACACACACACACACACACACACAGAGGAGGAAGGGAAGGAAGGGAGAGAGGGAGAGAGAAATAGAAAGGATTCTATAAGCCATCCAGAGGAGTCCATGCATGTTTTGAATATAGTTTGACTGTATTTCTGTCAGAAACATATAATGAGATACAATTGATATTGAGATTAAAATACCTGATGATCATTTTAAGGGAGGAAAAGTTAATTTGGCTCATGGTTTTGGAGGTTTTTACTGTATCATGGTTCATGGGAGCAGGAGTAGGTGGCAGAGACTCCTCATGTCAGAGTGGACCAGGAAGCAGACAGTGGCTGGACTATAATTTTCTCAGACCTAGCCCTAGTGGCCTACTTCAGCTAGCTGGGCCCAACTCTACCTCCTAAAAGCTCCACAGCTCTTCAAGACTGCACCACTGCTCCGTGATCCATCAAGCATTCCAACCATGAGTCTGTGGGGACTGTTTCACATACAAAGCATAACAGGTATGGTAAGAGGCATGGGGTATCAACTGGAAGGATGCTGAATATTGGTGCTTGGATGGAAAGAGAGGAAGGAGGCAATAGAAACATTGTTAGGATACTTGAGAAGAGCCTTGGTAAGGAACTAAAACCCAACTAGAAAGTTATTTATGCCCACAAAAGAATTCATTGGTTATGAAAATTAATAGTTTTGTGACATTACCAATGGTGCTTTTGCTTTGATAGACAATCAGAAAAAAGTATTACATGGTGGGGTGGTGAGATGGCTCAGAGGGTAAAGGCACTTGCCACAAAGCCTGATGACCTGAGTTTGATCCCCAGGACCCACAAGGTGGAAGAAAAGAAAGACTCCTGAAAGTTGTCTCTGAGTTCCACACACACACTCAGGCACATGTGCACCTCCTCTCCACAGTAACTAAAAGTAATAAAAAATACATGGAATTTTTTTAGGATTCAGAAATATGTGTCAGCTATAATTCTAAAGTCATATAAAGGCATAAACATTTCAAAATTCTATTACTCAAGGCTAGGGAATTGCGTTATTCCCAATTTCTTTCCAGTAGTTCTTAGGGGTTCCTCTAATGTGATTTGAGGGTGTGGAGGTGTTTAAGACCCCTGTTGCTCTGCTGCCATTCAAATCCACCTTTATATACTTTAATATTGTTATTAAACTTAAACTGCTTCAGGGCGTTTTTCTTAGTTTTCATCAAGCAAGGCAGAAAGGCACCCAAGCGCAGCAGTGTCTCCCATCGCTGTCTCGTAGCTGGCCTTGTTTCTTACGTCCACATTGAACTCTTTCTATTTAAAGTAAGGAAAACATAAACCAACATTTTTCATAATTACTCAGTACCTCAGATGGGCCCTGACCCCAGACTTCCACATTCGTTTTGCCTCTTTCTGGAATATTCTTCTCATGTCTCCTCTGGCCTACCTTTGGCCATTTCCATAACAGGTCAAATGTCACTTATTCAAAGATTCAGCCTTGGCTCATTTGGTGTGTGTCCTCGTCCCACCCATCCTGCCTTCCTACTTTCCTTTTCCATTTTGTCTTGGTTTGTTTTCCCTGCAGAATAAACTGGGATCTAAAGTCCCCTTTATTTTCTTGTTTGTTTGGTGGTGTAATGTATATCTCATTAGCATGTCAGCTGTAAGCGTACTTGTCCCTCACCTCTTATTCTACCATCTGAAAATTCAGTATGAGCATAACAAGCATGTCACTGCTCTCCACAAATAAATGAAATGCTCAGCAAGTGAAATGGAACTCTAAATTGCTAAAGTTGAATTCTAACAGTTTAGGTTGCCTGTTCTCTTCTGATATGCTTCTGATATTAGACATTTTCACTAAAGAATTAGTATTCCTTGGAATACTTTTGCCCTAACTATCAATTTTTCAAATGTTTTCTTGATTATAACCTTCTTGGAAAGACATATCTGAGTACCATTATCGAATGTTTCAAGCTCCTGGGACTGGGGAGATGGCTGTCAGTGAAGTGCTTGGCTTGCAAGCTAGAACAGGAATTTGATCCCATAAATCAATAGGCTTGCCATGGGGTCAGGCACTTTGACCTCACATCTGGGGAGGTGGAGACAGGCAGATCCCTGGGACTCCCTGGCCAGCCAGACTACCCTGCTTGGTGAGAGTTCTAGGACAGGGAGAGATTCTGGTTCAAAAAAAAGCTGGCTGCCACCCGAAAAAAAAATACTCAATATTGTGCTCCCTCCTCTACACACACACACACACACACACACACACACACACACACACACAAACTCACAGACCCCCCCAAAGAGACAGAGACACAGACATAGACACACATACACACACACACACACACACACACACACACACACACACACACACACATGTTCCCTCCTGTACAAAAGTCAGGCCAACCATGTTTGTTTTTCTCTTAGGATGCATGCCACTGTTGAACAAATTAGCTGGTGTCTTATTTACTGAGCTGTGCTGGCTCATTCTGTTTCTCCCCTAGGTCCCTCCCCACTGCTGTCTGCTCTGAACCCTAAGTGCAGCTTGTGTAAGCATCTGAGCTCTCAGAAGATTAACATACTTTGGTTGTGCCCCTGACCCAGTCTCACCATTCCTGAAAGCTGGCTGACCTGCCTCCAGGATGCCTAAAGCCTCCTTCCTCATCGCTGGTCTGTTCTCCATCACAGTTCTCTGCACTGTCTTTGAGGCCCTGTGATGGTATGCATTTCTCTCTGTGGATCACTGACGGATCTTGTGTGCTTCAGGACAGTGGTCAGTGCATAGCAGACGATGGGAATATCTACTGTGAGCTGGAGAGATGGCTCAGTTGGTAATGTGCTTGTTATGAAAGCATGGGGACTGAGTTTGGATTTCTGGTGTCCATATAAACATCTAGGTGTGAGGGCACACATCTGTAATGTCAGTGCTGGACTAGGAGAAACAGAAAAGTCCCTGGGGCTTG
Organism: Rhizomys pruinosus; assembly: GCA_009823505.1. Taxonomy (NCBI): domain Eukaryota; kingdom Metazoa; phylum Chordata; class Mammalia; order Rodentia; family Spalacidae; genus Rhizomys; species Rhizomys pruinosus. Next base: position 2,086,015 of record VZQC01014891.1, read on the forward strand.
ATAGACAGCAACCCAGGCAATCAGTGAGTGCCAGGTCAATTAATGAGCTTGTCTGAAAAACCAGAATGGAGAGCTATTGAGGAAGACTCCTAACATCTACTTATGGCTTACACACACACACACACACACACACACACACACACACACACATACACACACACACTACACATAGACACATGTGCACTCATCCACCCAAACATGTATACATGCAAATGCCCCACACATATATGGGAACCCACATGAACATGTGTAGATGCATATGTCACACCCATGTTTCCATCACATATACGTATACCATATTTGCTAAATGCTTATTGATTATTGACTCTGAGTTTAGAAAAATGGAGGTTTAACGCACCTGCAAGATCCACATGTTTGGTGATTATTTTATTTCTTTTATTGTTCTCTTGGTTATCTTCGTAACTTTGACATGCTGAAGGTTTTATTTATTGTCACATAAAATTTAGACAGTATCCTTTGATTTTCTCAGGGCTAGAAAGATGGCTTGGCAGTTAAAAAGTACTGACTGCTCTTGCAGAGGACCCAGGTTTGATTCTCAGCATCCACATGGTGGCTAACAGCCATTGTTAACTCCAGTTCCAGAGAACTCTAACGTCCTCTTCTGACCATCACAGCATTGCACAATATGGGTGCACTCACACACATGCAGGCTCAACACATAAAATAAATATGAGAAATAAAATATTAAAAAGAATTGCTAGCATCTTCTGTCTCTTCTTCCAACCATGTTAGCTCTTTATTAAATTAAGTTTAATATAACCTTTCTGTTTTGAGCCCTGCATTGGTTTCTAAGACAGTCAGACAACATACTGCAGTGTTCTGGTTTATACTACAGAAATTGATTATATTGTAATTGTAGAGGCTGGAAGTCCAAGTTAAGGTGCTTACAACTTTGTCTTCTCCCTGTGAATTTTTCTCTCTGCAGCCACATCCCTGATGTTTTCATAGTGTGTCCAAATATGTTTTTGTTTATTCATGTGTTTGTCTGAGACAGGGTCTCAGTGTAGTCTAGCCTTGAACTCACCATGTAGCTCAGGCTGGCCTCAAACAACTTGTGACAATGTTCCCACCTCAACCTCTTGAGTGCTGATATTAAAGGCACTATCTCCACACCTGACTCAAATACAGACTTTAGTGAGATTCGACTAGGATCCTAAGGGTCTCACTGTAATGTCATCTAGTTAGTGTCCCAGTGCAGTCATATTGAGAAGTACTGGGGGTTAGGGCTTCTTCATGAACTGGAGCGGTAGAGGGTGTCATTTAACTCCTAACAAGCCTCATGAATCTTCTGTATTTTATCTGAAGTTTGGTTCAGAAGGCCCAAGGCTGATATAACATACATGGCTTGCCTACTGGTTATCTTGTGTGTGTGTTTGTGCATTGTGTGTTTGTGTGTTGTGTGTGTGTTTGCCTACTGGTTATGTTGTGTGTGTGTTTAAATCATGTCCCTCTCACCTAGTGTCTGTGGAAATGGAAGAGACATATTCTCAGGGTTGTGAACAGACATAATTTTTTTCCATTTCACAACAATGCCACATTTAGTTACTTCATATTTGAAATCATCTTCTTATTCAGGTTCTTGATTTGTGAGTGCTAGAATATATTAAATTCAACATGATTTTCCATCAGCATTGAGTGAACAAACCCCCATGTTTTCTAGGCTCTAGCACTTGAAGTTAGACGAGTTTGCCATTTTTTGTGGGTGAACTTCTTTTCTCCATGGTGATCTAGAACACTTTGTCTATCTCTGCAGTTCTCAAATTTCCCAAGACCTTCTTCTGTCCTCCTTAGTATCATGTCTTTCTTTACTATGGGGAAATTCGTGTGTGTGTGTGTGTGTGTGTGTGTGTGTGTGTTCTATGCATGTGTGTATGCATATGTTTTAGTGTGCTCACTCGCGTGTGGGGAGGCCAGAGATTTATGTTGGGTTCTATGTGGTGCCAAGAGATGGAAGCAACCTAAGTGTCCCTCAACTGACAAGTAGATAATGAAAATGTACATTTGCACAGTGGAGTTCTCTGCAGTGGTAAAGAAAGAGGACATCATGAAATTTGCAGGTAAAGGGATGGAACTAGAAGATGTTATGCTAAGTGAAGTAACACAGACTCGGAAAAACAGACGACATATGTTCTCCTTCATATGTGGATCCTAGCACAAATTCTTTTATGTGAATATGTGTCCTGATGTAACTGCAGGAAACAGGAAAAAGGAAAGAAATCAGGGAGGTAAAGGGAAAGAAGGAACCCAAGAGAGAAGAGTAGGAGACAGGTGTTACTACAGGAGAAATGGATAACATGAGAGTATTAAAATGGGAGGGGAGAGGAAAGGTTGCTTATATGAGGAAATTTGGGGATTAAGAGAAAGAAGGAGCTCAAGGGATGTGGGACAATAGGAGACTGGTCTTATCAAGAAAGAAGTGGGGGAAATGGAGACACTTTAAATGAGGAAGGCATGGAAGGAGGGAGGGAGGGAGGGACGGAGGGAGGGAGAGAGAGAAGAAAATAACGCCTATTTAGTGTAAAACACTTGAGGGAATATTAGTTTAACAATCTATTGACAAATTACACATTCAATACCTCTACATGAATCCATATGCAAAGATGAAGGCGATATTATAACAAGAAACAGTGCCAGAAAGGAAAAACCTTCCTGTGAGTTGATGGCTAGGGTAGTCCAAGAGACTCCCGAAATTACACAGGCTATTGCCACAGCTCTCCATCGCCTCTCATAACCTGAAGGTAAGGCCCTTTGCTGAAGACAGGGTATACTTGCAAGACCAGAATTGGAGCAATGCAGCTGGAGCTGACCAGGCCACCTCCCATGATGCTGAATACCTTTTAAGATGTTACTTAGCCATCTTTATTTCTTCTTTTGAGAACTCTCTGTTCAGATCCTTAGCTCATCTTTGAATTGGGTCACTTGCTTTCTTGAGTCTTTGTTTTCTGAGTTCTTTATATATTCTGGATGTTAAACTTCTGTCAGATGTGTTGCTCATGAAGGTTTCCTCCCACTGTGTGGCCTTTCTCTTCACTTTCTTGGTTGTACATAAACATACATATACATAGTTATACACACATAGAGATACACATATAAACACACAGACACATAGACAACCACAAATACACATATATACATGCCCCCTCCACAGACATACATGCACAAATACACATACATGACCACACTCACTCACAGAAGTCTGAAGCATTCTCATATGTATTCATCCATCCATGTCCACATTCAAATGCACTTATACACCTGTACAGATATGCACACAAAGATACACAATGCATATATACACATGCACACATGTACATATATACACAAACACCCATGCAACCATATACATATACATGTGCAGCCACACAGAAAGACACATAGACACACAGACACATGCACTTATATGTAGGAATGGGTTTTATAAAATGGACAGAGTCTGGACTAATGACTTTTAATTAACCTTAAGAATCTCAACTTGGTACTTCACCTAAAAAGTTAATGAGCAAATGTGGGAGTGGTTGAGAATTAATATATCAAAGCACAGACAGGCAGTGCCATTTTCATAAAACATGAAGACTGGGAAAGAATGCTTGCTGAAAACGGTGGATCCAAGTTTGTGAAGCCCCAAATGAAGCTGGAGAGAATGGATAAAAATGATGAGGGAGGCCTGCCTCAGGAGCACAGTTACAGAGTCCCAGAAACAGTGCTCCAGCAGCACAGCTCCAGGGACAGATGGTTCCGAGAGATATGTGTGAACGAGGCCTTTATATTCATGTAATTGTAATGTTGGCATAGTAATGCTGCCCTTATGCACACATACAGACACAGAAATGCATGTGTACATACAAACATATATGTACACATGATATACACATAAACAAAAAGCATAGACTTACACAAACACAAATATACACATATTTGTACATACAGACAAACATACATATACATATTATACCCATGTATACATAAACACATTTGTATGCATGTGTGTGTGTGTGTGTGTGTGTGTGTGTGTGTGAGATAAGGTCTCATGAAGCCTAGGCTAGCTTCTACCTTGAACCTCTGATCCTTCTCCCTCTATCTCCTCAGTGCTGGGATCATAGGTGTGGATCCCCATACCCATTTTACGCTATGCTGAGCTCGGAGCTGTGTATGTACTCCATAAGCACTCTACTGATGGAGCCACATCTTCAACCTAGTCATAAATTTCTAATACTGAATTCTACAACCTTTAATTTCCAACCTCACTGTCAGCCTTGGTGGCATGTTTCCCAAATCCTCATTATTTATGTTGACTTTTCTCTATTCCTTGGTGGTGAATTTTGTCTGAAAGAATAGCTACATCCTAGCTCATTGAGATGGTTTTTGTGGCTTTTACATCTAAATGCCAAAGTGTCCCACATTAGAATTCCAGGCCATGCTATTATTTTTTACTTGCAGACCTAAAGACATTGCCATTTTCTCTTTGATGATCAAGTTACTGAGGGGAAATGAGAGGCTGATTCTTAAATATTTTTTTAAATTTTTTATTTATTTCTGTATGTGTATGAATGTACTGTCTGCATACAAGTCTGTGCACCCGTGTCGTGCAATGCCGCGGAGGTCAGAAGAGGCTGGTTCTTAATTTGCTTCTTTTCATGAGATGCTTGCTCTATTCTTGATCCTTGAAGTAAAAATAAGGTTGGCAATCAAGAGCTGCATCAATCACCCCTGTCATTGGGGGGAGTCTCTTGGACTACCCTGGCCAACAACTCAGAGGAAAGTTTCTCCTGTGGGGTGCTGTTTCTTATTATGTGGCCTTCATCTAATACACGGACTCATGTAGAGATATTATATGTGTAATTTGTCATTAGACTGTTAGACTAATATGATTCTCTCAGGATTTTTTTACACTAGTTAGGCATTATTTGCCTTTCCTCCCCCCCTTCTAACCCTCCCTCTATTCCTCCTCCATTTAAAGTGTCTCAATTTTCCCCATTTCTCTCTTAATAAGACCAGTCTCCTGTGGTCCCACCTCTGTTGAACTCCTTTCCCTTCATCCCCAAATTTCCCTGTCTAACCTGTCCTCTCTCCTCCTGTTTTAACACTCTCATGTTATCTATTTTCCCTGTAGTAACACCTGTCTCCCCCTGTTCTTCTCTCTCAGGTCCCTTCTTTCCCTTTACCTCCCTGGTTTCCTTTTTCCTGTTTCCTGCAGTTACATCAGGATACATACACACTTATAAGGATTTGTGTTGGGATCCACATATGAGAGAGAACATATGTCATTTTTTTTCTGAGTCTGTGTTACTTCACTTAGCATAACGGCTCTTCCTTGTGCAACAGTAATCAGCTGCCAATACTTCTTCAGGTAAGATTGGGGTCTATCTACTGCCCATTTCCCCAGTTCCATCCTGGGTTTTTGTCTGCTTGAGTTTGCACAGGTCTAGTGCATGTTGACAACATCACTCTAGGTTCGTATGAGCAGGGTCCCAAGAGCTCGTAGGATTCTATTTCCATATGGTCATGCACTACCTCTCTGACTCTTATAGAGACTCCTCTTCCACAGTGGTCCTCGAGACCTGGGTGAGTTAAACATAGGAGTCCTGTCCCAGGACCTACACTCCACAGACTTCTAGACTCCACTGTTTGGCCATTTATGAACTTCTGTAGTCCCGGCCCTCTGTAGGTGTAGAGATTGATTGTAGACGTACCGCTTAGGCTTGAGTAATTCACAGATAATATCTGTGTGTGACCAGATGTGTTTCTATGTTCTGTCCTCTACACTGACTGGTGTAGATCTTCAGGATAGGAAAGTACCTTCATTGCTTGCTTTCTGCTTCTGTGAAATTGTATACTCCACCCACACTGACTCTTCACATTTAAATTGTCTTTGGATCTGCCTATTTCTTCATGCTTTTGGGCCATGTTTATCTGATCTTGGCAGACAGTCTCATTTATAATCTACAGTGGGACAGAGATTCTCCCCGTCACTGTGCACAGGCTGCCTGCCCACAGCCTTTCCTCTCTCCAGGGTCTCGGACCTCACACCCGTCCTGCAGTTTGCCCCAGTCTTTTCTCTCTGTTTACTTTTCACTGAGGGTGTAAGATGATGACTGTTTTCTAGACTATGGACTTCCCAGCTGAGTTTTTTCTCCTGTGCTTTTCTTTATTTCCTCTGCTGTGCATTTCTTTATTTCCTGTGGTTTTTCTTACTCCCCCCATCTTATATTGGTATTTCTGTTACTTGTTGTTAAACTAGAAAATATATCTTCTTTTCTGGAATTTGTTTTATTATGAGTGATTTCTCTTTGGGTTTCAGAATTTATTTTTTCTCTGACAGAGTCTCCCTGTAGCCCCACCTGGCCTGGAGCTTCCTGTGTCATGGTGTAGACAAGGCTGACTTCCATTGCACAGAGATCCATCTGCCCCTGTCTTTGGAGTGCTAAGATTAAAGATGTGTATCACCATGTCTGACCGCATGGCTTCAGGACTGTTTCTTTTTCTTTTTCCTTTTTTTTTTTTTTTACTGTACAATAGAAAATTTATAGAGAACATTTGTATGTGCCAATCCCAAAATTATTGTTATAGAGATTTTAAGTAAAAAAATGTGGACAAAAACAATTTATATTTCCAATTAACTAAGGTGCATTACCGTTTTTATCAGAACCTTTAAACCAATGTTGTTTAATATACACATATTTACTTTTACTAAGTCCTAAGACACCATGTAATCTGTAGACAGAGTCTGGGCAAAATTGGATACTTCTTGAACTCACATCAATTAAATATACATTAATCGAATATAGACCCATGTCCCTCTCCCACCCCTCTCACCCCTCCCGATTCACCATTTCAGTCACTTATCTGATGCAGTCTTTCTGTTGTTGTTCTTTTAATATGCATCTCTCTCCACAAGAGATATTTACAACTGGGTTATTGGTGCTAGCATCCACAGATGAGGGATACTATTCGTCGTTTGTTTTTCTGGGACTGTGTTACTTCACTTAATATATTGTCTTCTAGCTCCATCCATTTACCTGCAAAGTTCATGATGCTGTCTTTCTTTACTGCTGCATAGAACTCCATTGTGTACATGTACCACATTTTCTCTATCCACTTGTCAGTTGAGGGGCATTTGGGTTTGTTCCAGCTTTTTGCTTTTGTGAACAGAGCTGCAATAAATATAGCTGTGCATGTATTTCTGCAGTAAGATGAGTCTTGTGGGTATATACCCAGGAGTGGTATGACTGGGTCAAATGGCAAGCTCATTTTGAGTCTTCCAAAGCTTCTCCACACTACTTTCCATAGTGGCTATACAAGTTTACATTCCCACCAGCAATAAATGAGTGTTCCCCTTTCCCCACAACCTCTCCAGCACTTGATATCTGTTGGTAGCCTGCACAAGTGTGCTGTGTCGCTCGCGACCACACCTTAAAAATGGCGCCGACTTCCTAAGTCACTACAAGCCATTTCCCGCCGTTGCCTTTGCATTGGAGAAACTGCGCATGACTACTAGTCCCTAAGCTCCTGCCTTTAACATGCAAATGAGGCATCGGGACAGTGCACCTATCCAGAGCATACACGAACCCTCTGGAGTGCTATATAAGCAGTGCCCCTTCCCCATTTCGGGGTCCTTCTCACAAAAGAGCTGTGTGCACAATAAATACTGCTGCAGAAGAACCCTGTTGTCCGCGTGAAGTTCTTGCCGGCGAGACTGCTG
>VZQC01014891.1:2097778-2131862 GCA_009823505.1 Rhizomys pruinosus
AACTTTTCATCGATTATTCTGTTGAAGATCTGATCAATACTTTCTCTTGAGATTCTTCTCCTCCTCTATTCCTTGATTGCAGTGTTTGATCTTTTACTAGTGTCCTATTTCCTGGTGTGCTGCCATGTTTGGGTATTGTTTTAAGTTTGGCATATTTCTTTATTTAGCTTTTTAGTTGCTCTATGTTAACTTCCAGATCTGTATTCTTTGTTCTGCTTCCTCGTTTCTACTTTATCGCAGGCTTTTCCTTTCCTCTTTCTTGATTGATGAGTGTTCTATGTCCTTTTTCATTTCATCCTGGTTTTCTTTCAGTACTTCCATTTCCTTTTTTGAGCTTCTCAATCTCTTCTTTGCTGGTTGGATTCCTTAACTTTTTCAACATGGCATCTTTTCAGTGTTTCTACTTCCTTTCGGAGTTTGGATTTTTCCCCTCTCGTTCTTTCTGGAGTTTGCCAATCTGTTCTTAGTTCTTTCCGAATTTGTCATTGTATCCCTCTAGGTCCTTTTTGAGTTTTTCATTCTCTCCTCTTTAGTTTTTTGAATTCTTCCTTATTTTCTTTAATTTCTCTGCATAGCTCTGCAATTCTTCCTCTAAGATCTGTTCCCTTGGGTTCCCCTCAGGGGGATCCCACTGTAGCTATCTCCTACAGGTTTGGTAGAGCCTGGTGCTGGGATTATCCTGTGCCTTTGCCATATGCGTCCCCTTGTCGTTTCCCTGGCATGTGGGTTTCCCTTTTGTGATTCAACTCACAAATGTTCTTTCACTATGTTTAGCGGCTGGTTTGCTTGCCTCCTTCCAATGGCATTTTTTTTTTTCTTTCCTCCTCCTTGTTTATGGAGTATTGACTTGCCTAGGTTTCAGGCTTTCAATTTTGCTTATATATTGGATATTGGAACTCTAAGTCACTCTTCCCTTCCTATTCTAAAGGTTCTCCAAAAAAGGTCCACTTGGATACTCTCTCACCAATTCCGGGTGGTGGGGGTGGTCTTAACTATGCTTGACTTAGCCCGCGGTACCTGCCTGGAGCGACTTCCGGGCTCCTGGGGCCCACCTGCACAAAGACACAGAGGCACTGGCTGCAGAGGCAAAGGGCAGCTCGGCCCAGAGAGCCACCCCCACAAGGGTCCAGTGCTGAGACCCCTTAACAGCAACCAGGAGTCAATCCACCCTAAAATCTACCTGCCTGGAGCCACTTTGGGGCTCCTGGGGCCCGCCCACAAAAAACACAGCAGGACGGTTTCAATAGACATGGTTAATCTGCTTGTAGAGTATCCCATGATGGAAAACTATGATTTGGCTGAGAAAAGGGAAGAGGAGAATTCTTACGCATCTTGATGTAAACCAAACTAATCGGTAAAATTTCATCCCTTTAGGCGTGAAAGTCTCAATACAGGAGAACCTGGGAAAATTATCAGTGTGTGACTTCCAAGGTCAGTGGCCAGCACAAATGAGACTGGGCCAGTGCTGCTCATGGAAACTCTCAGGAAATTGTAGCTTGTATCTACAGCTGGGATTGTTAATCTTTAGGTTTATATCTAATTTTCATCTGTTCACAGGCTGTGATTCTGTATTGAAGTCCTTCCCACATGGTAGGGGATTGAGTGTGTTGTTGATGGACCAGCTCTAAATTCAAACGTCCTCCAAGAAGGCTTGAAAAAGGCTGGAACGTTATTCTGGACAATGAAATGAGGTAATATATTCTTTTGCCAACAGCTGCTGTTTTCTACCTTTCCACATCAATGCCAAATCCCTGAAGACAGTGGATAGGATGATGACAGGTTTATTAAATTATATGCAGTCGTCCTCAAGGGCGCCAGAAGGGACTTAGATGGATCTAAAATTAGATTGTGTGCAAAACGGTGACACCCTGCTTCACCCTTCTGGTCTTCCTTTGTTCAGTGGTAATATTCCTATAAATATGTCTTCCTCTTATCTGCTATTCAGTTGCCTGTTGTTGCTGTAGAAGAACCTCGGGAAATACTTGTTCCCTTTGCCAGTTTTTTAGATTATTAGTTGCTTTCCTCGTTTCTTCCAAATGTAAAAGAATATCTTTAAAATAGCATTATAAATTCCAGATTTGAAAGGTGATTTTATGGACTTTGGCCCATTGTATTTTTATTAATGTTGATGGAAAATTACAGTGGGATGCCAGGTATTGAAACTGTAGCTCTGCATGCTCACACAAACTCATTTTCTAGAAGACTACTGGATGTTAGCCAGGACCAAAAATTCTTTGGGCACTTAAGGAAAATAACATTATTTAGACTGAAAAATGGAATCATTATTAGGCTTATCAACAATTTTTTTGGTGTCTTTGAGACAGGGTCTCCCTGTAGCCCCAGCTGGCCTGGAATTCACTATGTAGACTAAGCTGGCCTCAATCTCACACAGATCCACCTGTCTCTGCTTCCTGAGCGCTGGGATTAAAGGCAAGCAGGTTCATCAATAATTTTTTGATGGAAGAAAATGGTTTAATGTATTCAAGACATTCATGAAATTATAAGCTAAATATATTATATCCTAGGAAGCTGGGTTAGAACTTGTAAAATGAAACTGATTAGCATGAAAGAAATAAAGAAATGTTGCTTCCATAAACATTTCCTGAAGAATCTCCTTGAGAATGAACCAGACAAAAATGACAAGGGAAACACTAACATTGGGGGCGACTGACAGTGTCAGCCATATAGCTACCTTTGGCAATAAGGTAAATGGAGGAGGAATAAAGGGGGGAAGAGAGAGGAGGACACACACACATACACAGACACACACACACACACACACACACATACACACACACAGATCAACGTACTCTGACAATGTTGATAATGCTCTCTGTTAAAACATGGGAAGAGGGCATGAACAGCAGATGCAAAATGTCAACATTATCCGGTGTCAGTCACCAGAAATGGCTGTGTTATCATCATCTTTTTGACACTGTACAAAATATGACAGAAAAAGGAAGAATTGTCAGGCATTCCAACTATGCTGCTTTTGTGACATAGGAGCAACATTCTTTTGAAAAAGATATTTTTGTTTATTATTTGACAATTATATATTTATGTACATATATACGTATGTAAAATACACCTTGATCATATCCACCCCAACTCCTCCCTCTCTCTACCCCCATACCTCTCCCAATGCATCATCTGTTCATGTGCATGTTCTTGTTCTCTTCCTTTTTTAGAAATGATTGGTATATTGACTGCATCTATGTAAGTGCATCTGTGTCAATGCCCGTGGAGGTCAGAGGAGGGTGTTGGATTCCCTTGGAACTGGAGTTACAGATGGTTGTTGCTCACCATGTGGGTGCTGGGAATCAAACCCAGGTCCTCTTCAAGAGCAGTCAGTGCTCTTAAACTCTGAACTATCTCTCCTGCTTCTCAAACTTATTATTATGAAATCCATCACTTTGTACAATGGGTATACAACAATAGAAAAATTAATGGGTGCTAAAAGGCCACCATTTCCCCCATTGAATAGTTTCAACACTCTTATGAAAAGTCAACTAGGAGTCAGTGAGATGGCTCAGCAGGAAAAGGTGCTTGCTGACAAGCCTGATGACTGAAGTTAATTCCCAGAACCCACATGGTTGAAGGAGACTTCCCACATGTGCACCATGGCACGTGAGCACCCACACAGACACATAAATAAGTGTAATTTAAAAATCTCAAGTCAATTAACTATGTATTAGAGGATATAATCTCAGTATTCTGGGACATTGCTCTGTGTATCTGTCCTTTGCTGGTACTATACTGTTTTGATCACCATAATGTTACACTAGGTTTTGAAATCAGGAATTGTGAACACTTCAAAATATAAAATTGTTTCAGCTGATAGGGGTCCATTGAGAGTCCATACAAGTTGATTTGTGGTTTGGCTTTTGTTGTTGATGATGATGTTTTTCTATTTCTGAAAAAAAAATGCCAGTTTGGAATTTTTGTGCCTATGTATGAGTGTATTGTCTGCATGTAAGTCCACCATTGTCATGCAATGCCTATGGAGGTCAGAAGAGGGCATCAGATTATCCTGGAACTGGAGTTATAGATGGTTGTTAGCCACAGTGTGGGTGCTGGGAATTGAACCCATGTGCTCTGCAAGAGCAGCCAATGCTCTTAACTACTGAGTCATCTCTCCAGCCCCATCCAGTTTTGAATTTTAATACAGTTACAGTAAACCTGTAGATAACTTTGGATTTTATTGTCATTTTAACAACGTTGTCTTCAAATGCATGGAAAAATGACTTTATGTTTTGTTTTGTTTTGTTTTTGTTTCCATTTCCTTACCAATGTTTTGTAGCTTCCTTTGTATAAATCTTTTTATTTCTCAGTTAAATGTATTCTTATATACTTTATCCTTTTGATTTTATAGTAAATGGCAGTATTCACTTAAAAAAAAAAGAAACGATATAACCCACTGAGTCTACTTAGGGCTGCCTGCATGAACATGGCCACACCTCAGAAGCATAATGACTCCTCCATCAGGATCCATCAAATGCCAATAGTTTCTCTAAGGGAGGAGCCTCTAGAAGCTCTCCCCATCCAGGCCGGAGTTATTGACAGGCTTGGCCTTGTGCAGGTGACCATAGGTGTTGTGAGTTCATTAGTGCAATGGCTATGCCATATCCCAAAGACAAGTCACTGCCCTCCTCCCCATCCTCCCATTCTTGATATCTTTCTGCCTCCTCTTCCATGATGTTTCTTAGCCTTGAGGGGGGTGGCTGATACTGATGTCCCCCTGAAGGCTGAGCACTCAAAGATCACTTATGATCAATAGTTTGAGTAGTATGAGCCCCTGAATTTATCACTGCTCCTGCAAATAAAGCTGTAGTCAACACTGAGAGCAGCACTAATCCTATAGGCATAAGCATACAGACTTAGAAGGTAGTTTGACAACCTGTCCATGTAGCAAAGCAACAGTAGAAGAGAACCAAGGTTCTTCATATGGAAAAAAGTAACACACAGAAGCAATGGGGAAAGGCAAAGAAAACAGTGGTATTAATTTGAGAAGGAAATAACACTGAACTCACAGAACGTTTTTAGAAACTGTCTCTATGTCTTCGCCTGTCTGTTTCTTTCTTGCTCCATCTATCCGTGTCTGACCTCTGCCCTATAAGAGGTCACAGATAGTAACCTTCCTGGTCACAAGTGTGCCTTAGTCCTAAGAATCTTGTCCTGAACAACTGTTTCCCACTGAATTGCCTGTTTCTCAGTCAAGATAGGAAACATGTTAAGATGAACTGCAGCATCTTCCTCTTATAAGCAGCATCCTAGATACGGAAGACTACATTAAGGGTCAAAAGGACTCTGGAGCACAAATGAGTGGCTGTCTACTGGTCAAAGTCAAGATTTTATTAGGAAAGCTTTCATACTGAGAGCAAAGTGCATACATACTAACCCCCACATCCCTGGATGCCACCATTAATGTTCTACTGTTGCTGTCCTTACCACACATCAATCTGTCTGTCCAGCCATGTGTCTATCTTGTTTTGTTTGATGCATTTCAAAGTGAATTGCAACCTCTGCAGACTTTTTTCTGGGTACTCCAGGCATCAAAGTGTCCACTTCTAAAACACAAAAACAGAAATGAAACCAAAGGTGGCCCTGGTGACAGGCTGTGAACACAAAAGAGCAGGGAAGCAAATGAAAAGAAAATCTAATAACGACAGAGATTAGAGGCAGCTGGAGACACACAGCTTATAACCTTGACAATTGCCCAGGGCCTTCTATGGATCTGTGGTCTTTGCCCCCCTCTCCCTAATCTAAGCCATTTATCTTTTCGTGTGCCTGTTTTCCTTGTTATTTCTGGCTTCATGGGTACAGGATTCTTTGCGCAACTGACTAGGAAATTCTATACATTGCATTTTTAATTTAGTATACTGTGAGGGCGTGTGCGGTAGCAATTATAACAGTGGAAAAAGTCCCCCGTAACTTATTCATTGAGACGTTCACTCAAGTATGGGTAAAAACATCAGCTGCTTTGTCCTCCACATTCCCGAGCTTACTTGTGGTTCCCCTGTGTTGTGCTGGCTGCTTTCCATTTAAGGAACTTGATATTTACTCTCCTTTCACTTGGTAGCCCACTCTATCAGAATAACCTAGGGCTACCTAGCCTACCTTTTATTGGAAATCCTGTATGTCTATGTAGAACTGTGTGTATGTCAGATGCGCACAGCATGCACTATGCACACACATGCATGCATTCACACAGTCTACAGGAATCAGCTTAAGCTATTCCGCACAGCAGCCACAGTGGAATGCAGAGAGGAGCAAGCAAACTTTCCCTCTGTACCTCCTTACATTGACAGATGTAGGAATCTACAGTTTGCTCATTTGATTAGAGATATGGGACGGGGTCGTCTGAGTGGTTCAGCGAGAAGCTAAGAGGAACGCTGAGATGCTGGTTTACTTACCTTTAAAAAGAGGCTTATTAGGGGCTGGAGGGATGGCCTAGCGGTTAAGAGCGCCGACCGCTCTTGCAGAGGACCCGGGTTCGATCCCCAGCACCCACATGGCGGCTGAGAACCGTCTGTGACTCCGGTTCCAGGAGAACTCCAGCACCAGGGGAATCCGAGACCCTCTTCTGACCTCCGCGGCATCGCACGACACGGGTGCGCAGACCTGCATGCAGACAATACATTCATACACATAAAAATAAATTAAAAAAAAAAAAAAAGAGGCTTATTTATTTTTATCTCATGCGCATGTTTGATCCTGTGTTGGTGTGTGCTCCATTTGCATTCCTGGTAGCCATGGAGGCAAGAAGAGAGCATCAGATCCTCACCAGAGTCCCAGGTATTTGCTGGGTACCTTGTAGACGCAATGAAACTAACACAGTTCCTCTGCAAAAGCAGCAGGTGCTCTTGATCACTGAGCTATCTCCTCATCTCCTGACCTACCTACTTTATAATTTAATCACAATTTAGGGGAATAACTATGTTTTACTTTGTAAGAGTCTAAGAATTAAAAATGTAAATGTACATTTATTTATTTATATGATGTATAGAAATTGTATTTCATACCTTCTACGTGATATTTGGAAATATATATACATTGAGGAAAGGCTAAATTGATTTAATAAATATTCCTAATACCACTCATCATTTTTTGGTGTGTGTGTACATGGAAAAGACACATAAAATCTTTCAGAAAAAAATGAGAATATAATATATTATTATTGGGGCTGGAGAGATGGCTCAGTGCTTAAGAGCACTACCTGAACTTGCAGAGGACCTGGGCTTGATTCCTAGCACCCGCATGGTGGCTAACAACCACCCATAACTCCAGTTCCATGGTATCCAATGCCTTCTTCTGACCTCTATAGACATTGCATGGCACAGGGTGCTCTTACAAACATGCGGGCAACACACTGATATGCAAAATAATAAATAAAATATTTTTTAAAAGAGAATATAACATGTTATTATGAACACTGGGTGTTCTCTTGAACTTACTGCTCCTGGCTAACTGAAATTTTGTACCCATTGACTAATGTCTCTACCAAAGGTTCCACTTTGCGAGAGTTCATAAGATTCAGAAAGTGATGGGAAGGACTGCAAATGATCTCCCTTCCCCCAGTGTACCATAGTCAGACTCAAACCCGTCTTTTGCAGCTGAGGTCTTAGTTTCTGGAACACAGTGTGTTTGCAGCACCGTAGGAAGTTTTCATAGCCTTAATTATTGGAGATAGAGGGGCTGGAGAGATGGCTCAGTGGTTAAGTGCACTGACTGCTCTTGTAGAGGACCTGGTTCCATTCTCAGCACCCACATGGCAGCTAAGGACTATCTTTAAGCTGGGTGTGGTGGCGCATGCCTTTAATCCTAGTACTTGGGAGGCAGAGGCAGGCAGATTTCTGTGAGTTCAATGCCAGCCTGATCTACAGAGTGAGTTACATGCCAGCTGGAGCTATAGGCAGACCCTGTTTCAAAAAATTATTGGAGATAGAAATATTATCTGCCTCCTACCAGGAGCTACAGAGTAACTCTTGAACATGTTTTCAAACTTTATTCGCATTGATTCTTGGTTATTCATGAGGTAAGGCTGTCATGACCCAGGCATTCTAATGAAAAGTGTTTTAGTCACCATTATGCCATCTATAAAATTTTAAGACATTACTTTTTGGAACAAATGATATTAAAATCAATTTAATTCTTTGATGGATTTAGAAAGGCAGTTAAATAATTTCTGATCTTTTTCATTTTATTATTTATTTATTGATTTTTTGCACAGGGTCTCATTATGTAGCCCCATCTGACCTCAAACTCGCTATGGAAGCCATCTCAGGCTGTCTTTGATCTCCTAGCAATCAGCTTTCCTCTGCCTCCTGAGTGCTGGGATTAAAGGTGTGCACTACCACACCTGGCTCATTTCCACTTTTATTTTATAAACTTGATAAGAATCAGTTATTTTTCATTTAAATTTTAAGGCTAATACTTGATTCATTAATCAAATAGTTACTCTGGCTGGCTTTCTGCCATCTGGATTTTTGTTTTTTTTGCTGGCTATATTTCTTCTAAGTTCAATCATCTTTGGAAAATTCTGGTGGCAAATAATTAATCCAGGATATATTATAATTATTTTGTTAATTTTATCAGTTTTTAAAATCCAAGCATTAGCAGCTAATGTATTTATTTTACATTTATTTCTCTAGTAATGTTCACCATGAATTAGGTAGAGGATTGACTTATATGTAGGTATATATTAATCTTGTTGTCATTTTTGTGACAAGGAGGTAGAGGAACACACACACAGAAAGAGAGAGAGAGAGAGAGAGAGAGAGAGAGAGAGAGAGAGACCCCAGGAGAGAGGAAAATATGGGCAATGCCTACAATTCTAGGACTTGGGAGGCTGAGGCAGGAGGATTGCCTTGAGTCCGAGGCCACCTTAGACTACACAGTGAGTACCACGCCATCTGGGGTTACATAGGAAGACCATGTCTAAAAACATAGAGAGAGAGAGAAAGAAAAAAGAGAAAAAGATTCATGATTAATTTCTTAGGTATTACTTTTTTATATATATTTTTATTGATGTTTTGTGTATTTTATACATCATTTCTCAGTTCAATTTAGACACATTCCTTTTTCCATGTCTCCCCCACCCCTGTTCCTGCATTCTGCCATACATGTCTTGCATCTTTCTCTGTCTTTTTTTTTTTTTTTTCATGTTTAAAGTCCTAGAGTGAACTGGACTAGAGGGAACATTCCTCAACACAATCAAAGCCATATACAAAGTATTACTTTAAATATTTTTCCCATAGGTTGACAGATAAAACTGCATGCATTCATTGAATACAACATGTCACTTTGAATATTTATGCATTGTTCAGTAGTTAAATCTAGATAATTAATAACTGCATTATCTCACACAGTCATCATTTTATGGTGAGAACAACAAGGATCTGCTTCCTTCGTGTTTTTCAAGAACACAACATCATCAGTAACTAGAGCCAGCCTGCTGCACAGCCCATCTCTTGAGCTTGTGCCTCTGCTATAATTATAATTGTGTATCCTCTCACTGATACTTCCCCATTTTCCACTGTCCTAGCTTTGACATCACCACTCTCCTGAATTATATGATGGCTTCTCTTTAGCTTCCATGAATGGACAAGGCATGCAGGATTTGTCTTTGTGAACCTGTTTGATTTTCACCCAACATAATGTCTTCTTTATTCACTCATGTGGTCATGAATGACTGGATTTCATTTTTACACACACACACACAGACACACACACACACACACATGCACACACACTTTCTTGTACCCATGCATCCACTGATAGACACTTGCATTTTGGTTACTGTGGATAAGGATGCAGTGACCACTAAACTGTGGCTATCTCTTTAATGTGTTGACTTCATTTCTTTTGGACAAATCTGCATTAGTGGGAAAGGCAGGCCAAACGACAGTTCCTTTTTAGTCTTCTGAGGAACCTCCATACTGTTTTTCATAACAGTTGTATGAATTTACATTTGGTACATTTGAAATGACCTCTTCCCTTGCTGGGCTCAGCTACAGTTTTGCTAGAAGACTCTGAAATGAGTGCGGTATGGACAGATCATGCCACAGTCTGGACCTGCTGCAGACTCACTGGCTGACTTGAGGCAAGTGAGCTCTCTTCTTCATAAGGCACTGGTTTCATCCTGTGTATACAGGGGAGTTGAGCCTTGAGATTCCACCAGCCCTGACACTGAAGTTTTGTAGTCTTTGGGACTATATTCATCATTTTGGGCATTCTTTAAACAATGAAAAGCAGTGTCCATACAGTTTTGCCTTCAGCACAGAGTCTGATGATGATGATGCTTTCATTACTGAGAGGCTACTATCCCTCTTGCCGTTATCGACCCAGCTCGTGGTAGGTCAGGGGCAGGGGCTTGGCCCCTTGCATCCCTTTGTTAATGGGAACTGAGTGTAATCACATTAGCTCAGTTGGGAGTTTTGAAAATTACATTAGCTCATCCAACGAAAGTGAATCTGCCAATAATTTATGTGATGGATTTGCAATTAGACTAGAGAGGTAACTTTTGCCTCTCTTTGTGCCTTTCTGGTAAAAGAAACAGAAGCAAAACCATCTCAAAGAAATTAAAATGTCAAGCAGAACTTAGAGGTCATGTTTTAATAGAATTTTATTCTCTGCCTTTTGGTTTGGTTCCCTAAGGGAAGGATATTTTGGGAATAATTTTTTTGGATAGTAATTTTGCATGATCTATTAAGGTTCTTGGTAAAGCCTATAGGAAAAAAATAAGTTTGATGGATAGCAGAGTAATTGTTGGAATCAGAAATTATAGGAATACTGTTTTTATTTGAAATATTTATAGGGAGATTTATTTTCTAGCTCTTTAACAGTCCTATTATATGAATAATACTGTAATTGAGAAAGCATGAATTACTATTGTCCCTTTACTTTAGAGCCTTTCACTTTGTGCGAGTAGGAAGTGTTTAAGGTACATCAGACAGGGTAAGTAGGGGTGATCGGATATGCTAAGAAGCAGTTACCAGTTAAATATTCATTTTTTGTTAAATACTATACTAAATGTTGTACAGACAATATTTTAGCAACTTTGTAGAACAACTATCATTTTATATCAAAGGAACTGAAGGTTATGATCCTTAACCAACTTGTTCATAAAACATGACTAACAGTTCATTGAAACTTCAGTCTTCATCATATTCTTACTTATGGCTCTAGATGGATTCACTAGCAAATTTAAAAACAACTACTTCAGCAACAGAAACAGCAATCACAATGAAAATCTGTGAATCATCCTTGGAAGAGGGTCCATCTTTTGTCTTAAGAAGCTCTACAGGAGAAGCTGATGGTTAGCCAGACTTACAGGTGTGGGTGAAGGCCACAGTGAGCATTCTAGAGGAAAACCAGTTTGTGGGAAACTCTACAGTTTAACTAGTGAGCATAAAGGACCCTGGCATACAGTGGCCTCAGGAGACACAGAACAGCTGTGCGTTAAGCTCTGTTTGGCCATGCACCTGGAAGGCTCCAGATCTAGCTCTCAGGTTTACTGAAAGAAGTCGAGTTGGCCTCTCTAAGAAGAAAAACAAGGAACCTAAATAGGAACACTGGAGTTCTAGAGAAGGAAAGCGTTCTTTCCAGGGAGGGGGAGTGGTACCCACAGGCTCTGGAGAAGGATAGGGGTGAGGATGGACAGCGTGGGAGGCTGCAGGCAGCATGGTGGAGCTGGAGGAGAGGAAGCAGGACAGAGGAGCTGTACCGAATCTTGTTCCCCTCTAAGTCGCAGATGGACCCTGTAGAAGGCGGTGTGTCTGGTTTTAGGCAACATTCCTAAACCAAAACACGGAAACCCTGCAGGATATTTTGTGGGATTGGCAGCGGCATTGAGGATAAGAGCTGGTTTCTAAATCATTGAAGGAATTTGGGCCACCTTTTATCTCAGAACATGGAAGACCACGGGGAAAGGGTATTGTAAGGTCTTGAGAAACATTTGAAAACATTGTGTGGAAGATCAAACAGGTATATTCTGCTTCAGCCCAAAGGACACAACTTAAATCAGCAGGTAGAAGTTAGAAGAAAATTAGAAAACAGCTTCTAGCAACAAGAGATAGCCCAGTTAGTTACAATGTGTAGCTGGGAAGGCAGGGCTGGGCTAGTAAATTATACCGAATAGATCCAGTTGAATGGTGCTTGTATCTTAAAATTAGGTGACCATTGGTGTCTTTTCCAATATTTTTTGTCATTGTTTGCTATTGTTTTGAGACAGGGTCTCAGGTAGCCCCAGGTAACCTCTAACCTACTATGTAGCTGAGACTGAACTTGAACTCTTAATCCCCCTGCCTCCTCTTCTCAAGTACTAGATTATAGATACACATTATCTTTTAACATTTTGAACAACTTCTGACAAACCCAGAAAAGGGGGTGCTTAGTCCCAGGTTGCAAATAACAAAATTAAGTCACTCAAAAGAGGTAGATGGGGAATGGCAAGTCTGTGCTCCAGTGTGAACCACACAGGCTGGAAAAGCAAGTCTCTAAGGCCCAAATGATGAGGGCCTTGAGTTACCTACCACAGAAGCTGAGAGCAAGGATCAGGAAGCCTTAGCAGTGACCAGGAAGCAGGAGAGTTTCAGGGACAGGGTGTGTTTGCATGGATGTGCTCAGCCCTGTGAAATTCAGCAGTGTTTAATTCCAGCTAATTTTCATGTGTCATGCGGCACTTTGAAGTGGAATGTTTTATGTCAGTCACTGACCCTGTGGTAATTAATTCTGAAAACTGTCTTCTTTATTACATTTTGATAAATAAAAACTTCTGTTACTGCTGCAAAGCAGAGAAGGTTTTGTTCTAAACACCAAGCAACAGCTCTGGTAAAAAACTAACATTTTCCCTTCAAACAAACAAACATTTGTAACTCAGTTTTGCCACCGGAAAAATGTCCAGATGAAATATAACCATTAAGGTCAGCCTTCAGTTTTAAACTGCAGTTTCATATACTTGTATTCCTGCAAGTCTGATTGTTGCTTGTGTTGTTATCTTCTGAGTAACCTGGGACTCAGTCCTTATTTTATGAAGTGACTTTGGGTCAGGGTTATAAATAATGGGTGAAGACAAAGAGTCTGGGCCAATTATGTTTCTGACAGTCTAAAAAATAGAGCTATAGCCCAAATGATGCCAGAATTTCTTTGGAACCCTGCGTTGTTAAGATATTGTGCTACTACTGGTTTTTAAATGAACGGTATCTGGAAGAATGTATCATCCTCTTTGTCCTAGCCACCTCCTCACCATCTGTTATCATTTCCATATTGCTTGTCATCATCTCAGATCAACTTTTAAATCTGTGGTAAAATATACTTAATATTTCAGTGTCATTAAACACATCTGTAATGTTTGTAGTCATCAGCACTCTAGACACAAGGCATTTTTACAAACCCCAACAATAACTCTGAACACATTAAAAATAGCATTCCTTTCCTCCTGCCTCTGTAATCTTGAGGACATCTAGTACTTCCTGTAAGTGGATTCATGACCGGTTTATTTCACTCAGCATACTCTTTTTTGACATCTATTTATGATATGTGTTGCAGTACCATAAACATCCACGTGTACCATATGTATATGGATGTATGAGCACAGATGCATGTGTGCCATGGTGCATGTGTGAAGGTCAGAGGACAACTTTGGGTGCAGAGCCTCATTCTTCATGGTGTTCGAGACTGGATGTTGCTGTCTGAATTAGCACCAACTTTCAACTTGACCCAGCTTACAGTCACCTGAAAAAGGAGTTCCAGTTGAATAATTTCCTTTATCAGGTTGGTCTGTGGGGACGTCCATGAGGGATTGCCTGGATTGCCATGTTAACTGTTATAGGAGGGCTCAGCCTACTGTGGGCAGCACCATTCCCTAGGCACATAACCCTGGGTTGGATGAAGAAGCTAGCTGAGCGTGAGGCCAAGAGCAAGCCAGCAAGCAGCGTTTCTCCTTGTTTCCTGCCTCCAGGTTTCAGCATGGTGTCCCCTCCCTCACTTCCCTCACTGATGAATTGTGTCTGGAAATGGAAGACAAATAGCCCCTTTCCTCTCTGTTCCTGTGTGTCAGAGTGGCTGGCAGCTTCCAGGGATCCTGCCTGACCTCCCATTGTCACCACAGGAGCCCTGAGATTACAGAGTCCTCCACACCCACCTGTGTGGGTTCCAAGATTCCTACTCAGATCCTCAGAGTTGTACAGCAAGTGCTTTACTCACAGAGCCAGCTCCATGTCTTTCCTTCCTATATCTGGATAATTCTCCATTGCATTCTGTTTATTCATTGTTCTGTTGATGGACAGCTGGGCTGTTCCTATTGTTTGGTTGCTGTTAATTATGCTGACTTAAATATTGGTTGGTATAGAAATATCTGTGTATGGGCTGGCTTTTAATTCTTTTAGATTTATACTTGGGAGTAGAATTGCTAGGTAATATGGTGGTACTATGTTTAGATAGTTTGGAAAACTACCAAATCATTTCACGCTTTCCTGAAAATATGTGAGTTCCAATTTCTCCCTATTCTTGACAATATTTGTTACTTTTAAAATGATTCTTAGAGCAGCTGTCATAGGCGTGAAGGGCTATCTTACTGTCGATGAGATTTGCAGTTCTCTAATGATGTATGATGCTCAGCATCTTCCCATGTGTTTATTATCCATTTGCCTATTTTCTTTGAAGAAAGTGCCTAGATAAATGTAACTGCCAGCTGAGTATGCTCTTTTCTTTCACCCCAGATCATGGGCTCCACCGGTGTTTCACAATGCTAATTTTTGAACTGGGTAGAATTTTTTGTTGCTGAGTTTGATGAGTTCTTTATATTACCTAAACATTAATCATTTATCAAAGATATAATATGTAAGCCTACAAAATTCTGTAGGTTCCTTTTCACATTCTTGTTCGTATCTATAGATGTATATTAAGTCCAATTTGTTCTTTTTTTGTTGCCTGCATACTTTTTTACTATATCTACAGAAACTAAAGACTTTGAAGATTTTCCTCAATGTTTTCTTCTAAGGGTTTTAACTTTTAGCTTTTCTGTTTACATTTTGAGTAGTTTTTTGTTTGTTTGTTTGTTTTGTTTTGAGGGTTTTTTTTTTTTTGTATTTTTTTGGAGACAGGGTCTCCCTTTAGTCCCAGCTGGCCTGGACCTCATTCTATAGACCAGGCTGGCCTTAAACGCACAGAGATCTGCCTGCCTCTGTCTCCTGAGTGCTGGGATTAAAGGTGTGTGCCACCATGCCTGACTTGAGTAGTTTTTTATAACTTGTGAGGTCAGGGTCTGATTATATTTATCTGCATGTCCAGTTGTCCTTCATCATTTGTTAAAAAGACTCATCCAGGGTTTAGCACCCTTGTTGAAAATCAATTACCATACATTTGACAGTATGTCCTGGGATCTTTTTTTTTTTTTCTTTTTAGTTCATACATCTAGTTCTATACCATTGCCATACTGTTTTGATTACTATAGCTTTGTAGTTAGTTTCCAAGTCAAGATATGGGAATGCTCCAACTTTATACTTCTGTGTCAAGGTTGTTTTGCTACTTAGGGCATCTTACAAGTCCCATATGAATTTGAAGATGGTCTAAAAGATGCTGGAATTTTTATAAGAATTTTATTGACTCTGTATATTCCTTGGCACGGATAGCTAACAATGTTAAGTATCAACACAGACTGTTTTCCAGTAGGTCACAATTAATTTCAACAATGTATTTTACTTTTTAATAATCAAGTCTTTTGGGCTGGAGAGATAGGTTCCGAGCACCCAATGCATGCAGCTGAGACGGGACCTGGTTCGATCCCCAGCACCCACATGGCGGCTGAGAATGTCTTACTCCAATTCCAGGAGAACTCCAGTTCTAGGGGATCCAACACCCTCTTCTGACCTCTGCGGCATTGCATGACACGGGTGCACAAACCTACATGCAGATAGTACACTTCATACACATAGAAAATAAATATATAAAAAATTAAAAAATAATATTAAAATAAAAAAATCAATGTTTACCTCTATAGTTAGATATGCTCTTTTTTAAAAAAAATTATTTATTTATTTTGTATGTGTATGAATGTACTGTCTGCATGTAGGTTTGTGCACCCGTGTCGTGCAATGCCGCGGAGGTCAGAAGAGGGTGTCGGATTCCCCTGGAACTGGAGTTCTCTTGGAATTGGAGTTACAGATGATTCTTAGCCACCATGTGGGTGCTGGGGATCGAACCCAGGTCTTCTACAAGAGCGGTCGGCGCTCTTAACCACTAGGCCATCTCTCCAGCCCTAGATATGCTCTTAAACATCTCTTTTTGGTATTATCCAGGTCCAGTTTACTTCTGTTTGTGTTTCTGCTTTATTTTATATTTTATTTATTTGTTCTTTCATTTTATAAGTTCATGTAGTTGACCAAATGTCTATATTTTGTTTTGTTGCTTCTTCTTTTCAGCTTTCTTTAGGATTATGTTCAGAAAGGCTTTTAGGCAATTTGTAGATTCTTTGGAGCGTGGTTGTTCTTTCTGGTGTTACATTCTCTTGGTTTGTCATTATCCGCTGAGCTTTGTGCTGCCAGTGACTACTCACTCAAAGGAGTTCCCAGAACTTTTAAACTAGTTTGGGCAGGTCGAAGCCTGCATGTGTTGGGTCTAATACTTATGAGACTTATTTGACTACCACTTATTGTGGTCAGTGGGTTTGAACTAGGTCATGTGGCTGGGTCATGTGGTTTGTAGGCTTGTTACCAGAGGCTCCAATGTGTGTAGCTCCTGCCTGGTACATGCATGGGGTGAACTACCTCTAGGCTCATGGTCCATGGGCCTCATACAGGGATGAGACTGTTTCAAGACCCACAGACCGTGAGGTTACTAACCAGGCTCATGGATGGATGCAGTTTCTCTTGGTTCCTTGGAAAGATCCTCCTAGATTATTATGTGAGCAGCACGGGGCCTGGGCTGTGGTGATAGAGCTGGAACGGAGTCACAGGCTGCTCATCTACAGATGGAACTGAGCTCTACAGGCCTTCCTCTGGTGACATGGACTGGCAAATCTTCTGGTGGGTGCTGTGCGGCCAGGTCAGGAGAGAAACTGGAGTCAATTTACAGGACTGTTTTAGGCGGCACAGTGAGGGCCTCTCTCTTACAGATAAGTCTACATCTGGGCTCCTATGTGGGCAAGACTGCTTTATTTTTTATTTATCTATCTTTTTTTGAGACAGGGTCTCCCTATAGCCTCAGCTGGCCTGGAACTTACTCTGTAGACCAGACTGGTCTTGAACTTGCAGAGATCTGTCTGCCTCTGCCTCCCAAGACCAAACTGACCTTGAACTCACAGAGATCTGCCTGCCTCTGGTCCCAAGTGCCACCTCACCTGGCTTAAAGATGGGCATGTCTTCCACTGGGTTTTTCTGTGGACAGTACTGGTATCATAACAGAGCAGTTCTGGAGGACTGTTTCAGGGTCCACAGAATGGATGGGAGTTGGAAGGCCTGTCAATTGGGGTGATAGACCAGGGCTCTGATTGGTCCTTCGATTGATAGTTTTTATTAGTTGGACAAACAAGATGGTGGTTAAGGGCACAAAGGGGAGAGCCATTTCTGAACCTGAAGCTGGAGCCACAGTTGGAGTGGTTGCTACCTGGGTACATACCCTCCATTTCTCCAAGCCTGACTTGGGCTTTCTTGAATGTTCACAACCTTTTACCTGAATCCTAATGGCCCCAGTGTACTGAGATTTTCAAGTTCACACAGTCAAGCAGACTAATGATTTCTTTGTGAGTTTTTGATATATGGCCTTCTTGTCCTCCACTCCACCTGAAGTTTATAAAATTCCCCTTCTGGCCGGGTGTGGTGGTGCACACCTTTAATCCCAGCACTTGGGAGGCAGAGGCAGGCAGATCTTTGTGAGTTCAAGGCCAGCCTGGTCTACAGAGTAAGTTCCAGGCCAGCTGGGGCTACAGGGAGACCCTGTCTTAAAATAAAAGACCAAAAAATACCTCTTCTGTTTATAGTTTATATTATTATTTATATATTTAAATATTTTATATGCGTGAGCATATTGTATGCATGTATGTAAGTGCCAATGCTCATGGAGACAAAAGGGCATAGAATTCCCCCCGGAACTGGAGTTATGGATGGTTGCTAGTCTCCATGTGGGTACTGGGAATTGAGCCTGGTCCTCTGCAAGAGCAGCCAGTGCTCTTAACTGAGCCAGTTCTCCAGCCCCTATTTTTATATTTTTAATTGAGTTTAATTTCATATAAAATGCACGGCAGAGAATATAGCTCTATTATTTTGATAAGAGAATAGCTAATTGGTCAATGGTTTTCCCCATTCCTTTAAAACATTGTTTTGTCATATTTTCAATTTATATTCATAGATGGATATATGACCTGGTTGAATTTCCTTCTCTGTTTTACTGATTTTTCTTGTCTATACTTGTATATTGCTTTAACTAATGCAGTTTTATATCATGTTTTGATATCATTCAGGGAAAGTCTTCCCTTTACTTTTTAGTCTTCTTTTAAAAGTTCTGTTGGTTGTTCTTGCAGAGGCAGTCCTTTGGGGTGAATTTTGTCATCTGTTTATTGCTCTCTGCAACTTGCTGCTAATGATTTTCCATATTAATTTGGAGAAGCATCTACATTTTGCTCTCAGGAGGGAATAAGAGAGCAGAGATCAAGGACCTTAAATAGGCTCTTGGTTCTCTGGTGAGCTGGTTCTGTAGTCTTGAAGACAAAGTGATAGAAACTCTGGGTATGTGAGCTTCAGAGGAACTCCAAGGAATGGGATTATGGGACACATACTGAAGGGAGCTTCTCTTATGAACACATTAACAAGTGCTAGGCTTGAAGTTTCTAATAACACAATTTTGGTAAAACTATCTGCCAGAATGGAGTCTAGTAAGTTATATCATAACCACTCCCCCAAACTTGATATTTACATCTCTTCAAACTAATATTTTTGAAGTATTCAATTATTTCGTGGGAACAACCTCAAAAGACAATAGAAACAGGAAAAACAGACAGGAGGCCAAAAAGTGATGCCTGGGAGGAGCTGATAGAGGGAGTGGTGAACTAAAAATGCTAACAAATAAAACATATTTTTATTAAGTTGATAGTCTTAGGTGAAGAGAACTTTGCAAGAGAATTAGGGCTTAGTCACCAGAAGGAAAGATACCAGAATACAGTATTTAGTGTTTATTCATGGACCCATGACCCCGATGTGTCACATCTGACATCCTACCCAGCTTAGTTAGCGCTGTGAACAGTCTGAGCATCATTTCCACAGATGCAGGAGTGGAAGGAGGTCTCCCGTGAAACTCACAGCTGTGCACTCGTCTATCATGTTCCCTTCCATTTTCCTTCCTGCTCATTTTCCTTTCTACTTTCCCCACAAAGTAAACAGGGAAAGAAATGGTTGGAACTGAATTCCCTGCTGCGGCAGCACACAGGGCTGCAGTGCTGTTGCTAAACCTTATTTCTTCTGGGGCGAGTGGCAGAAAGCTATTTATAGACTGCCTCTGAAATTTCCTTAGTAACGGGTTGGGAGGGCCCCACCACTGCAGCCAGCCTCTGCAGCCAGCCTGGCTGTGCTCCTGCTTTCTCTAACCTTGCTATTCTCAGGTGATTACAGGCTAGCTGTTATGTTCTTCCACTTCAGACATATTTCAGGTGTGGAGAAGTTTCATGAATATTTACTACTCTAATCGTGTACTATATTTTGTTTTGATGGTAATGTGCTCTACTGAATAGGAGTATTTCATTCTGATGGCTAGGCTTTGTACTGCAATGACCAAGCCCTATGCTGATGTTTCTAAAGTTTTGGGAATGATATTTCTATTATAGTTCACATGTCTGGGCATTGGCCAGTATCTTAGTCTGTTCCTTTAAGCATTCTTCCCCTCTCTTTAAGTTTTCTCTTTTTCTCCTTCCCTCCAGCTTGACCATCTGTCTCTCTCCTTCTTTTTGCCTCTATACCACCATGGAACAAGTACCTAGGGGTGAAATATGACATATGTCATAAACAGATTCAGTTTTCAGCAGTCATCTCTGATCTGTGTAAGTACAGAGCGATTTCTGCAAAGTGTTGTACATCTTGTCACCATCTGGAGCTACTATTTCACCTAGTTAGAACTCAGCTAACAAGGCCAAGGTCATAGATTTGGACCTCACATGATCCTGTTCACTTTGCTCAGGGAAGAAGTTTGTTGTGTTGTTACAGTCCGCAAGTGCTCAGGCTGCTGCGTCCATCTTGAAAAGCTGCTGACACAGAAGGACCTGGTGAGAGCTGGGTGTCGAGAAAATGTTAAAGCGTATGTTCCGTGCTAGACTGTCAGCAGGATGCTTACCCCAATGCATTTTTCATATTCAGCTTTAATACAGGTAACTTATAAGCAACCATCTTTTCACACTGATTAGGTTACAGAAAGGAAAGTACGAACCCTTGGCCCAGTGCTTTATGGGACCATTCTGTCTCTCTAGTCATTCTCCCTAGTCACCACCTAGGGATGGATCTATATGGGATTACACATTTTACTGATGGAGATGAAGTTCTTTTAAAAAAGTTCTTTTTGCAAATTTCAAGCTGGAGTTTTATCTGTGCATTCTTTCCATCCCTCCTGGTCCCTACCAGCTACTTGCATATCTCCCTACAGCCTCTGAATTTTTTGTTCTCTTGTTTATTATTTTCAATATACATATATACATACATACATACATTTATAAAGACATATATATATATATATATATCACTGAGACCATTTAGAGGTGCTAACTTGTACATATGTGTAGGACTGTCCATTTGGGATTAGAGAACCTCTCAGGGAGCTAGTCCTTGGAGAGAACTGACTCTCCCTCAGCATGCATTGATTGCCTGTAGCTCTTCAACTTGAGGTGGGTCCCCATGACATCCCCCCCACCTTGGATTGTCATCTGCTTTCGTCACTATGCCGATCTTCTTAGACTACCACACTGTGAAGAATCCACTGGGGAGCAGCTCTAGCAAGGCTGCCGAGATGAGGTATCACCTGCAATTGCTAAGAGAGTTACCACCAGACAAATGCTCTATCTGAGAACCATGAGCACCTTCTGTCTTTGACTTATGTACTACTAAAATTATTTCCAGGATAATTAAAAATTGGCAAGCCTTTTCTATTCCCTTAGTCTCACTTGGTTCACTCACATGTGATTGGTTTACTGGGGATTATTTCTTCTCTCCAATTAGAAAGGTTATGTAGAGAGGTTGAATGGCTTGTCTGTTATTTCAGTCTGTGATGCTTTGGGCTCTGAACCAATTGTCTTTCCATGTCACCACACTGTATTTGGTATGTTGGGTTGTATCTCATGTCTCCTGAACCATGTCAACATAAATTTATATTTTCACTTTTTCCTATTTTATTTATTTATTTATTGGTCTTTTTTTTTTTTTTTTTCAGAGCTGAGAACTGAACCCAGGGCCTGTGCTTGCCAGGCAAGAGCTCTGCCACTGAGCTAAATCCCCAACCCCACTTTTTCCTATTTTAGTTTTGATTTGCTTGTGGATATGAGATTTCATACAGTTTCTTTGCGCTTGTGTAGCTGCAGAAAGAGATGGGATACTTGGTTCTAAAAATGCTGTGGAGACAAGGTCTCTGAGTTCAGAGATCTGCTTTCAAATCCTGACTTGTCTTAGCTAATCCCCTAGACAAGGCACTCTACATGTGTGGAAATAACCTTGGCAACAGTCTTCCTGCTCAGAGCTGAAATTAACAGGTGAAGAAATGATAGGAGGGTGTTCGGCTCAGGATCACAGGAGCCAGGAAAGCAAGATATTCTTCGTCTTCCCCCCACCCCAGATCATCGTACTTCGATTGTGTGGCATTTTTGCTCCAATTAAAGGCAGGTCTCTTATCCAAAGGGTCTCATTTACATTTTGCTGCTTTGCAAGCCTTGGCATCATCTTATCTTATTTTTTTACAATATTACATAATGCATTTTGTCTTGATGCAATTTCATGCCTCCTGCTGACTATTCAAAATTACAAAGCAGAAGGTCAGACTTGATCAGTGGACAGCTATTAAAATGCACAGGCAGCAACATAAACAGCAGATAATTAGTATTTAAAGTGAGCCAAAGCCATGAGGGATGTGAAGGAAAACAGCCGCGTGCTCTGAATTCTGCCACAGAATCCTCCATTCATATTAAAGGCTGTGGATTTAGATATGTTGTTAGTTTGCCTTTTGGTAATTGGTTTGTTGGCTTCTGGTAAAGTATTTTATACATATGGAAGAGTATAAAACATATGTACAGCTTAAAAAGCAACCACAAAGCAAATATCCATAAACCACCTTGATCAAGTAGAAAGACCGTATTGTCTTTATCGGTAGGCAGAGCAGACCTCTTCCACAAGATGCAAGGCTAAGCAAAAGATGGCTGTCTACCCCTGCTTGTCTCTACAGGTTTATCTGCCTGATGCTTTGTCTCCTAAGAGTTTTATTCTGTTGTATTTGTTTTTGAAATGCACACAAATGAATCAGCTGTATTTCTTTCTTTTTCTGCCTACTCCAGCAGTATATATGCATTATTTTCCCACATTTCTAGGTGTATTTATGGCTTACATATTTTTATGATTGTGTAGCTTAATCTTGTATTTATACTTACCAGTCTGTATTGATTCTGTCTTGATGGCTTTTGGATGATTTCCAGTTTGGGGCTACTTTGAATACTGTGACTGTTTGTTCTCTCTCTGGACTGTGAACTAGAGATTCTTCAGAGTGTATACTTAGGGGGTAGACTGCTACATTACAGGGCCCACATGTCTTCAACATTACCAGATAGTAGTGAACCATTTCCACTCCCTGATGACAATCCTAGTGAGGAACGCTTTTGATGGTGGCCTGAATTTGCACTTCATTGCTCATCTAGAGTGCTGATTCCACTTCTCTTGCAGTAACTGCTTGAATTCTTATTTGGGAAAAATTTGCAGTTTTACTCCACCTAGGCTATTTGCTTTTTAGTGGATTATGTGTGACATCTGGAGCAGGGACTTGAAGATGAGGGAACTGGGATGGTAAAGCCTACAGGAGAAGTCCACCAGGGAGTCCTGGGGAAAACGGGGAGGAGGCCTTGATCATTTCCTGGAAAGATTTTGCTGATATCTTGAATAACATGGAGAATGACTGTAGCTTTGAGTCAAGGAGTAACATGACCTATTTTCTTCTTTTTTGGTTTATTTTCAATACTTTTCATTCTACTGAAAAACTGAATGGAATCTAATGACCTGTTGGGAGACTGTGCTTCTCATGCTTCAACTACCTATGAGCTGTGCAGGGTTAGATGAATTGGTAGCCAATAGGGGTATGACTGTGCTAGAGGTCACAGCAAGCTGTATGTGAGATGCACATTCTATGTACTTGGAGGGTATCTGGAATTCTTTACCTGAATACCAGAATGGGAGAAGAGTAAATCATATTGACAGGAGGGATGGATATTTACATAGAGAGGTAGGGAGAAATGTGTGTGGCGCACAGGTGATCTACCTGGAGGGCACTTAGTGCTCTTTTATCCAAATGTAACTGTGAACACCACATAGAGCAGCACCTGACAAAGGCATCATGATCATGAACTCAGAGCCTTTCAAAGCAAAGCTCTGGTTCAGACCAATAAAGATACCAAGAACTGTGTAGGCATTAGCTGAGGGGAGGAAACAGTGGAGAGGGAGGTGATCAGGATGGATTGTGGCTTGGGGTCGCAATGATCTCACTGAATGTCTCCTAAGCAGAAGAGGTCAGTGGCACCACGAATGCATCTGCTGATGGGGAGCTGTGAGGGAAGCCATGGATGCTCTCTGCTGAAACTCTCCAAGCAAGTCTTCTCTGGACATCACAGCTACATGAACATCTCCTGCTAAGCCTTCAGACACACCATGGTGTGCATGCTAACACGTTTCCTCTGGATTATTCCAGCATGGTGGGATTACTAGGGCTGGGAAATTTCTGCCTTCAATAGGTAACCTTTGCAAGGAACATCCATTAGCCTACCTGTGACAGTTGAGAACTGAGTATCTTCCTAATTGGGTCTTCTTTCTTCTTTCTCTTCTATCATAGGTGTTAGATGTACACTGTGGTTGGAAGCTCCTCCCAGCCTGCCTGAGTTGTCTCCCAGTGTTCTTCACAAGCATCTCTTTGGCATCCAATCCCATCTTGGCATCTGTCTTTGGGAAGATCTGAATTGAAATGAATTATATTTGGTAGAATTATCCAGATTTTTATATTTTTAGTGAATTTTTGTGTATTTCATACAGAACATAATCACCTTTATACCCCCTCCCCACCATCACCTTCCATAGTCCCCCTACCCCACTGTATTTCATGCATTCTTTCATTTATGTTAAGGCCTATTGAGTCAAGTTAGGGTCCCCTGATGTCCCTCAATGCAAGTTCATCCACTGTGGTCTACTCAGCCTACNGGTAATTGGTTTGTTGGCTTCTGGTAAAGTATTTTATACATATGGAAGAGTATAAAACATATGTACAGCTTAAAAAGCAACCACAAAGCAAATATCCATAAACCACCTTGATCAAGTAGAAAGACCGTATTGTCTTTATCGGTAGGCAGAGCAGACCTCTTCCACAAGATGCAAGGCTAAGCAAAAGATGGCTGTCTACCCCTGCTTGTCTCTACAGGTTTATCTGCCTGATGCTTTGTCTCCTAAGAGTTTTATTCTGTTGTATTTGTTTTTGAAATGCACACAAATGAATCAGCTGTATTTCTTTCTTTTTCTGCCTACTCCAGCAGTATATATGCATTATTTTCCCACATTTCTAGGTGTATTTATGGCTTACATATTTTTATGATTGTGTAGCTTAATCTTGTATTTATACTTACCAGTCTGTATTGATTCTGTCTTGATGGCTTTTGGATGATTTCCAGTTTGGGGCTACTTTGAATACTGTGACTGTATGTTCTCTCTCTGGACTGTGAACTAGAGATTCTTCAGAGTGTATACTTAGGGGGTAGACTGCTACATTACAGGGCCCACATGTCTTCAACGTTACCAGATAGTAGTGAACCATTTCCACTCCCTGATGACAATCCTAGTGAGGAACGCTTTTGATGGTGGCCTGAATTTGCACTTCATTGCTCACCTAGAGTGCTGATTCCACTTCTCTTGCAGTAACTGCTTGAATTCTTATTTGGGAAAAATTTGCAGTTTTACTCCACCTAGGCTATTTGCTTTTTAGTGGATTATGTGTGACATCTGGAGCAGGGACTTGAAGATGAGGGAACTGGGATGGGAAAGCCTACAGGAGAAGTCCACCAGGGAGTCCTGGGGAAAACGGGGAGGAGGCCTTGATCATTTCCTGGAAAGATTTTGCTGATATCTTGAATAACATGGAGAATGACTGTAGCTTTGAGTCAAGGAGTAACATTTTCTTCTTTTTTGGTTTATTTTCAATACTTTTCATTCTACTGAAAAACTGAATGGAATCTAATGACCTGTTGGGAGACTGTGCTTCTCATGCTTCAACTACCTATGAGCTGTGCAGGGTTAGATGAATTGGCAGCCAATAGGGGTATGACTGTGCTAGAGGTCACAGCAAGCTGTATGTGAGATGCACATTCTATGTACTTGGAGGGTATCCGGAATTCTTTACCTGAATACCAGAATGGGAGAAGAGTAAATCATATTGACAGGAGGGATGGATATTTACATAGAGAGGTAGGGAGAAATGTGTGTGGCGCACAGGTGATCTACCTGGAGGGCACTTAGTGCTCTTTTATCCAAATGTAACTGTGAACACCACATAGAGCAGCACCTGACAAAGGCATCATGATCATGAACTCAGAGCCTTTCAAAGCAAAGCTCTGGTTCAGACCAATAAAGATACCAAGAACTGTGTAGGCATTAGCTGAGGGGAGGAAACAGTGGAGAGGGAGGTGATCAGGATGGATTGTGGCTTGGGGTCGCAATGATCTCACTAAATGTCTCCTAAGCAGAAGAGGTCAGTGGCACCACGAATGCATCTGCTGATGGGGAGCTGTGAGGGAAGCCATGGATGCTCTCTGCTGAAACTCTCCAAGCAAGTCTTCTCTGGACATCACAGCTACATGAACATCTCCTGCTAAGCCTTCAGACACACCATGGTGTGCATGCTAACACGTTTCCTCTGGATTATTCCAGCATGGTGGGATTACTAGGGCTGGGAAATTTCTGCCTTCAATAGGTAACCTTTGCAAGGAACATCCATTAGCCTACCTGTGACAGTTGAGAACTGAGAATCTTCCTAATTGGGTCTTCTTTCTTCTTTCTCTTCTATCATAGGTGTTAGATGTACACTGTGGTTGGAAGATCCTCCCAGCCTGTCTGAGTTGTCTCCCAGTGTTCTTCACAAGCATCTCTTTGGCATCCAATCCCATCTTGGCATCTGTCTCTGGGAAGATCTGAATTGAAATGAATTATATTTGGTAGAATTATCCAGATTTTTATATTTTTAGTGAATTTTTGTGTATTTCATACAGAACATAATCACCTTTATACCCCCTCCCCACCATCACCTTCCATAGTCCCCCTACCCCACTGTATTTCATGCATTCTTTCATTTATGTTAAGGCCTATTGAGTCAAGTTAGGGTCCCCTGATGTCCCTCAATGCAAGTTCATCCACTGTGGTCTACTCAGCCTACGTGGAGTCACTCCCTTCAAGAATATCAGCTTTTCCTCACCTAGCAGTAATCAGCTGTCCAATATTTTTTCAGCTAAGCCTGGGGCCGGCTTCCCATTTCCACAGTTCTACAGTGGGATTTTGTCCTCTTGAGTTCGCACGGGTCTTGTGCATTCTGACACCATTGCTGTAAGTTTATATGAGCAGGGTCCCAGGAGCCTGTAAGACCCTTATTTCCATATTGTTGTGCATCTCTTCCCCCGGCTCTTTCTCCTCCCTCTTCCACAATTGTTCCTGAGCCCTGAGTTCATTGCCCTCTGTCGCATGAGGGAGCTTTATTGATGAGAGTTGGGAGATGCAGTAGTAGTCTCTCTACCCTGTGTTCCACTGTGTCCTATGAGTCTTAGTTGTTCCATTGTAGATATGTCACTTAGCATTGGGCATTTCACAGAATCTCTGTGTGTGACCAGTTGTGGAACTCTGTGTTTTATTTAAATCTACCATTTTATTATTTCTTGTCTATTTCTCCCATCTGTTGTTTGTTCTTTCTTTTGGATTGAATTAGACAAGGATTCTTTTATTATCTATACCTCATTCAATTAATTTTTGGTATTTTACTCCAGTATCATTTTAAAGCTACAGCTTAACTTTCAACTAATAATATTTCACTTTACATATGGTAGCAGAAATATTAAACAGAATGCACCTGATACCCTCTTCTCCCCTCCTGCCTTTTGATTTAGTTTCAGATATTTTACCTTTGCATCTGCTGTAATCCCCACAACATATTGCCAATATTTTTATTTTTTTAAACAAATATCCCCCATAGAGTTTAAAAATGATAAAATGTCTTTTATATTTGCCCACATGTTTGCTTTTTGCGCACCCTTTATGATTCTGTGCTGAGCCAATCTGACTGGTAACATTTCTCCACTTACTTTTTTTTTTTTACAGTACAGATATTGATGGCTGTTTTTCAGATTCAATTTGGCTGAAATAGCATTACCTTTCTCTCTCCCTCTCTCTCTCTCTCTCTCTTTCCATTTATAAAATATAATTTACCATTTCAGCAATTGAAAGTTGTTTACTTAACCACTAATCTCTTGATGGGCATTTGGTTATTCTAGTTTTGAAATTTGCATGCAGGTTTTTGCATAAATGCATATTTTTTTGGAGCACATGGTAAGTATATATTTAGCTGTTTTACATAACCACCAAGCTGTTTTCTGCAGTGCCTGTGTAGTTTACACTCAGGTGGGAAGGTGTGGGGATGTGTACATGTATTCTTGCATTAGTGCCATGTGGCTTTAACTTGCATTTCCCTAATGACTAATGGATTGAACAGCATTTCCTGCTCTTGTTTCTCATCTGCATGTGCACCTCAGTGCAATACTATACTCACTTCTTATTTCCTAATTGGATGGGTTATTTTTCTCCTGTTGAATTTTGAGACTTTGTAAAGTATGTTCTAGATAGAGGTCCTTTGTCAAGAATATCTTTTGAATGTTTTCCCCAAGTCTTAGCTTGTCTTCACAAGATTTGTCTTGTAGCAAAAGCTAATTTGGATAAAGTTCATTTCTTTTTTTTCTTATGGTTATTCTTTTGGTGTCATGTAAAAACATTAGGTCACAGTTCCCAGTGATTTTCTGTTATGTTTTCTTCCAAACATCTTATAGTTTGTGTTTTGTGCTTAAATTTAGTACTCATTTTGAGTTAATTTTTATATGAGGTTTTCAGTTTAAATTATTCTAATTACCTTCATTTGTGAATATCCAGTTACTCCAACACCATTTATTCACAGCACAGCTTCTCTCCATTGAGCTGCTTTTCTCCATTTGTCAAAAACGCCTTCCCTCTAACTGTGTGGCCTGTGTTTGGGCTCTCTGGCCTACTTTCTGTTTTGTCGATTCCTCTGTAAGTGACACACAGTTTTGATTAGTTTAGCTATGCAATGAATCTAAAATTATCTAGAGTTATTTCCACGTTAGTCTTTCCAAAAATTGTTTTCACTGTTTTAATTCTTCTGCCTTTGTATATAAGTTTAGGATAAGCCTGTGTATGTGTACAAACACATATTTCTAGTTTTTTTGGGTAACATAACAGCAATTTTGTAATACTTTTGTTTTAATATCTGTGTCATTTCTAGGAGTTTTCTATGGATTTATTTTCTCTTAGTTATGGAGTATATTTTTATATGTGTATGTACATGTGTATGTGGATGCTTGTAGAGGCTAGAAGAGGGCATCGGATCCTCTGGACCTGCAGTTAATTCAGGTGATATGTGATGTATATAAGGATATATTTTTATGTATATATATATATAACTACATATATATATATATGTACATATATTGATATATATATATATATATGTACATATATTGAAGCAATAAAAGTTAGAGAGAACAACAACAACAACAACAAAAGAACTGGAGATAAAAGAAAAACTGTGGAAAGACTCAGAAAAAGGTGGCAGAGTGCAGGGACTCAGGTGGGGTGGGGGGCATAGAAAGGGAAGCAACTCTAAATTCAATTGAGAAAGGATGTATGATTTATGGAAAAAGTTTAATAACAATAAAAAAAGATGGTTGTGAGCTGTATGACCTGGGTGTTGAGAATAGAATTCTGAACCTCTGCAAGAGCAGCAAGTGCTGAGCCATCTTTCCAGCCCTGAACATTTTTTTTCAATTATAAAACCTTGTGTGCTTTACATGTTAGTTGCTCAATTTTATTAATAGTGCTTAATTTCTTTGGTAGTGCTGTTGAATTACTTAGAAATAATTTGAGCCTACTGTACCTTGCTTGGAGGCTCTGTTAGAACAGGGTCAGGTTAGTCTTTCCTGCAGGCATAATTTAGCCCATCACTAGCAGGACAAAATCCTCCTGAGGAATCTACCTAATGTCCTATGTGTTAGAAGTCTTTTCACTCTGGCTGATGGGAATTCAAACTCTTCCACCACCTGATTGAGCCCTAGAATTTCTCTGCTTGACTCCATTCCAATGTCTCTTCAACATGTTTTGGGGTGTGCATGCACAGATTGGTATGTGTGCAGTCTGTATGAGCAGCATTGTCGATTTCAGAGCTCCTTCTGCATGAGGTGCGTCACTGCCCAGCGCTTCCTCTTACAGCTGCCGATGTCTTTGCTTCCTCAGACTTGTAATTCTGTTTCCAGAACTCAGGGAGGATACTTACCTGTTTGGGTTCGCCATTTGTGAGCTAAGAACTGCAAACTCTGTCAGGTTTTAAATGTGTGCACTCATAAGAGCTCATGTTTCATTTTCCCCCTCCTATAGAAATGTAGTGTATAACCCTTTTGACATTCCTTCTAGCTCCACGGGCAATACATTGTGTTTCAGTTGTCTTTTGTTTAAGTCAATTTATCATAAACTTACAACACATCATTACTGGCTTTGTTTTGTTTTACACAGTTGTTGAATACAATTATGAATTGGGAAAAATGATGCATATTTTGTA
The DNA here is from genome assembly GCA_009823505.1 of Rhizomys pruinosus. Taxonomy (NCBI): domain Eukaryota; kingdom Metazoa; phylum Chordata; class Mammalia; order Rodentia; family Spalacidae; genus Rhizomys; species Rhizomys pruinosus. Next base: position 2,127,863 of record VZQC01014891.1, read on the forward strand.
GGATTTTAATTCAACATGCCTGGGCACACTTGATTAGTAGATCATTGAAAGTTTATTTTTAGGTCATCTTCCTTATTGTGTTGCTAGTTGGGTAGTTTTTATCCTTAGTTCTTTGATCTTTTAAAAATATATTATCTAAATTGCTAACGCATTTTAGTATCTTTTTATTTTGGAGTACATAATTTTCATCAATATAAACTTGATTAGAATAGTTGACCTCCCTCCCTCCTTCCGTCCCCCCTTCCTTCCTTCCTTCCTTCCTTCCTTCCTTCCTTCCTTCCTTCCTTCCTTCCTTCCTTCCTTCCTTCCTTCCTTCTGGTCTTTTTGAGACAAGGCCTCCCTGTATTGCTGTCCAGGAATTTGTAAATTTGTATGTAGAGCAGACTCTCCTTGATCTTACAGAAATTCACCTACCTCTGCCTCTCGAGTACTGGGGATTAAAGGCATGCTCTACCACACCTGGCTCAGACATCTGGCTTCTTTATATTAAAATATTTACATTTTCCCTTACTTTGAGTATGGAGTATCTTTGTAATTCCTGTCTAAATGCATCTTCTTATTCTATCCCATTATTTCTATATTCATTTCTCTTGATTGTGGAGTAACTTTTGAAAAGTTGCTGTGTATTTTAGATCAAGGACTGGATTTAATTTTTCTTCTTTAAAGAATATTCTGATTTAAGAAGTCTTTTCCTACACCTATGTCTTGTAGTCTGCTGCCAAGTTTCTCTTCTATCACCTCCAGAGTTTTGGATTTCACGTTGAGGTCTTTGATCCATTTGGAATTGACTTTTGTACAGGGTGAGAGGTAGGGGTTTAATTTCATTCTTCTACAGGTGGTGATCCAGTTTTGCCAACACCACTTGTTGAAGATGCTGTCTTTCCTCCAATGTGTCTTCTTGGCCTCCTTATAAAATATGAGATGGCTGAAATTGTATGTGCTCAGGTTTGGATCTTCAATTTTGTTCCATTGGTCAACTGGTCTGTTTTTGTGCCAGTACCAAGCTGTTTTTATGACTATAGCCCTGTAGTATAGTTTGATGTCTGGTATAGCGATCCCCCCTGTATTGCTCTTTTCGCCCAGAGTTGCTTTGGCTATTCGGGGTCTTTGTTTTTCCAAATGAAATTGAGGATTCTTTTTTCCAAACATGTGAAGAAGCTCTTGGGGATTTTGATTGGGATTGCATTAAATCTGTATACAAGTTTAGGTAGAATGGACATTTTTACTATGTTTATTTTCCCAATCCATGAGCATGGGAGGTTTGTCCATCTCCTGATGTCTTCTTCAATTTCCTTCTTCAGAGATTTAAAATTTTTATTGTAGAGGTCCTTGGTATCTTGGTATCAGGTTTGTTCCTGGTAGAATGTAAGGGCTTCGATTGGGGTGAATGGTGAAAATACAACAATATAGACTGGACACTCATTTGATCAACTTGATTGAACATACAAGCCCCCCCTGGTGGATGGTGGGACCCATGAGCTGTGTGGGTTTGGGCACAACTGCTTGCAAATTGGTTTTACATGAAGGATGCTTGTACTCACAAATTATCACTTATTGTCAAAAAAAAAAATGAAAACACAAAACAAAAAAGCAGAGAAAGATGCAGAAAACTTATGGCAGAATGCATGATCTGGGATGGGTAGGAGTGGGGTGGGGGGAAGGGAAGGGGATATATGCCTGAACTGAATTGGAAAATGTTGTATGAAATACACAAAGCATCAATAAAAAAAAAATACAGTAAAAAAAATATTCTGCTCACTTTTGCAATATTGATGGAATTTGCATTTTTCCTTCTTCCCCCAATGTAGAAGTACATTGGTAGAAAAAAATGCCTTCTCTTTTCTTGGGATCAATAGTCATTTTCTGTGTTTTGTCCAATTTTTAATTGATGTTAGAATAACAGCATTCTTGATTATTTTTATTCTTTTATGTTTGGCATTTTTACCTTTTTAAAAATAATATTTTTATTGGCTCTTGGAGAATTTGATATAATTTATTTTGCTCATTTTCATACCCACCCTCATCTCCTCTAAGGTCCACCCTGACCTCCCTCCCTACCTCTCCTCACTTCAAGTCCTTTATTACTTTATTACTTTTTAAAAATTTGATTTATTTTTTTATGTGTATGAATGTACCGTCTACATGTAGGTCTGTGCACCCATGTCGTGCAATGCTGCAGAGGTCAGAAGAAGGCGTCAGATTCCCCTGGGACTGGAGTCAAAGACGGTTCTCAGCCGCCATATGGGTGCTGGGGATCGAACCTGGGTCCTCTGCAAGAGCAGTCGGTGCTCTTAACCACTAGGCCATCTCTCCAGCCCCTACTTTATTACCTTTTTTTGGGGGGGTCTTTTTGAGAGAGGGTCTTTTTAAAGGCCTGTCAGATCTTATCTGTGTTCACAGGGATTTCTGGGTCCATTTCTTGGAGTGTGGTCCACCTACCACGCATTTCCCTTAATGAAAATGAACTCTTTCTCTCTCAGCAGCTGCCAGTTACCAATAGTTCCTCAGCTAGGGCTGGGCTTCTTCCTCTCCTTTTCCGACTCATGTTGGGGTTTTGACTGGCTTGGACTTGCACAGGTTGTATGAAGGTTGCACAAGCACTGTGGGTTCACACATGCAACATCCCTGTTAGGTCCAGAAAATACAGTTTCCTGGTATTTACCTACCAGCTCTGGCTAATGCACTCTTTCTCCTCTTTCTTCCTCAATGATCTCTGAGCCTTTGGAGGAATGGGTGCCATGTAGGTGTCCCACTTAGGGCTGAGGACTCTACAATTTCTTATTCTCTGCACACTGACCAGTTATGGGTCTTTGTGTTCATCACCATCACCATCTGCTGCAAGAAGCTTCTCCTGTGAGAGCTGAATCACTAATCTATGTGTATAATGATAAGTCATTGGGCTTCAGTTTAATACGATGTCCATTTAGCAGAATAATATTAGTAGGTTCTTCTGTGCAGCCTACGGCCTGTTTAGACCCAGGTTCTTGGCTCCAATAACAGTAGTTTATCTTAAATCCAATCACAATGTTGTGGGTTACTCCCATATTTGTGTAATTATTCCATTGGTGGGCATGTCTTGCCAGGTCAGCTATTATTGTATCTATCAGAGTTCACTGAAGGGCAAGGTTATGTTGATGATTACTTTTCTTGTCTAATAGCATGCATAGCTCCTTCCCCCACTATGAAAGCTATCCAGTAGAGATGAAGCTTTGAGATCAGTATGGTTTATTTCTTCATGTTTTTCTAGTACTTACGTATATAATGTCTTCAGCAATAGGGTCTTACAGTCACGTTCTGGAAGATAACTAAGAGTAATGGCAATAGTATTTGTAGTATTTATAGTACAGTATATTTATATACAGTAGTATTTGAGGGGCCATGGGAACTCTCTGATCAACAACTCCAAAAGAAAGAGCCTGTTCTTGACATTTTATCTTCTTCATGAATTTATAACTTGTATTTATCTTATTCTGTTCTTGGCAGTAATGTTTTAAGGCACATTTGGGATTTAATATATAGTTCTATGAATGTCTAGCTTGTTAACTTTGTACCATACTTCAGTATAGTTCTTGATTTTATTATTTGGTTGTTCCTTCTGCCTAAAATAAATTTATGCTATAAATCATGTTAAATTAAACCCCATCCATGTTTACTGAGTGTTTTATTTTGCCAATCTTTTGTCATTTTGTGTTTAGGTCTTTGTGCTGGATAGCTTTAGTGTCAACTTGACACACCTGGGTTGGAGGAGCCTCAATTGGGGAATTGGCTCCATTGGATTGGCCTGTGGCCACATCTGTGGAGTATTGTCTTGATTGTCAGGCAATGTGGGAGGGCCCAGCCACAATGAGTAGTGCCACCCTGGGCAGGTTGTTGTGTACTGTACAAGAAGGCAGGCTGGGCATGAGCGAGGGGAGCAAGCCAGTGAACAGCATTCCTCCATGGCCTGTGCTTCAGCTCCTGCCTCCAGTTTCCTGCCCTGAGTTCCTGCCTTGGGCTCCCT